>JAZDUA010000071.1:3660000-4005000 GCA_038098605.1 Gryllus longicercus | reverse complement strand
GTCAAACGCCGAAGTTCATGCAGCGTATAGAGCGGGATCACGCGGAAACCAGGAGCAAAGATATGGTGCAGAGAGCAGGAGGAAAAGTGAAGTCTCGCACTTCAGAAAGTGACAACCGTGACTGAGGTAACTCGTGGCAATGTTACGATCAGGAGGCGTGCGAGTTACGCACGGAGCCATCTACGCCGTAATGATTTTCAGCGGAGTCGCTACTATTGCTCGAGAAGGAAGAAATCACCCACAGAATTGTGCAAAAATCATTAATTATTGATTAAACTCGCTAAGTTTATTAGGAGAACAGGAATTCCGTTCGAGCGCTGGCGCAGGCTCTTAAACATTATGGCACTTACTATACATTTTTGTAATGTATGGCAGGGAGAACACGGAACGTGATTTTCTTCTGGTACAAAAATGCTCTTTTATAATTTAAAATGCGAATAAATCGAGGGGAGAATCCTCATAGACACATGGAACGAAGTATTGGCAATTTCGGATGATTATTATGCAAAGTTTAAAAATAATTACATTAGTTTATCGGAACTTCATATTAGTAAATTTGTTGGCATGGGCAAGAAGTGAAGCTTTGCCATCATGAGGCAGGTCCTATTATCTTTATTATTCGCACCAATTGATGTCATGCCACACGTCTTTCCATTGAAGTTCTCGGGTACAAAGTAATTTTGAGGGATTTGAAGTGGCACCTTGCCTTTCTGACAGATGTAACAGAGCCACACAATAATTTCAGTGTGCAACTTCAAGGAAAGGGGAAGCTCATCTGTCATATGCAATCACATGTCAAAGCATTTGAACTAAAATTAGGTCTCCTCATCAAACAAGTGAAGGAGGAAAACGTCTGCCATCTTCCCACAACTCAAAATGTGTGGATTCACTGGAAAAAATTGCAAAAGGATTCTCCAATTAAGATTTAAAGAGCTTCATCTCCATGAACAGGACATGCAGCTTTTCCATAATCCATTTTCTATTGTCATTGAAAATGTGGTTACAATTTACGGAATGGATCTGGCTGAACTGCAGAATTGTGACTCTCTGAAAGACGCATTGAAGTCAAATAACCTTCCTAATTCCTATATATCTCTCCCCTCTGAGACATATAATCATCTCAGAAACCATGCACTCAAAATGGCAACCAAGGCGATGTCTTTATGTTGTTTCCTCCAAGAATTTCTTAACAGACTTGGCTTGCCCTTGACTTGCCATAGCACGGGGCTCCATCATGCACAAAAATGCAATCTCCGTACGGGTAATAAGGGAAGGTAAAGTAATAAGGGAAAGTAAAAGTTAAAAGTTAACAAATCTACTAGCGTTCTACTAGCGGCAGCGGTGGCGGTTTTAGCTACAGCGTGTTATTTACAGCTCTGCTTTAAAGCAACAATGAACGGTTTGTTTTGCATATAATTTTATAACGCAGTAACACCGATAGCGCTGGGAAGCATATGCAAATAGTTCGAAAACTATTGTAAATATTAAATATTGTAGTATTATATTATTCACCAAATCTGCTCGTTTTTTTAAATTTATTTTTCTGCCTGTTCGGCATAATATGCCTTTCAGGGGTTTTAATTTACAATTTATTATTACACATAATTTTTTGGCCTTTCGGCTGACAGTATTTGAGGAGGACCACACGGCTACCTCGTAAACAAAATCTGCAGAGCAGTAATTCAAAAGAAATTTATTTAATTTTTTTTTAAATTAATGTATTTATTTGATTTTTTTCAGCAGCGGAATTGATTAATGGAGGGGATGAAAATTATTCTAATTTAAGGTGGTTTAAGAGAGTCTTTGGGGTATCGAGAGATAATGCGGGTTGGGATGGAAGCATTTTTGCCTAGATCAAATATTTGTGCACTTGTACACGACGGAAGAAGGGTGAAAAATCTGTTACTCATCCGTTGAATATATTCGTTAATGGAAGGAATGTTTAGCTCTCTGTGAATTTTCATATTTGGAATAAACCAAGGGGCTTGTACGGCTTTTCTTAGATACTTGTTTTGAATGATTTGTAGTTTCTTTAGATGTGTGTTTGCTATATTGTTCCAAATTTGACAGGCGTATGTTAATGAGGGACGTATTATCGTTTTAAAGATTGATAATGCGCAATACAGACTAAGCGATGACTTGTTATTAATTATGGGGTAAAGTTTGTTCATTTTTGCGTATGTTTTGTTCGTTATTTCTTGAATGTGGTTTTTCCATGTTAATTTTTGATCCAGTAATACACCCAGATATTTTACGGGCGTTTCATTATTAAGCCAAGGAATTACAGTATTATTAATTTTAATTTGTCGTGGTTGATGTATTTTCTTAGTGAGAATATTTTAGGCTGTGATTTGGTAGGGTTTATGGCAATTCTCCATTTCATTGTCCATTCGACAAATTCATTTAAGTCCGACTGGAGACCTTTGCAAGCGTTGGTAATGTTTGAATTTGCATTAAATAATACCGTATCATCTGCATAAAGTGCTATTTCTGAGTAAGTCATTTGTGGATAGTCAGCTATATATATATATATATATATATATATATATATATATATGTTGAACAATAAGGGAGAAAGTGGGGAACCTTGTGGCACGCCGGCTTTGATGATATGTGCTCTTGATTTATTGTTGTTTATACTAACTTTGAAATCCCTCTCTGACAGAAAGCTTTTAATGATATTTTGGAGATAATCGGGGGTTCCTAAGGTTTGCAACTTGTAAAGTAGCCCAAGATGCCACACTTTATCAAAGGTATGTGCGATATCGAGAAAAATTGCAGCTGTGTACATTCGGTTGTGAAATGCTTCAACAATGTACTCTGTTACTCTTAAAAGTTGATGACTTGTGGAGTGGTTTGGACGGAATCCGAACTGCGTATTTGGTAGTGCATTGATTTCGGTGAAAAATTTGAATAGTCGGGATTTTATAAGTTTTTCAAACATTTTGGCAAAGGTCGGTAACAAACTAATTGGTCTATAGCTAAGAGGATCTTGTGGATTTTTGTTCGGCTTGCATACTGGTGTTATAATAGCAGTTTTCCAGGTCTTTGGATAATATCCTAATCTTAAACAAGCATTATAGAGAGCTGTTAATGCTGCAATTGCATTGCGAGGTAATTCTTTCATCATTTTATTATTTAATGTCATGGCCTGCTGATTGTCTCGGTTTTAAAGCCTTGATTATTTGATATGTCTCAGACGGGGCTATAAATTTAGTTTTTGTTGGGACGGAATGTCGGCGGTATTGACAAGTTTGCTTCCACTTTTAATTGGAAATCAAAGTCGGTTACCGGGTTAGTTGTAAATATTTTCTCAAAATTTTCCGCTAAAGTTTCAGCTTTTTCGAAATCTGTCGTTGCTAGTCCTGAGTTAGAGGATAACTGAGGGATGAAAGATTTTTCCTTTGTAATCATTTTAATTGTATTCCACATTGTCCTGAAGTTTGGAGGGATGCTGCCTAAAAAGTTTTGGAAATGTGTACACCTCACTTTATGTAATTCTTGTTTAATTTTTATAGATATGCTGTTTAATTTTTGTTTCACTGTTTTATTGCGTGAATATTGCCACAATCTACGAAGGTTATGTTTTTCTTTAATTAAATTTAGTAGTGGTTTAGGAAGAGGAGTATAATTGTTGGTGAAATTCCTAACTTTAGTAGATGACCTTTTGATAGCATTTTTAATAATGTTTTCGAGAGAGTTGATACAACTGTCTATATCAGATGATGTTTTAAGATTCTTAGGCCAAACGATGGTTATGAAATTTTAGATGAAATCGGTGATAGCCTGGAAAACAGAAACGGTTGGTCTATTCTTCTGGCTGGCGACTTAAACCTTCCCGACGCTAACTGGAAAGGAGAGGTGTGCGACAGGAAACTTCAAACGCGCGTCAATCGTCTGGTATGGGAGCAGGGATTAACGCAGGTAGTCGACAAACCCACGCGGCAGGGAGCAATTTTGGACATTTTCCTTGTTTATCCCGCAGAAATGTTCCTTTCCTGCGAAGTCTTTCAGGGAATTAGCGACCACAAAGCAGTGATGGTAGAAGTGCAGGTAAATGTAATTAAGCGACCTAAGGCAAAAGGAACGATAGTTAGGCAATATAGAAAAGCGACCATTGAAGGACTACGTAGTTTCTTAAGAGAAAAATACGATAATTTTCTTAGAACAGAAGGGGGAATAGAGGAGCAATGGGGAGCTTTTAAAACAATCGTAGAAACCGCTTTAGATACGTACGTTCCTTGCAAAATACTGAAAAGTAATTCTGATCCTGAATATTTTAACGGGGCAATACGACGTTTAAAGAGAAAAGTTAGGCTAGCATTTAATAGGAGACATCGCAGCATTGCAGACATGATAACGTTTAAAAAATACTACAAGGAATTAGAAAAAGAAAAGAAAATTGCTCATGAATTATTTTTAAGAAACATGTTAGAGACGGGACGAAATAATTGGTCAAGCTTTTACAAATATGTCCGCAGACGCCGGGGGAATAAGGAAGAAATTCAGGAAATTCGAGTCACAGATAACGAGCCACTGCACGACGACCAGGCAAAAGCAAATGCGTTCAACGCGTATTTCGTATCGGTATTCAAACCAGAACGGGCGCAGGAGCAAGTTCATTATTTTCCAGTAGAAAACCAATTTAAACTCCACGCATGGGAACTCCTCAATCGTATAAAATCACTGGAAAACGGTAAATCACGCGGGCCAGACGGTATCTCGACAGATTTTATTAAACTCGGTGGTGAGGCGATATTACCCTATTTGTTAAGATTATTCAATATTTCCATTAATAATGCAAGTTTACCAGACGATTGGAAGGCAGCTATAGTGGTTCCAATTTTCAAAAATGGTGATAAAACGAAAGTATGTAATTATAGACCTGTATCCCTCACATCAGTAGTATGCAAAATAATGGAGCATTTAATAGCCGGGTACATTCGTCGCGAATGGGAGAAGGCGAACTGGATTTTCCACTGACAGCATGGGTTTAGAAGTGAACATTCGTGCGAAAGTCAAATTGTTTCTCTTTTTCAAGATCTAGCTGACGTAGTTGACGCGGGTGGGAGGGTGGATGCAGTAGTAATCGACTTCGCGAAAGCATTCGACGCGGTACCGCATAATTTACTTATTAGGAAAGTATTAACCTCAGGAGTTGATGCTAGAGTTGTGAGGTGGATAAGCGAATTTCTTAGGGACAGGAAACAAAAAGTTCGAATTGGCAATCAGTTTTCGACTACGGGAAATGTTACTTCAGGGGTTCCACAGGGAAGTGTGTTAGGGCCATTACTCTTCTTAGCGTATGTGAACGATCTCCATGTGAACATACAATCAAAGGTGCGTTTATTTGCAGATGATTGTGTTATATACCGAAAAATCAAAGATAGCGCTGACGAACAAATATTACAGCAGGATTTAGAGCATTTACGTGATTGGGCTGAAAAAAAATGACATGGGAATTAATGGATCTAAAAGCAAAACAATAACGTTCGGGCGGGGACGAAATTATGAGGAACCAGACTATCGTTTAGGTGAGGTTATCATCCCAAGAGTCTCATCATGCAAGTATTTAGGCATTCATCTAGATAGTAAATTAGGGTGGGAGATGCATATAAATCAGACAGTAAGAAAAACGTGGAAGTCTTTGCATTTTGTAATGCGAATACTAAAGAAAAGTTCTGCAAACGCCAAAGAATTAGCATATCTTACGCTGGTTCGCCCTCATGGAATACGGAGTTGCGTGTTGGGATTCATACAGAAAGGCGCACCGGAAAAATCTAGATAGAATACAGAGAAAAGCGAAAAAGTTTACCTATAGAAGTAACGCAACAAAAAAGTCATGGGAACCTCTAGAAACGAGAAGAACAAAGGCGAGGCTTTGCGCTCTTTATAAATCGTACGTAGGTCAACCAGCTTGGAAGGAAATTCAGATTAGACTAGAAAAACCAAATTATTTCGGCCGAAGCGATCACACCCACAAAATTCGAGAAAGGAAACAAAATTCAGATCTTGGGAAGTTTTCCTTTTGTAACAGAACAATTAGAGATTGGAACAGTTTACCTGCAGCAGTTTTCAAAGCTTTTCCTCTCAGTGTCCGAAGTTTTAGAAACAAATTAGAACAAGATATTAAATGAGTATGTGCTGTGTACTGCGGTGAAGTGCTGTGAAGTGCTGGTCAGTGTAATTCAAAGCAAAAAAGTGTAGTGTAGTGAAGTGAAGTGAAGTGCGGAGAACGTGATCAAGGCACTTTTCAATGCTGCTTTTCGTCTTGTACTGTATTGTGCGGTATTATTATTATTATTATTATTATTATTATTATTATTATTATTATTATTATTATTATTATTATTATTTTTTGTTAGTTTGAAGGCTTGGCATCTAAGGCCTTTAGCCTTTTTACTGATTGATGTTATGATTAATCATATATTAAGTCTAAATTTTGAAGAATAGATTGGCTTCTTTCAAGAACTGTATTGTTTTGTCAGTTGCTGTCTTGTCGGTGCCGAGATCTATCTTCATGTTGCCTCTCATGCCGCATCTGTGTCTAAGTCTTGAGAGATCTACGCAGTCTGTCAGAATATGTTTCACTGTCAGTAGTCTTCCGCAGCTGCAGATGGGTTGTTCTTCATTTCTTAACATGTATGAAGAAGTCATTCTTGCATGGCCTATTCTTAGTCGGGTTATGCACACTTGTTCTCGTCGAGGGTAGCTGACATTTGGTGACCATTTACTGATATTTTGTTTAATGGGGTGTAGTTTCGTGTGAAGACTGTTCCACGTGGTCTGCCATTCTGTGAGGATGTACTTCGAGACAGCATTTCTTGCATCCTGAGGTCGTATTTCAATATCCATTTCTGATTGGATGTTCCCGGCATTTCGTGCTGCAGAATCGGCTTCTTCATTGCCTAGGATACCCACGTGTCCAGGGCACCAGATAAACGTAACTGATGCTCCTCGCTGTTCTAATTTATGGCATGCTATGAGGATCATTTGTAGCAGTGGATCTACAGTTTGGCGCCTGTCTATTGCAGTGAGAAGACTTAGAGAGTCTGTGCAGATGACGAACCTTCCTGAATCGAGAGTTTCACAGTGTCGCAAAGACTGCAATACTGCATATAATTCGGCAGTGTACACACTTGCTTCAGGTGGAAGCGCCCAAGCCCTCGACAAGTTCTCTGTTACAAATGCGCTTCCAACCTGATGTTTTGTTTTTGAACCATCTGTGTAGATTATGATGTGATTTGCCATGTATTCTTCGAGAACTGATTGAAATCTAACTTTTAAATCTATGGGAAGGCATTCTGTTTTCTTTACACTGGTAGTATCGAGTCTTACTTCTGGCATTTTCAACATCCAAACTGGAATTTCATATGGTTCGTATTTCAAGACTGGTGGTAGGACGATGTTGTAGCATTTTTCTATCTCGATTGCGCGGATGTTGGCTGGACGAGTAGCTGAAGGTCTTCGATCGTAAATATTTACTAGCTTAGGTCGAGTCATCAATGAGTGGTTTAAATGTTTCGGTAGAGACAGCAATTTTGATCTATAGTTGAGTAGCATTGTTTGTCGTCTGTGATGTAGCGACATGGTGCTGGTTTCACAGTAGAGGCTTGAGGAAGGACTAGTGCGGAACGCGCCAGATGCATATCTGAGGCCTGCATTGTGAACGGGGTCTAGTTTTCTTAAACTTGATTTTCTGGCTGAGGAGTACACTGCACATCCATAATCTATTTTGGACATCACCATGGATTTGTACAGGCGGAGTAAAATGTCTCTATCTGCTCCCCAATTTATATGGGAAATGCATCTTATTACATTCAGAGCTGTTTTGCATCTACGCAAGGTGTATTCTATATGCTGTTTCCATGTTAAATGCCTATCAAAAATCAAACCAAGGAATTTTGCCGTTTCATTGTATGTCAGTTGAACTCCATTCAGTGTCAGCTCTGGATCTCTGTAACTTTTTCTCTTCCTACTGAAGTGAACGCATTTCGTTTTGGCTGCTGTAAATGAGAAACCAATGTTTTTTGCGTTCTGTACTAATTTATTGATGGCATTTTGCATTTTGAATTTGACCATTCCCAGTGATTTGGCTGAGTAAAATATAGCAATGTCATCTACATACATGCATTTTCCTATTGACGCTTCTATGCCGTCAAACATCCTGTTAATCGCTATGATAAAGAGCGTGCCACTCAATGGAGAGCCTTGCGGTACACCGTTCTCTAGTACGTAGCTTTCTGAGATAGACTGCCCAACGCGAACTCTGAAAGATCTGGTACTAAGGAAGCTGGATATAAATTTTGGTAGATATCCTCTTATTTGCCAGTTATATAGTTGTCTCAGAATGTTATGTCGCCAGGTCTTATCGAAAGCTTTTTCCAGGTCAAAGAATACGGTAACCATATGTTTTCTTTTGATGAAGGTATTCTGAATTGCATTTTCTAGATGTATTAGCTGATCGATTGTAGAGTGATGTTGTCTGTATCCGCACTGGTGTATGTTTAGGAGGTTGTTTCTTTCGAGACACCATGTTAGCCGGGTGTTGACCATTTTTTCCAAGATTTTTCCTAGACAGCATGTCAGCGATACCGGGCGATAGTTTTCAGGATTTAATGGATCCTTGCCTGCCTTTAAAATCGGGATTACTATCGCTTCTTTCCAGACTTTGGGGTAATTGCTTTGTGTCCAAATGTTATTGTATATATTTAGCAGAGTGGACAGTATTTTCTTCGGTAATCGACGTAGTATGCTGTAAGGGATATTGTCTGATCCTGCTGCGGTGTCTCCAGCTGCATTTATGGCGTCTTGCAATTCTCTCCATGTGAAAAGAGCGTTATATGGCTTATCTATATTGGTTGTAAAGTCAAGTACTTGTTCTTCTTCTTCTTTCTTTTTGTCGAGAAAGTCTTTAGGATAGCTATTTGTGCCACTGGCTTTGGAGTATTGGGTCGCTAATGCATTGGCTATTTCGTCAGGGTTGCATATTAGTTGTCCTTCGTGTTCAATGCACGTTATTGGACTGAAAACATTTTTCCCAGCTATTGACCTGATTTTCTGCCATATTTCCGTGACTTTGGTCGTCCGAGTTATGGTGGTTACGTACTTTTCCCAGCTTGATCGTTTTGCTGTTAGTATTTTTCTGCGAGCGAGCGCACGCAGACGCTTGAAAGCAATAAGATTGTCTTGGGTTGGTGCACGTCTATATCTATTGAGGGCTTTTCTTTTCTCCCTTATTGCTTCTTTGGTCTCCGTATTCCACCATGGTACTGGAATCCTAGATGAGCGGCCACTGGTCTGTGGAATGTATTGTACAGCGGAAGATATGACAGTGTTGGTAAAGTCGGTAACGTCTTCCTCGGAGTTTCCACTGACACTTATTGATGGTATATGTCTGGTGAAGCTGGACCAGTCTGCGCGGTTGGTACACCAACGTTTTGGTATGTGAACTGTGTTCTTTGGCATGTTTGATGATATCAACAGAGGAAAGTGATCGCTCTGATGAAGATCTGGCAGTGGTTTCCATGTCAGCCGAGTTGCAAGATTTGGACTACATATTGAGAGATCTATGGCTGAGAATGAGCCATTTCTAGCATTAAAATGAGTGCTTGCTCCTGTGTTTAAAAGTACGTATTCGTTGTTAAGTAGCAGGTCATCGATTCTGCGACCGGAGTCATTTGTCCTAGAACAGCCCCATGTGGTACTGTGAGCATTGAAGTCGCCTAGAATTAGAAATGGAGTCTGTAGTTGATCGATCAGGTCTTGTAGATCTTCATTTCTCCATGAGGCATCGGGTAAGTATATGCAACATACCGTCATCTTCTATGGCTTGTACAGGGTTACAGCTACTGCTTGTAGAGGTGTGTTGAGATCAAGACGACTAGCAGGATGAGTATTGCTGATCAATATGGCAACACCACCTCTAGCTCGTCTATCAGGTTCTACGTCATTGCGAAAGGTTTTATAGCCTCTAAAATTGAAACGGTCTTCTGGTTTAAAATGAGTTTCTTGCAAGCACACACACATTGGTGTGTGATTGGCCAGTAGCAATTTCAGCTCACAGTAATGCGAGATACAGCCGTTGATATTCCATTGAATTATATTTTCCATGGTTGGAATGGGGTTTTTCTGCTGTAGGATGCGTAGATCTTGCTTATTTCCTTGGTTTTCCTTTTGGCCATCCTTTCTTCTTTCTCTTCTTACGCGGGGTTTTGTATAGATCGATGGATTGGTGATCATTATGTTCAGCACTTACCATCAAACTTGTCTCAGAGCCAGTGGTCGTGTCTTGATCATTGGTCATTGATTTGATTTTTTGTTTGAGGAAGTTGTCCTCGGTGTGCTTAGGAGAACGAGGCGATCGACTTCGATAGCCTGTTGTCAACACTTCTTTGCTGGGTATGTCTGCAGGCGCAGCTACTGGATTTCTGTCTGCCTCATTTGGTGGGGGTCTTGAAGATTCTTTTTCATTTACCTTTTCACTTTGAGTGTTTGTGGTTAAGTCTTCTGTGTTGATTTTGTTATTGTGAATTTCGTTGAAGTACTTTTCTATGCATCGGGTTATTGCAGGCATTAGTTCTTTCACTACTAAAGAAGGTAAATTTGTGTTTTTAGTAACTGCTTTCACGTATGTAATATTTCCTTTATTTTCGGGACACACAAGTTTTTTTGCTTCAGGATAACTGATCTTCTGTCTGGCTTTAACTTGTTGTATTGCTGCCTCCTGCTTATATACAGGGCAGTCTCTCGACCTCGATGAATGTTGTCCACTGCAATTAATGCATTTGATAGGATCTAGGCATGGATCATCACCATGAAATGGCTTACCACAATGGCATACTTTGATTCTCGCACATCTAGATGCTGGGTGTCCAAATCGTAAACATTGGAAACACTGCATTGGTTGAGGAATGAACATTCGTACGGTTAGACGATGAATGCCTGCTTTAATCTTCTCTGGTAACGTACAACGCTTGAACGTCAGGACATGGGACGCAGAAGGAATTATCTGCCCATCCCGCCTCATTGTTAGCCTACGACAGGCAATGACTCCTTGAGAAGCTAGTTCTTGAACTATTTCCTCTTCACTGCAGTTTAGTAAGTCACTACAAACTACAACACCTTTGCAGGTATTCAGTGTGCCGTGAGCACTTACTTCAACATCTATAGTGCCTATTTTCTTCAATTCTAGTAACTTTTTACCTTGATTGTCATTAACTGTTTCTACCAAGAGTCCAGATGAAGTTTTCTGTATATCTTTTACGGCAGATCCAGCGCAGGTGCTAATACTCCTCTCTATTATAAACGGGCTCACTTTATCAAAATTTCCTTCAGTTCTTTTTACTGTAAGGTACTTTAGTACCGCTGCGGTGTTCTTGAACAGGTCATCATAGTTTGTTGATTTTCCAACTTTCATTCTTTTAGCATTAAACTCCGGACTTTTTTCTGGACGAGGGTTTTTAAGGGTTCCCTCAACCCTAGGTTCGCAGACTTCCATACGAGTCCCGCGAAGCTTGCTATCACTCGTAGCACTATCTGCCAGCGGTGCCGAGTGATCCGCACCCCTGGCATTGCAGTCGCTGGGTGACGACGCCCGGTGGCCTGCTTGCGCACCACCGACCGCCGGTACTGGGGCTCCGATCCCCTGCACCGTAACTGTTGATCCTGACAGATCCTCCATCTTGGGTTTTTTCTTCAGGGTCGCCTTCCCCTAGCGTTTTTGAGCTACCGCCAGCTTAAGGAAACGGAAGGAACAAGGGGGGACAGAGAAGACAGAGTTAGAATAGAAGGGTAGAATGGAAACGACTCCCTAGCCCTCGCAACCTAATAGCGTCGGGGCGGAAACACAAGAGTTGGCCGATACAAGATTGGCCTACAGGACAGAAAACAGATGTGTGCCACAAGTAAGTGGAAGCAATGACACACAGAGTTAGTGGGAATGACGGGATGTTTAGGGGAGTGACAGCGGACAGCTGCTCTGATTAGTCGCCTTCTACGACAGGGGGAGGTCCCGTGGTGCTATTCTACTAAAATCCCCGACACCACACGGGGAATTATTATTATTATTATTATTATTATTATTATTATTATTATTATTATTATTATTATCATTCTTAGTATTATTATTAATGTAAGTGTTGTAATTTTTGCAATTATTGTCATTAACTGCCACCGGGTTATACCCAATTGCAGTTCTAATAAATGTAAAAAATATGTAAAAAATAAATCATAAACACGAGTTTGAGCGTAACACCGAAGCACAGCGATAAGCGGAGCGATGCGATGCTTACTCCACGACGTCTAGAGCGAGACTGTCTCTGCTCGTTTTAACACCAATTACGTTATTTTTGCCAGAACATGTTATGCTAAATGCTCATTATCTTATCATATATAAGATAATTCCCTCAAATTCTCATTACTAATCAATGGCGGCTCTTGCCTTCAAAAGTTGATTTACAGAATAATGGCATTAAGGGGGGGGACTCTGATGTTGAAACTGGTATACAATGAATTTATAGTTAAGTTTTAGAAATACACTGTACTTAAAAGTTCACATTTCTCTTCGAGACATACCCATTTGCACAACTTTAAATATCATTATTAAAACTTATAAATAAAGAACATATGTACTGTAACACTACCGGTTACCTGGGGAACCGGATAGCGGCCCTGACGCTAGCTCAAGTCGGTGATGGAAGGAATTGTTACACAGTACGGTGGAAACACAAAATAAACACTTGTTCACTGGTAAAAATTCACATTTATTCCTGGGCAAAATGATTAAAATGCCCCAGGGAAGTTACACTCGTAAATTGAATAAAAAGAATAGTGGGAAAATTAGATGAAGAAAAAAAAATGAAAAGTTAGTTTTAGGAGTTAAGCTTAAAAAACTAAGAAGAATTATAACTAACAATTACAATGGGTGAAATTATTACTGGTCAATGTGTCAGAGCGTGACACCGCATTACGAAAAATTTACACAATAGGGCGGTAGCCCTGAACGATACTGCCTGGAGAAGGGTCTTTGTGCAGCCGGGAACGGCGGCGGCGCGGTCGAGAGGGTCGTCTGGCGGCCTTCAAAAAAAAATTGCCTCCGGGAAAAGGCAATGGCCTCTCTCGTCGCCAGCTGGGCAGCCGCCTCGTAACGTCACGAAAAGGCTGCGACGCGTGGCTGCGTAGGCGGTGTCTAGAAGTCTGGTTGAGCTAGCGGTTCTGGAAGTTCTGGAAGTTCTGGTAGAAACTGGCAGTACTAGCTGGACTGGCCGAACGATCTCAGGAACGGGGAGATCGTCCGGCCAGTCCAGCTAGTACTGCCAGTTTCTACCAGAACTTCCAGAACCGCTAGCTCAACCAGACTTCTAGACACCGCCTACGCAGCCACGCATCGCAGCCTTTTCGTGACGTTACGAGGCGGCTGCCCAGCTGGCGACGAGAGAGGCCATTGCCTTTTCCCGGAGGCATTTTTTTTTTGGAGGCCGCCAGACGACCCTCTCGACCGCGCCGCGGCCGCCCCCCCCGGCCGCACAGAGACCCTTCTCCAGGCAGTATCGTTCAGGGCTACCGCCCTATTGTGTAAATTTTTTTTGTAATGCGGTGTCACGCTCTGACACATTGACCAGTAATAATTTCACCTATTGTAATTGTTAGTTATAATTCTTCTTAGTTTTTTAAGCTTAACTCCTAAAACTAACTTTTCAATTTTTTTTTCTCTTTCTTCATCTAATTTTCCCACTATTCTTTTTATTCAATTTACGAGTGTAACTTCCCTGGGGCATGTTAATCATATTGCCCAGGAATAAATGTGAATTTTTACCAGTGAACAAGTGTTTATTTTGTGTTTCCACCGTACTGTGTAACAATTCCTTCCATCACCGACTTGAGCTAGCGTCAGGGCCGCTATCCGGTTCCCCAGGTAACCGGTAGTGTTACAATTGGCTTTTCCAACGTGAGGCTCGATGAACTAATTACCGCGGTGAGTGTTACAATTGGCGTTTCCCACCGTGGGGCCCGACGGCCGAATAATTGAGGTTTTTCACGCCCAAATGGTAAAATCAAATTTGACTAAATTCTTGTTATAAATGGATGGAAGGACATTGTTACGAAAGAAACAATTTGTGAACTGGTAACAATTTGCTTTACTATTGTATTTTGTTTGTGAGTGTTGTTGTGTAGTGCGTCGTGTGTTGTGACTCTCGTGTGCGCGTTTCACTCAAAACATTCAAAATGCTCGACGAACCAAGTATCAATGTGGCAGGAAATGGGAGTTCAGGGGAGCAGTCACCGCCCAAGATCACCCTCAATGACTTCATGAAAATTTTCACGAAACAAATGTCAGAGCTAGACAGAAAAATTTCAGAAAGAAACGAAAAAATTTCAGAGTTTCATGAATCCCTCTCGAAACAAATTTCAGAAAATCACGAATTCCTTATGAAACAAATGTCAGAAGTTAAGGAAACTCTCACGGAAACAATCACGAAACAAATGTCAGAAAATCAGAAAACCCTCTCAGAACAAATTTCGGAGATCAACGAGAAACATTCGCAAAGATTTGACCGGCTGGACAGCAGCTTAGCCGACAACGGCGTAAAATTAGAAAAATTAGAAGCAGTAATTGATCGTGGGATTGGAACAGTGCAGAACCGTCTCGATGATAGATTCGTGAAAATTAAGAATAGTGTAGAAAATTTGAGCAAAGAATTAGAGAATTCGAGAACTGATGTAAATTCGTATTCTGGGAATATTCAAGCAGAAAGTAGTCAAAAGCTCCAGGCAGGTGACAGCGAAATTGAAGCGTACCGCGAGTCAGTTATCGGAAATACTACCGAGATTAGGTCGGAAATGAGCGACGGACTAACTAGGATCGAACCCAAACTTGACAAAGAAGTCAGCCAAATCTGCGACAAATTCGGGAAATCAGGCATTATTAATGGGGGAAATGTTAGGAAAAAGGAAGAAAATTTAAAGATGGAAGTTGTGCAAAATTTAAACCGATTAGTGAAAGTGGAGGTAAAGAAGGAAACTGAAAATAATCCGACAGTACATTTGCTAGGCGCATTAGATTTGAGATTATCGTGGATTCCTCCGCAATTCAAGAAATCAGGTATTATTAACGGGGAAAATATCAGAAAAAGGGAAGAAAATCTAAAGAGGGGTATTGGTCAAAATCTACAACGGTTATTAAAAGAGGGAATAATGAATGAAAAGGGAAATAATCCTACGGTGCGTTCGCTAGGCGTATTAGATGTGAGATTCTCGTGGATTCCTCCGCAGAACTTGTGTTTCTGGGGCAAGCAGAAAGAAAATCCAAAACCACCCTGGCCTCACCAAACGGTTCTCTCTTTTCCTAATTTTTTTTTATTTTTTCTAAGTCTATCAATTTTCTTAAATTTTGTTAGGTTTAATTAGAAATAGCATCTATTCCTAAATTACAATGGTGAATAAAATTTTATTAGAACTACGGGTAAAAGCATTCATTTCTGGTATCGCTATTTTTTGGATTTTACTTAAACAAAAAAAAATTCTCGCTTCTCAAAATTTAATTTTCCGAACTCCAATTTTTTTTATTCGGAGGGGAAGGCCAATGTAGCGATACCGATTTCATCATAATTTTATAAACGAAATTCACCGGATTAAAAATTAAACAAACAGACTCGGCCACCCAGGTTCCTGCCGAGAGATTACGCAGACGGTCACACGTGCGCGACTCCGCTTATCGCGACAGTCCCTCCCGCCCCCGGCACATTAACGTAGCCGTTTAGAGGGCTGGCATTGACAGATTCACTGGGCACACGTGTTCACTGTGCCGGCTACGAAGTTTCGAGACCGCCCGCTCGTTTCGGGGAAACCCAAATCCATAATTCTTTACGGACAACGCGCCCCCTTATGCAAACATGGAACGATGTTCTAGAAGGAATTGGAATAACACTGCATGCTTGCAGCTGGCACTGAGAGCGGAAAGTTCTGTGGCTTCTCGCGTGGCGATTGGCTGAAAATAGTTCACTGCGCCACTACTTTTGGCCAATAGCTACACGACTATTACAAGGAACTCGAGCATACGAGAATATTAGGGTGGGGGGCAAGAGTTAACTTGATGCAATTTCGACTGAGAGAACTTCAGAAGGGATTTGAATTCTAGGCAGAGCAGTCGGGGCAGAAGCTTCTTTCGGGGAGCTAGTCGTCGGTCCGAGGCAAATTTCGCCTCCGCCGGACTTATAAATTTTTTCATCACTCAGACGGGGCCAGAGTATTAGGCGTCGGGGAAAGACTAGAGTGTCTCTGGAAAACTTATTATTTTTTTTGAGCTTGAATATTAGACTGAAGGCAGTTGAGAGAGGAACTTATATGGGGGTGGGAATTATTCGGGCGAATATGCCTATGTGGGGACTTATGTTATTTTACTGCGAGTTTTGAGCTGTGAGCCGACTGCAGTGGAGAGAGAGATTTCTCTGGGGTGGGTTTTCGTCGTGAAGAGAGGCGAATGTTTCTCCGATCGAATTCTGAACTGTCCGAAGTTGTGTTCGACAATTATCATAAAAGTCAGAGAGAGAGACGCATAGTTGATCACTCCGTTCCTGAGATCGTCCGGCCAGTCCAGCTAGTACTGCCAGTTTCTACCAGAACTTCCAGAACCGCTAGCTCAACCAGACTTCTAGACACCGCCTACGCAGCCACGCATCGCAGCCTTTTCGTGACGTTACGAGGCGGCTGCCCAGCTGGCGACGAGAGAGGCCATTGCCTTTTCCCGGAGGCATTTTTTTTTGGAGGCCGCCAGACGACCCTCTCGACCGCGCCGCGGCCGCCCCCCCGGCCGCACAGAGACCCTTCTCCAGGCAGTATCGTTCAGGGCTACCGCCCTATTGTGTAAATTTTTTTTGTAATGCGGTGTCACGCTCTGACACATTGACCAGTAATAATTTCACATATTGTAATTGTTAGTTATAATTCTTCTTAGTTTTTTAAGCTTAACTCCTAAAACTAACTTTTCAATTTTTTTTTTCTCTTTCTTCATCTAATTTTCCCACTATTCTTTTTATTCAATTTACGAGTGTAACTTCCCTGGGGCATGTTAATCATATTGCCCAGGAATAAATGTGAATTTTTACCAGTGAACAAGTGTTTATTTTGTGTTTCCACCGTACTGTGTAACAATTCCTTCCATCACCGACTTGAGCTAGCGTCAGGGCCGCTATCCGGTTCCCCAGGTAACCGGTAGTGTTACAGTACTTACCTATTTGTAAAAAGAAGTCGGCACCCCTTTCCTTGCTCGTAGTAAATTCTGTGATGACTCTTTCATTAAAGTCTGCAATTTGTGTAAGGAAGTCAAGCTCAATGGAAAGCACGGCAAGAGCTAATATTCTTTCTGCCATTGTATTGCACAAATATGTAACTACCGTGCTCATCGAAAATAAAACAAAATTCTACATCAGACAAACATTCTACATCTGGCATGAGCTGTTATTAATCAGAAACAAACGCTCGTTTCTGTCTGAATTCAACGTGCTCACGGGTGAGAGTAAGAATTCCAGAATTTAAGAAAATGTTCACAATACATTTCTACGTCACACACAGTTTTTAACTGTACTTGACGTTATATAAATAAATGAAATAAAACCTCATAGTGATTCCATGTCCATGTCAAATACTGTTATCATTGCTACATGAATACAGGTGAAAACGAGCGTTTTTGGCAAGAATTGATAAGAAAGTATTAGCTTACGTGTAATGAAATCTATATGCAAACGCAACTCCGCTACTACTTTGGCTATTATCCCCCATTGTGCTCTTCGTGAAGGATTCGACTTACAACCGCAAAAATAGGAAGGACGTGAAATGAAATAACTAAATTTCCCACTAAACGCTAGAAATCGTCCAAAAGTAGTGAAGTTACATTTGTGTCCAGAAGCAAAACAAGGAGCCAGCTTAGCATTCGCTCAAAGGATCAGGGAAACTGGACGAAAAACTAATCGAGAGGGTCATTGACCCAAAAGCTGAGGTACAATACTTGTTCGATTCATATTTAGTCTTTTAGAATTATACTGTCCGAACTACACTACACTAAAACCTCAAATGTCATAGGTAAAATTCTAATGGTTATTGTAAATTGTAAAAGTCGATTAATGCAAAAATGTTTATCGATTCAAAGAATCAGGAAATTGCCGTACCGTCGATGGCCGTTTTCCGAGGGAAACATTTTTCTCGACAAATGCAGGAGGGTGGGAAGTTGCAACTCCGTAATTTTTTGGAAACATGGCCTGAAATGGACTGGTGTTTCTTGTAGAGAGCAAAATGGCTACAAACTGTCGTAGATGCTGATCATTTACACCCAGTCTACCAAGTTTCCAGCTGGCAAATGGCAACTTTCAAAACTACAAAGCAAAGTTCAGCAGTAGTACAGGTATCTTGCAGAGCTGAATATCAGTTGTTGGTTTCGCTCCGAAAACATGCTATTTCCCACTTCCATGCGCCCGGTCACCGCTCCCGTTAAGCACCGTACTTGTCTCCTCCCTATTTCAAAATTCTATCCCATACCTCATTGCTCTACTCTCTTTTTCCATTCCCTCTCACACCAACTAAATTATTAATACTATTATTTTTCTGTGTATCCGAATGATATTGTTTAGTAAAATGTACAAATAAATATTAGTGACGTTCCAAATACTTGTTGCTATCTTTGTATCGTCATCATAATCTTTATTACAATTTATTGGCATAAACAAAATTGATGTTGAAAAATTATTTACGTCAAAAACAGTTAAAAACTGTGTGTGAAGTGATATGGGAAGAGGTTAATTTGAAGTTACATTTATGTCCAGAAGCAAAATAAGGGGCCATCTCAGCATTTGCTCAAGGATCAGGGAAACTGGACGAAAACCTCATCGAGATAGGGGTTATTGACCCTTATTGTTCCTTAATACTGACAATATTGTATTTCAAATTACTGGTGTTATTAGCATATGGTGTATTGTGCTTCTCTGGTGTTAAAATGATTTTATATTTATGTAAAGTGCTAATGTAAATTAAACGTAGCTTTCTGTAATGTTCCTCGAATAATATCAGTTTTTTCGCCTACTTCTTCTCCTCCATTTCTTTCGCTTCTTGTCTCTTCCCTCTCTCTCACAAATTTGCCCATTTTTACTTTATGATCCCTTCCCCTGTACGTCTTTCTCTTCTCTTTCTCTACTATGTATAACATATTCAGTTCTATTAAAGTTCGGCCCTAAGCCGCCATCCTGATTGAGGTTTTTCTGAGTAGCGATCCCAGTAGAGTGTGTGCTCACTACTTTCAAGCACATTCTGAGGCACATATTTATAATACGGCACGGAAGTGGCGAGTAAACCCGTTCTCAATGCCAATAATTGGTGTACCTGCTTCGCCACTTCATCATGCCTCTTTTTGTATTCCAACTGTGCGTGGCTGCTACATCCACTTGTCACGTGTTGGATAGTTTCGCTTGCAGCCTCACATCTTCTACACGAGTCGGAATGAATGGTAGAATCTCTCAGAATGTGTTTTCTGTAGTTCAATGTTGGTACCTCTTGGTCCTGGATAGCTATCATGAAGGCTTCTGTCTCCGGAAAGAGATCCCCGTGCTGGAGCCATGCGTGCGACGCTGAGATGTCGACTTCTGGTTTACTCAGCTCGTGAGGGTACCTTCCATGCAGTGCCTTCGCTTTACATAAGGATATCTTCTCTTCCGTTTCAATGATTAGTTGAACAGGCGGATCAAGCTTTTTCAAGTTCAGAGGACTATAGTTCTTATCAACTGCGCTCACTGCTTGCTGAACTCTCCCACAATGTTCCAAGAAGTATCTTCTGAGTGAAGCAATTTGAGAGCTGTGTAGCTTTATGAGATCTACAACACCTCGCCCTCCTTGCGACCTTGGAAGGGTAAAACGCACAGTACTTGAATGGGGATGATGTTTTCGATGTTGAGTCATAGCGGTTCGAATTGTCCTCTGGAGGTTGTCGAGGTCGGTATTGCTCCATTTAATAACGCCAAAGGAGTATGTGAGCACTGGAATAACAAATGAATTGATGGCCTGCACAAGGTTTCTAGCAGAGAGTTGAGTTTTTAAGAGTCCATGCAATCGTTTACACACTTCAGTTGTTAGTATGTTCTTAGTAACAGTGTGTTTGATTCGGAGTGACTGTTGGAAACCCAAGTATTTGTAAGTTTCATGGGGTTCCATGAAGGTAATCTTTGGTTCATTATCAGTTTCCAAATTTATAACTTGCATATGACCCCGAATGATATTCACTCTCCTGCACTTATCCAAAACGAATTTCATCTTGATGTCGTCAGTGAACTTCTCCGTCACGTTTATTAGTTGCCGCATATGACTCTCAGTGTCTGCATAGAGCTTCAGGTCATCCATGTAAAGAAGATGTGAGACCCAGAGAAGAGTTGAGTTCCCCTTTTTAAGAGCGATTCCATAATTAGCTGAATTAAGTAGAGTAGACAGGGGATTCAAAGCTAAGCAGAACAATAAAGGGCTTAAAGAGTCACCCTGGAAAATCCCTCGGCGGATGTGTGTAGTATCTGTGTGGACGTATTTTTTTCCATTAGAGAGATACAGTTTTGTATTCCATCGACTCATCGCGGTTTTCAGGAAGTTTTGGATAAACGGGTGGACCTTGTATACATCCAAACATTGAAGGAGCCAAGAATGGGGCACGGTGTCGAATGCTTTAGCGTAATCTATGTAGCATGCGTACAAGTTTCTTTGTTTTGCAAGCACTTGCCCCATAATTACAGAGTCTATAATGAGTGGCTCCTTGCATCCCTGAGATCCAGGTCTACATCCTTTCTGTTAATTTGCTAAGATGTTCTGTTCCTCAATGTGTGTCATCATCATTTCTGAAACACAAGATGTTATGAGTTTGTAGAAAGTTTGAAGGCAGGTTATAGGCCTGTACATCGAGGGGTCTTTAGTGTCACCCTCCTTTGGTAACATGAATGTTCTACCTTCAGTGAGGAAGTAAGGTAGGTTTTCTGGATTGTGAAGAAAATGTTGAATTATATTAGCTATATGATGGTGAGTGCTTGTAAATTTTTTCAGCCAATAATTGTGCAGGCCATCACTGCCTGGTGCCTTCCAGTTATGTGCTTTGTTCAAAGCTGCTTGGACAATTTCTACGGTGATGATTGGTTCACCCATTAGAGGAATATCTCGGTGTCTGTCATATTCCATTTCAATCCACGTCCTATCAGGGTTGTGGGACACAGCAGATGACCAGATAGGCTTCCAAAAGTCCTCTATTTGTGCTTTTGAGGGAAGCTTTGACTCTTTCATATCATTTACAAGCCCTTTACCCTTTCACATATTCCTGTAGAATGCTTTCTGGTTTCTGTTAAAAAGAGAATTCTGTTGTTTCCTCGTAGTGCAATTCCTGTAGCGTCGAAGGCGTTTTGTTAACGCCAAAAGCTTTTGTCGTAGGGTGTCAAGATGTTCTGTTATTGTTGAATTCAAGGGCTCGTGCTTCGTATGTATTTTTGTATTGATAAGGATGTTATTCACCTTTCTTCTCAGTTTTTCTGAGGTATTTCCTTTTTTAAATTGCGTGAGTCTCCCAATATCTCTCCTAGTGCTTTCTATACGATTCACCAGCCGTCTTTCCCAAGGTGGCATTCTTTCTTCACTTCGATCATTGTGGGCAGTTGCTACGCGGCTGAAAAGCTTGGAACCGTTACATCTTGAAGCCACAACCGCAGCACAATAAATTGCTGTGTGTACTTCTTCGAAAGATGGTCTTTGTTGTAGATGTTGTGGCAGTACTTTCTCATTCATGACGCTGATTGCTCTTGCTAATTTCTTCGAGCAATTTTGTCTGGGAATGAGATAGCGGTTCAATGGGTCAGTTCCCTCAAATTCTGCAAGTGCGACTGTAAATTCATTGCGAATTTGCACCTCTTCACTACTCTTATCATTCATCCTTTCTGACATGCTTGTCCCAATGTCATCCTGAGTTTGCACAGCTGATATCTCCACTGCCCTCAGATTACTAGGTTGTGAGGAGTTAAGCATTTTTCTCACTTCTTCCTTGATTGCTTCCAAAACTGGTGCAGAGAGGAGATTTTTCTGAACAATTGCTCGACGGTGGTCCGCTATTCTTTGTTCACTAACTTCAGAATCAGGGAAACTGAGAAGAAATCTTTGATGTAACTTTTGTCGGTAGGCCGAAGAGTCAGTCTCCATTTTGGTAATGGTGTAGTATTCACGCATGATGAAGGTATTTATTTCTGTAGTCCACTTCATCCTTCTGCGTTGCCTGCCTGCGGCAGTGGTCTCTGGAAGCAATTTATTATTATTATTATTATTATTATTATTATTATTATTATTATTATTATTATTATTATTATTATTATTATTATTATTATTATTATTATTATTATTATTATTATTATTATTATTATTATTATTATTATTATTATCCCCCTGAACATCCTTGGGTGACACTGAATTTACGATACCGACATATACCTTGCATTTTCAGCATTTTCAAGTGACCTGTGTGTGCAGATGTGGCGTGCTTCCACTCACCTTCTAAGCCCTATCAAATCGCAAATGTTGCTGTTCTGCACGCCAAACGCGCACCTTCAGAAAATTAGGGAGGAGATCATAATATTAGAGTAGGACAGGTTATTTTCTTTAAGGAGTGCACCCAGTGAAGACCACAAAGTTTTTCTGTATGTTTGAAAAAAAAAGAAGCTTTTTACTCCTTAGAATTTTCAAAACGGAAAGAAAATGTAAAATTTTCTAATTAGACAATATTTATTTCACAATATATTAATATAATACATAAGTAGGTGTAAGATATATCTTTTTGTTTTATGAAAAAATAATCTTCAAGTTTATTATTTTATTCAACGTTTTCATATGATTCAACTTATACAATTTATGTTAGAGAGAAATATAAAATTATTTACAGCTTAAAAGTAATACTTATAATTACACATAACAAAATTATTTCAAATGAGTAACTTACAAATAACCTGATGGTTTTGCAGCACCACTAACCTTCTTTGTACAATGAAACTCCAATGTGTTTGAGAAAATGAATTTGCACTCACAATTTTGATCAACTGATGACATTGACACTCGTAGTGAATTCTGCTTATTGAAAAATATGTTTTAATTTTCATGTTTGATGTTTTTCAGATACAATGCATTCAACAATGTGGACTTTCATTTATGTGTACCAGATATTTTCAGCACGCTTTTCTCAAAATCACTAATTCTGTTCCTAATAATGTGGATAATTAATGTAAATGCGTTTATAATGTTTCTTACCAAAGTGAGAAGATAAAAAGAACAAACATTTAATTTGTTATTAGGAGTTACACCGCACTTCACAGAATGTAATTGCACAAATATTCACAAACAAGCACTTAACTTCACCATGGCTTTAAAACAATTTGTATTTTGCTGTTGGGAGTTTTCTACATTTTCACATTCACCTTACATACCTCAGCAGTCAAGATTAGCTTTTGAGTTATAAGCTTCCGGTAAAATGCAATGATTATTGATTAGTATTTCAGTAGCATTTCTATAAATTCACTAACACGTTCTTTAGAATTAAATTTATTCTTAAAAAATGTATCACACTTTTTATACTACATCTACCTTTTATCATTACACACTACACACTTATGTTCTAAAAACGTTTGGCAACATGTATTTACTACCAATCAGACAACTGTCAAGTATCGTGCACAATTTAGCCAGATGTCCAAATGGTTGTAATATTGTTCCCATGCCCATTAGATTTCAAAGAAGGTTAAAATATTTCAGTCAGTAAGCAATTCCCATTTAGGAATATTCACTGAAATATTGGCATTTGACAGTTCTAGCACGATTAACTTCAAAATTCGAAAGATCCAAGGAGACGTTTGTGAATCTGTAACGATCCGCCATTGGACAATTTCGAATTTTTAGATCTGCCAAATACCGTACTATTACGGCGTGTGGCCCATTTCTTGCATTACTTGATATCTCAAAAGTCTTGCAGTGTCTCGCAACAGGCCACTCCATTCTTCTTAGCGGTTTGGGAACTCGCGGCAGCTTTGAGAGCAGGGATTGCGGGTGAGAGTTCATGACCTCCACTTTCATTCTCACACGTTTTCACACCTCTTTCAAACGCAGCGCTTATTTCGTTATTGATGATTGTTAATTCACACTCATTTTCACATTTCACTCATTCCGTCCATTTTCTCGCCAACGTAGCGGGGGAGGAGAGCAGCTTGGGCGGTAGGGTCCATGAGTATCTGCCATTAGTCGATTTACAAAAAGGGTTTTAGTGTATACTGGATGTCGTGCAAAGGAAACCAGGCTGCGAATTGGCAATTTTCTCATGGGGGGCAGCTTAACTGAAACGAAGATATTCTTCGCTTACGCAGCACAGTCTGAATACACGATTGTTTTTTAAGAAAATGCTCATTGGAAAGTTTTATTTTCCAATTTGCTTGATTTGGAAATCGTAAACGATGTCCCAACAAGTGAATCGTGTCTTGGGCAGGGGCGTTTTAATAGTTTCCCAGAAGAGGACGTCAAGCTCTCTGTGAAGGGTGGATCCCCGGCATCCCCTCCCCGTCAATTCGCACCCTGGTGGGCGCATGCACGCGCGCCCCTAGTCGGGGGCGGGGGTGGGGTGGGGGCGGTGGAAACGGTCGTGCGGGCTGGGCAGAGGCGTAGCTACGGGTTCTCGGGGGCCCCGGTGCACGAAGTCCAAATGGGGCCCTCGCTGCCATAGCCATCTTTCCAGGCGGTCGGCGGGCGTCCTCTTTGTGGTCCCGGTTGCACCGGCCTAGCTACGCCCCTGGGGCCGGTGCGCGGGCGCTCAGAGCTTGCCCGAGTAGTGCGAGCCCACGTGCGAGGGCGGGCCGCGGTGGTGCGGGTGCGAGAGCGTCGCCGCCTTGTGCGAGCCCGAGTAGCGGCTGCCCGGGCGCGAGTGCACGATGGCGTAGTGGTCGCTGTTGGTGGAGATGGAGCGCGTCGAGTTCATTGTGGAGCCGCCCGATGTGTAGCCGGGCTTCCCGTTCAGCGAGTACCTGCCGGCAGAGACCGGGGATGTTAGTGCGTAACTGGCATCATGGAAGACAAAATGTTAAGCAAGGAAAAAACGTACGGCAATATTATAAGAATTACACATATACAGCATGAGTCATTTCAGGTGAAAAAAAATAATGAGTTCCTCGGAATATTTCTAGCAATAAATTATTCCTTTACTTGTTTGTCCTCAAAACATGGTTTCCCTTAGATTTTTTGATGTAATTTTTCCATTTTGTCGCAACCAGTTGTCACGAAAACTTTGGGTTATATGTATAAGACTTGAAGCTTTTTTACACTCTGGAAGTCAGTAGCACTATTTGCAAACAGCGATTGCAATACAAGTCTGACGGCCAGCTGACGCGAACGAACGGCCGGGCACAACAGAGCTGTCGTATTTAGCATCCAAATTCCGTCAATTCAATAATTTCCTTTTTTAATTGAATTAAAACAATTATATTTTTTCTTCAGCAACACTTAAACATATTCTCATTGCTTAATTGACGTACTTTAAGCACAAACTTCGGGTGTCTGGAATTGAGGTCTAGAATTTAGACAAAGTAGACGTTGACGACAAAGATGACGATGTAGACAAAGAGAAAACAAGAAACTGCTGTGGAGTAGCGAAGAATTTCTAAGAAAAATGGCATAAACATATGTTAATTTATTTGAAGAAAACCCCACCTGAAATGACTCGCTCTGTTCATTTGAAGTATTATTATGATTGTATGTAGATCGTAGCAAAACATTTTTTCAATGGCATATTTTCAGTCTTCAATTCAAAATAAACTACAGGATGTTCATAAAGTCCGGTAACACGTTTGTTATTTTATTGCATAAAAACTGTAAACAATACAAGTTTCATATGCATATAATATAAAAGAGAAACTCGAGAAAGCTTTTTTGATGCTACAGCAAATGCTCGTAGTGCCCAGATTCGCCATAGTTGGCGCTTTAAAAGATTACGACTTCTGGCGAGCGTACTTTCTGTGTTCTGGAATTTTACAAAAATGAGAGTGCTACAGATGTGCAACGAAAGTTGAAAACTTGGTATAGCAAAAAAGCACCAAACAGGAAGGGTTTTTTTCGCATGGAATGACAAATTTGTAAGTTCTGCCTGCTAAGAAAAGAAGTGGCCGTCCTAGATTGAGGAGAGACCGTTCATTCATTATTTGAGAAAAGTGATGTTTTTTTCTTTTTAGTTTGTAGATACTGGATTTTAGGCTCCAGAAATCATTAATCTAACTAAAGATATTCACAAATGTCTAGTTTAAAAGAGTGCATATGTGCAATTGGTCCCAGTACATAGAACTGCACAGAACGCGTTTCAAAAGAATGTTGGTTACTGTAGTTTTGGCACGGAGCAGCTATCAAACGGCCCCCGCACGAGCTACTTGTCCGCATGGGAAGTCCGACGCTCCTGCGAGCACTGGCAACTTCCCCTGACTCCGCTCACATTTTCCCTCCCACTCCAGAAAAAGCCACTGTCAAACGGGGAGAGACTACAGTGGGTGAAAATGTGCCAGGCTCCGTTCCTTGAGATATTCTATTGCCAATTATAAGAACTTTGCTGTTTCTAATTAGCACATCTTGGTTCAAATAAAAGCTAAATTCTTATACCTGTCAATATGATACACGTTCGAACCCCATGTGGTACAGTCTCGCCCCCTTCGATGGTATATAGATACAAGCTGAAGTGGCGTGAGGTGGGGAATAGTGGCTTATACGTAAATATATTTGCCAGATGTGTTCTATCAATGAACCGATGTATGTATTTGTATTAAGTTTGTTCTCTTTATTACTTATTACTATTTCCTTTTTTAATTCTGCCTTGTATAATCAGTTTTTCTAAGTGACAGGAATACTATGTTTGTATGGCAAATTCTTTCCTACTTTTCTTTTTCTGTTGTTTTATTGAATCATTCACTTATTTATTGTTTATAGCAATAATATGAAATAAATTACCAAGTTTATATTACATTAAAAATCTCGCTTACGAGCGTCGCAAAACGTTTTGTCTGTTAAACTTTCTAACCTGAACAAAAGATGTTAATTAAATTGTTTTACACTCTTAAGTAAACAGAATACAAAATCAAAATACTATCAATTCAAAATGTTTAATTTTACTCTCAGTTGAAAAATTAAAATCTGACTGATGCGTTATTTTATTTAAATAATAATTACTTTAGTAGAGGAAAAAATAACTGCCAATTGACTTCTCCAACGTAGTGTTATGAGCTAGGTGTCCAGTGAAGTAACGCCAACTTGAAGCAATTTGCACCACCCTCACTTTTAAACCTCGCGCCGGTCGCTGTGGACGCGGTGCTCCCCAACGCTAGCGAGCTCGTCTCTTTGACACGCGTATATTAGAAAGCATGGGCCCTCGGGCCCCACAGGAAGGGCGGTGGCGGCCGGGGAGCCACTCACCTGCTGCCGTACTGCGAGCCGTGCCAGCTGCGGTAGGGGTCGTACTCCTCGATGATGCTGGGCTCCTTCTCGATGACCTCGGTGCGCGCGCACGAGCACGTCATGGCGGAGCACAGGAAGATGTTGATGATGAGCATGATGAGGAACATGACGCCGAACGCGATGCACAGGTACAGCAGCCAGGGCGGGTGCACGCCCTCCGCGCACAGCTCACGCACGGCTACACACACACAGCACGCATTGCATTTTGTCTTATTTATTTCATTCGAAATACGAGTTTTTATTTAATGGCGCTCTCAAGGGTGGGGGTTGGAAGGGACATAAGCTCTTCCCCAGAAGCATGACACACATATTTAAAAAAAAAAATAGTTTTTACTAACTTTCTATAGTAACTATAATTCAATACCTCAATTGAATACATGAACAAATAAAAGTAAATTTTAAATTCAGCATAACTGAAAAATTCTTTATAAGAAAACATATCTACTAAAGACCACCTTATACAAATTCAGGATGCGCCACTATCATTAAGTTATTAAAAATTTAAATAAGTGTTTGTCAATTTCGTGTAAAAACAATTAAATGCTAAGATGACATTCAGAAATTACGCATAATGTATCAAATACGAAAAAGAAATGTTTTTTCGTAGTACGGTTTATGGTAGAGCGAATGTTGTTAGGAATGTGGTACAAAAAAGAATGAGAAAGAGTTATAAAAAGGAGGAGGCGAAGGAGGAAGAGGAAGAAGAAGAACGGGAATTAATTTCTTCGGCCACCTTCTTATTTCCTTGTAGAAAAGTAGAGCAAAAGGAGGAAGGGAAAGAAGAGGAAAGGACGAAAGGGAAGGAGAAAAGAAAAAAGCGAAAGGGAAAAGCAGGCAAGTCAAGGAAATGAGAGAAGGATTAAAATAAATGGAAAAGACGAGGAATAGAAGAAAAGATAAAGGCGGAATGGATCAAGGAAGGGGAAGGATGGAAGGGCTGCGAAAGAAGAAGATGAAGAATCAGGGAAGACTAAAACCTTCCCGCTTGGTGCAAGAGCATTGTCTGCTGCACTCACTGGGCTCGTCGCCGGGCTGCAGCACGAAGACGCTGGTGGAGGCCATGAGCACGCCCTCCTCCGCCGACGCCTCCTGGTACACGTCCTTGGCCAGCGCCCGCGCCTGCGCCGACGGCAGCCGCTCCACGTCCGGCGCGTCGCAGTTCACCTCCGGGCACCGCCCTGCGCCCCACCACACACATTATAAGGGGTCTGGGGCATTTCTGGACGAGCAGGTTATACGAGGCGCTTCCAGAAAGGAAGCTACCCAATGGGGTCAAGAAAAAGTTTCGTGGAATACAGCCTGTGCCTGTAGCCGAACAGCTTAACCAACCTCCGTGAAATCAAGGATGTCACGGATTAATCAACTAGAGATACCGCGGGCCCCTGGATGGGTGACGTTTGGGAACCCTGGATACTAACGACGCTGAGCCCCTGGTCTATTTTGATAAAAGGCTTACGATTTGTCTTGACTTGACTTATGAGTGACTAAGTTCAAGGAGAATTTCTCCACGTTCAATGTCAAAAAACTCTTTGGTTCGTAAGTAACAGATTCTTTTAAAAAGTGTTCGACCTTCCACCCTATAGTATGGACCTCGACCCCAGCGACTTCCTTATTTTCTTACACATTAAGAAATCCCTGAAAAGCCAATGCAGACTTGCATATGGCTATCAAACACCGGTACCTATCCCACGCGGCAGACTGGTACATAGTGATAAATTGTTGTAAATTACTTTCTGGATGCGCCTCGAATATTCATGACATGTTTATAAACATGTAAAAATATTTTTTAAACTTTTTCAACAATAATTTTTTATTAATTATGGAAATTACTTTAAATCGGATTATAAAAGTGACGGAACATGCAGAGGCGGAGATCTGGACGTACCTTTGCAGACCCCAATGTCGCATTGGAAGTGCAGCTCGTTGCTCTCTGGCAGCCGGAACATGGACTGCAAGATGGCGTCCGCGGAGCCGGTCTTCTCGTCGTAGCGGAAGGGCGAGATCACGTCCTTGTTGATTGGGCACCTGCGCAAGCGAAAAACGCTCACTCAGAATGTGTCACGTTACGTTTATTATTTTCGTAACAACTGAATGTGACTTACGGGGGAGAAGGCTAAACACATGTTTTTTTGAATCCTACATTTTTACTATACTTATTTGAGTGATGAATAATAGTACAAAAAAACGTGGATATCAAGATTTAAAAACTGGAAATTTTCGTTCCCGAGTAATAAAATCTTATTTGTAGAATTACGTTTTTTCATAGTTGTGCAAACAAAATAGCAACCATGTTCCCGGCTCCTGAACTACAACTAGAAGCAAAAGGAGAGCTCAACAAAACGTGCGTTTGGTGAAGGTACCAGAAGTAAACCAAGGGACATCTCCGCATCTGTTCAACGGATGAAAGGAAACAGTAAGAAAAACCTAACAGAAACGCTATTTCAAACCGGATGATCCTTTTTCAGATATCCTCCTTTTTGACATAAATTCCGATTAAAACGTTGGGCGATTGACATTCGATCACCTGGGGCATGGAATCCAATCGGAAGCTTCGTTACTACTTAAATTGTAATATTGAAGCTTCTGATTGGATAACCGCGTTTCAGTCGCGCATCCAAGCCAATTCACCATACCCATTAATCAGCCAATTGGCTCAACGTTTCAATCGAGTGTAGATATATCTTACCTGTATTACTGAACAGAGAGGTACACACCCGTGCCATTCATTCGCGTATACTATCAAGTATATCAAGAACATCAAGTTTAATTTCACACAAAGTTGCAGATGCTGCCAGTCTCTGATCAAGTGGGGTAGTATTGAGAATCGCCGGGCCAGAAAATGTGCAATAGAATGTCCAAGATCTCATCTTCAAAATTCCACGTTTTAAGGCTCTAGCACTTTTGTGTAGAAGTTGTCGTTATTATTATTATTATTATTATTATTATTATTATTATTATTATTATTATTATTATTATTATTATTATTATTATTATTATTATTATTATTATTATTATTATTATGTCTAGTGTCCAGTCTCGACGCAGTTAGTTGTCAAGAGGACCGCCATCAGGTAGCATCAACGCGTACGCACCTCTTGCCACTCGCTCCTGCGTCACTAGCGGCCAGAATTGGGAAGAACTTAGGATAGGGTAAGGGTTTAGAACGCGTCACAGGAGTTGCACTAGGCCCTGTAAAGTAGACAAACTCGTTTTGTTTGGAATAAATTTCACATGAGTGTCCGGGAAACGAACTCAGACCTAGTTGATGAAAGGAGCGTTGCGAAATTTGCCTGGTCAGACGGAAGAGCGAGCCTGATGGCCCGAGTCTCGCCACGTAAAATAAGGCATCAGTTCATTTCAATTCAATTCAATACTTGGTGAAAGGCGAGCGATTTCGCTCTTTGCCACGAGCGGCGTTAATTAACTATATACATTTTAACAATACTGCCCGAGTGATGGGGATTGCATATGACATGAATATTTAGACGCATTTTGTCAAAAAATCCTTTAAATTTTTAAAGTCAAAGTGCAATTTATCACTTCTCCGTGAAATTCTTTCGTTAGAGACCTTATTTACGAAGATTGGTTGCGTGTGGGAACCACATAATATAAACGATGAGTGTCAGTAAGGCTGTCTAAAAGAAGTGACTGATTCACGTACGTAGCAAAAGTGATTTTATTTTGCCAGTCATTGATTAATTAGTGATTTCAGGCGCGTCAACTGGTAAGGTCATTAGTCCCGTAAGTGTATGCGTGTTTTTATCTCGAGAGGTGGCGGTGTAATTTTCGAAAAAAAACGAACAATGCACGAAAATAGGATTAACAACATGTTGTTTACCGTCCCTTATTACATAGGTGGAGAAAATTCAAAGAAAAATATAGTGCGGTTATTCAGAATAAATCGTCAATTTCAAACGATAATTAAGCAAAAACGTCTACTCGTATTTTTTCAAACAATTGCACATGACTTTTTTTAAGAGCTAATTTTGTACAACAGACTTTGTCTGAGGCAAAAATTTGTATCTTCCAATTTTGTCATTGAATTATTACTTTGCTATTTTCAAAATACCGAGCAAAACCCGAAAATGAGAATAGGCCCAGATTTTTCTCTGTTATTTTATAAGCAGAGAAAATTTAAAGCAAAATTTGGAGCCGTTTTTGAGAAAAAAGTGTCTATTTCAAACGCAAATTATGCAAAAACTACTGTTTTTTAAAAAAAATGTACATTTTCTAGTGTTAAAGATTTTTGTTTTGCAATTTTCGAAAAATTTTGGAATTCAACGAAATTAAGACCTGAACCAGTCCTTCGCACTATTCAACAACCAAAGTTAATCAAAATTTTGAAGTCATTTGTTTGAACATTTTGAAAATGTCGAATTTTGAATTTTGAAAATGAATTTTTTCTATGTTCAGCAACTGGATTTATCCACTTTTTCGTTACCCGGCATTTTTGTGTCGAAAATTCGCTGTTCTCCTGTGCACGATTACAATACTTTCCCTTTTTACGTTAGTAAGTGCCAGAAGGTAAAAATTATCGAAATCCAGAACATTATAAAAGTCGAAATGATTTAATTTCCGTTATTTGTTGTAAAAACAATCATACGTATTTTCACCGTTACACGTACTTTTATCTCAACAAACAAGTTATTTTACTACATCAATGCGTGATCTTAACGTTGAAGGTTGAATAGAATCATTTCACGAACATACTAAGAGATAACATAATTAACTGATCTTATTTTGGTTTATTTTGAATTGGTCTTACTTTGAGTATTCAACTTGCGATTTTGATTTCGACTCGTTTAAAATCGCATCTTATTGAGTTAGATGAACGGAAGGGGAAAATGAAACCAAAGACATTGTAGAAAAAATACTCCATTCTTATAAAACTACATCTTTGTAGTGTGAATTTTGTTAGTTCTACTCCGGAGAATCTCTTTTGTTAAACTCAATAAATTGTTTTCCATATAATCTCTTATAGAAGGTTGATTTTATATAATCAATACGATGTCAATTGTTACATGTTCGAGAAATTAACTCGTTTCAGATGTAACGATCCACAATGCAAGGCATATGATGTGATAATTTCTGTGACATGGAAGAAATGTGTAAGAATGTTATAAACCTTCGTGCAAAAATAAAGGCAAAAGTAAGCAGAGTGCAGTTTTTCTTATCAATGTTTACCAAACTGGCAAACGTGAATTATAACATTCTATCTGAGTATTTTTCCGAGTTATATTTCTAGATGTAATGAAATAATTGTAAAGGTTGTCATTGCCAACAAAAGTATTTAATATAAGAGCAGCTTTCGATGGCTTAGCCATCATCATCAGTTGTCTGCTGGATGGAAGCCACAAAACGACTACCTTCTAGATGTAAGTGGAATGGGAATTTAGTTATGTAATCAGGAATTCCTAACAAATCTAAAGCTTATTTGACGGTGCTAATAGTTTCGATAATGACGTAAGTTGGTGGTAAGTATTACACAGGAGCGAGTCTTTGTTAGTAAATGTTGCCAACAACGTTCGCTGCTTTTATTAACAATCCAACAATGTGATAAGAGAAGGAGTTGGGATCAAGAATAATTCGAAAAACGTGTGGATAGAAACTAGCTTAATATTTTTATTTTATAATACATTTTCGAATTTATTCTCGTTATTTATATTTATAATTTAACATTTTAATTTAAAACAAAATTAATAATTGCAATTGCTAGCTTGTGTATAGTATTTGGAAACTATATTTAAATTTCATGAAATTTATGTATGAAATTATTCGGTTTTTTCGTTCACGCCTTTTAATGGGAGAATTTCTTCCCTATCAATATTATATTAATTTATCTACCTTGAATATCTGCACAATGTTTTTGAAATTGTAATATCTCATAAAATAATTAAACACCAAAAGTTTCTTACCCTCTGTCATCGATGAGCTGGACAGTGTTGTTCTTATTGTTGAATGCGAAACATCTCTTGACACGAATGCCGTAAGTTCCTGAAACATACATTATGAATTGAAGTTATTTTCAAGGTGATATGGCATATTTCTTTTGAGTTGTGTAACTAATTGAAGGTGTAAAGTTGAAATTTTATTGAACATTTTTACTGCAACATTGAAATAGTGAGGCGACGAAGCTGTTTTTGTATGCAAGTGAGGTTATATTTCTAGTGCAAACTTAATGAATCAAGATGATTATCTTCATAGTGTTATTGAAAACAAATTTTTGAATGCGCCGGGACAGTTATAACTTTGGATTACTCTTGTATAATGAACTTGGAGAGTTTTCGTAATTTAAATCGCTGTTTTCAATCGTATTATTCTCTACACTGTCAACATACTAGTTTATTTTTGAAATTTGACTTCATTATTGACTCGCGATTCTTAATAGGAATAGCATTTTATATAACCACTTTTTTTATAATTCTGTACAATTTATTTTGTGTTTTGTAGAGCGGGCAGGAAAGCAAAATGTGTGTAAGATTATTGTCCTTAAATGTTAAGATGGATTTTGACAAGCTATTTGGTAACAGCATAACATTTGTTTCTATATTGAAGTATTGAAAACCGAAGCTCTAATGTATATGTGATTTTTAGTGTAACTACTGAAACCTTCATAATTTGTTGGCATTATAAAGCGTTTGGTGCTTGTTCTGTACTCTCAAGTAGATGTTATTTGAAATATAGGTAAACAGCACAACTAATAACCAAATAATTTTGTTACAAGTGTACCACAGTAATTGTGTGGCCTAAGTAAAAGAGATTTTGTGATATAAGTAGGATTTATAGTTGTGACTTTTCACTACATGGAAACGTATTGCCTTTTTTGCAGAACGTTGCCTGTAGTAAGTGTTGCGGAGACATTTCCGGTTGTGTGATTGTATGTGCAAGGATTTTTGCACTGCGGAACTCCAACCAGAAAGGAAAACGAATAGAAGGTTGGTAAATGTCATAGAATGTGTCAGTAAAATATAAGACTGTAATCTACTTAAAATATAAGGATGTGATCTTATCAAATATGTTAGTAAAATATAACAAAAGTCTTATAAACAAAGAACAAAAATAGCTGAATCTCAGTTAAGTTGGGTGATTGCCAACGTACTGTTTTCAACACTTTCACGAGAGGTAGGTCACCTTTCGAAAATAAAAGAGTCAAAATATAAGAATGGCAAAGGAAGCAGTGAGAGCAAACTATTTTGAAAACATATCTTATTATCACTTTACACCAATCATTTTAAATATTTAATTGGATACTAAAGGATAAGGACGAATTAAAGAAGCTGGATTAGGTCACGAATCCTTAAAGATTTTTGTCATTTCGTTAGTTCTGAACAGTAGCATGAAAAGAGAAATACGTACTAGGCACCAGGGTCAAGGCATTAAACAGACCACGTACTTATCAATTGATTTTTAACTGTACTCCGAATAAAACGTACGGCGAATATCTGCGATCAATATCAAATATTAAGTTGTAACAAAGCTGCCGATTGCGTAACCGCGTTCTAGCTGATCGAAAGTCAATTCGCTGAACGTTTTAAACGGAGTATACAACTTGGACGGGAAAACGCTAAAACATTAGTTTAAAATGGGACGCCGGTCAACATCAAAATGTTATCTCAGATTACGTTTCGATAAGTAACAAATCCCTGTAACTATCTTACTATCACGTTACATTCATAAAATTTGAGTAACAAACTGGTAAATATCTCAAAAAGCAATTAATGTACTCATTGTATCTGATAGTTGTGTACGGATTTGGGTACTTAGTAATTTTCTTTAAAGTCCAAGAGTATACGGTCTCCCCAATAGTATATCACTCACAGTTTTTAACTGTTCTTTACGTTAAATAAAATAAATTGTATTGGCATGCCATTAAAATTCAAACCTTGTCATCGCTTAATCGTAAAGCCAATAAAACGCTTAAAATGTGGCTGTTATTTGTGTATTTGGCATTTTGGATCCATAGTCCAGCTTTGCCAGCCAACTGCCGGTGTCCCTCACGCCTGGGATATGCGCTATTTTATTTACTAAATAAATTAGTGTAATTGCACATTGAAAATATATTTCGGTACCGGCAGCGTATAAGCGACTGACAGTTCTCTCGCCATGTGCTGACGTACGTCATGTGACCTGCTCTGAATTAATCACATTGCGAAGATTTGTTTACTGTCGTACAGCCAGCGTTCAGCGTTGCCGCTCATTGACCCACGCAGTCGCGGAGGTGATGAGGTTCCGCTGTGGCGAAGTTTATGAACATGGTATCAAGAAGTGTCAATAATTGTTAATGTTTTGAGATTTCATTTATCTGTTGTTTAAGTGGTGCCATGTGCGCAACAGCGCGACGAACAGTCAGTCGCTTATACGCTGCCGGAACTGTGTACTACTCACTTTTCCGCACATACAGCGACATATGAGGGAGTTTGAGCACCCTCGAATGTTAAAGCACTATCGGTCTTCTGCGCATGCGCAGCTCGTTTCGCATCACTTTTGTGTATCTGCGCATGCGCAGAAGATCGATAGTGTTGTCCGCTATGGCATGCACAAACTCCCTATTAATAATTCTGAAACGGAAAGTACAACTCAACTGAGTTCTACTTTTCATTAAATTGTGAAAAATTGATTGCGAAATCACTTATAATATTCTGAATCATAATTAGTAATGTGATGGTAACGATTTAATATTATTAATTTATTTTAATAATGCTTGTCATACCTTTGAAAACTAAGGCTTTGAAAGTTTTGAACATAATATGAATGCTTGTTAAAAATTATATTGATATTATGCCAAATGATATTAAAAGTAACGATACTTGCAAGTCGATAATAAGGAACTTTAGTTACTGTTCTATTCTTGGTATCGATTCAGTATGGTATTGAAATCCATGGTGGAAATCAACTATATTTGAAATCCGAGGGAGTTCTTGTAAAATTTCCAATACCGTACGTTTGATTGTGTATCACAGCAGACTGCAAAATCCCCAAAGCTAGTACAAGACCTCTACAAGAGCAGCACAAAACCGTCTTTCCGACTAGTACACCCCTAATTGAATCAAGTACCGCAATTTGCACAGTGTGAAGAACAATATGCTGTGTAACATGAACCGTCTATTGAGCCATTGCGCATGCGCGAATGTTACGATAGAGTTACATCCCAAAATTATAGTGTGTACTCGTAATTACGTGATTGCAAGTTGTACCTTGTACGATATGTCACGTGACACCTAAACGAGAACTATGTCGTTTAAAAAGTTTGTTCCCACATGTGGCAGCAAATTAAGCAGCAAACCCTACATTATAATAATGCCACTTGACATTGGTGGGCTGCTCTAGTCGGACGAAAGCGAATCCAGAGAAAGAGTCATTACGAAGACGAGATGAATTTAGCGTTAGCGGCACTTCATACTTCCATTTATTCAAACTACATACATCCATTTATCGCAGATTTAGAACGATCCTGTTGCAAAACGCTTTTCATATTTCAAGCAATGCATGCCATGAACGAGTAGTTGCTTCCAAAGTGCGTGATGATGCGTTAAGAATATCGTTTTCTGATAAGCTGTGTAGCAACCCTCTGCCCACGTCCGCATCCCTGCAAATCGTCCCGCTACCGAGGCGGAGTGGAGGCAGAGGCGACGGGGGCGCGAAAGAGGTTGGGTAACGCTCGCCGGCGCTTCCCGCGCTCGCATAACGACCATAAAGGCGTCGCGACGCCGTAACACGCCGCCCCGCCCCCCGCACCCCACCTCCTCTCGCCACAGCGCGAGGCCGACAACTCATCCCCGATCACGCATTGCTCTGGCCCCTCCTCTGCTATTTCATTTTCTTTCGTCAGAGCAATAACGTGACGTATGAGGGAAAAGTATAATCTTCGCAAGTTGTTTGAGCTCCAGAATCCCTATTTCACACTTTTACTGAACATTAGTTAAATGGCGAATAAAAGTACCATCAAAGCGTGGTTATAAAATTTGAAAACTACAAATTTTGCTCCAGAGTAATAGAAACTTTATTTGCTGAGGTAAACGAAGTACATAATTATTTTTTATATAGTTGTGCTACCAAAATAGCAATCTATGCCTCGGACATTTCAACATTTGCTCAGCCGATCAAAGAAACTGGACGAAAAACCTGATCGAGGTGGAAGGCATTGACCCAGAAGCTGAAGTACATTACTTGTTACAGGCATAGCCTTTTGGAAATATAAAATTTAAATCGTAACCGATACATTCATTACTATTTTTAAAATCAATATTACTTCCTTTTTTGAATCTTTATTTGTATAGAAACAGTTATGTCATTTGGCAATGAGTTGTGAAGTAATGTACACGTATTACACGTGGGTTTCGAAAGATGTTGGAAAGGACTGTTGCTGTTGTATCCATTCTGCTTTTAAATTGCTTCTTAGCGTTATCTTCAGCGGTTTCGATGCTGTAATGATTAGAATATAAGACTGTTGTAATCACAGTTCGCGGAATCGAAGCAGTAGATTTGATGATATAGGTTAACGTGTGGTGTATCACTTTAGTGATGGAATATATATGACTTTGTTTTATGTAACAAATAATACATTTCGTATTATACTCTTTGTTTTAAAATTTAGCTACCAATGAACGACGTAGATCTTGAGCACTTTAAAAAAGAGAGAAAGATCTTAGTCAGGGATAGAAACTCTTCAATTTGAGTAACCGACGTTACTCAGTTCTAAAACGTAAAAAGAAATTGGAATGTGTTGTGTGTTAAATAAATCAAGGTCGTCTATGAAATCGTAGATTTATAAAGGCAGAAGGATACTTTACTTTTCCGACGGAAGGCGTACAGAATGTTCCATGTCGCGGATTTGTAGCTTGCAAGAAAACACCAACCCTCCGTGACGCACCTGAGCTAAATTCCAGAGACAGTCACCACCCTAGTAATAGCTCCGTTCGTTTCTACACAGAAATGTGGTTCGTTATAGATGGAAATGTGGTGACAGGCCTGACCCCGAACACAGTCATAGCGAAATAAGCGAAACGCCATTTGTCTGGAAGGGAGATCATTAGATACTAAACGGCAATAAACGACCTCGGCAGTAGCACACCGCTGAATAACTAACAGACTTTTTGCACAACGTCGATAACGAAGCATCTTCGCACTTTCGAGCCTCTGCCATGGTGGAAATAAATGGGTGAGTTCCTCTGGCGCACCGATTTTTGCTCGTTCTGCGCAACACCAGCCACACGAACCACGTGAAATCGAATAGGCTACTCAGGAATTCTGTGGTGTACATTTGTTACATATTTGGAGAAAATCCAAAATTTGAAATTTTACGAGGATCTAATTTTCAAGTGTTACGGTATTTACGAACGATATTTTACAAAACGTAACTATACTGTTATTTGTAAATGCACCGAAAGAATTAATGCTTTGAGAAATTACCCTTTAGAAATCGAATTTCGTTCATTCGCGTTGAATAGATTTGGCTGCAAATATTTCCCAAATAAAAAAGTAGAAGGTATGTAAATAATATTTCGATTTGTAGGCCAACGTATACTGAATCTAATTATTCTTATTCTACAATGTTAAAACAACACAGGGTTGAGTAATTTAGAAAAGTAAATGTCTACAAACGCGAAAAAAATTGCACGGCGTAAAACAAAAACGACCGCCATTTGTAAACCAGGTATAATAAAACAATTAAAGATGTTTTCGAAGAGCCAAAACATAAGGAAATTTATGTACAAAATATGCGATGATTCGAGATGGTCGAGCGACCAATTTATTCATTTCTAGGCCACTTAAAATTGTCTGACCTATGGAGAGCGAGAAGTGTTGAGAAACATTTTGAAAGTGGTACAAAGTGACAATTTTCAACAGTAACCATCCAAAAATAACACAATGAAGAAAGATGCAATATTTAAAAGAAATGCTTCATAAATATGTTTCAATGTCTAGTAATGAAGTGATAATTTTGGTATCTGGCTGCATTCAAAATTCCCGCTAGTATTGTGACGCAAACTGATGTATGAAGCTCACTGGCAATTTGGCACTTTTATCGCATGCAAATCGATCACTCGGTCATGCTAAATCGAATTTGTTCCTAATTGTGGCAACAGTGTGTCTTCCTAACTCTATATTTCCATGATGCAACACGATGTATGTGGCATTAATCTGTAAATACGATATTAGGTGTAGTTATTGAACAATTGTATAATAATAAAACTATATATACAGAGGACATACCACATGCATAATACATACCACTACTAAGAAAAAGAAGATATCATTAAAACGTGCGCTTAGTGGAGCTACAATTACGTCCAAGTAAGACATGGGGTCATCTCAGCATTTGCTCCATGAATCAAGGGAAACTGTACGGAGAACCTGGTCTGTATGAGGATCATTGACAGAGAAGCTGATGTTCAGTACTTGCTAAGTGCCTAATAGTGCTTTTTATAATTATGGCTGGAAATGTGTTCCCACCGTTGAAGTAATTTTTGGCAAAACCCAGTGATTGGCAAACAAGGGGCAAGGCCTTACCGTCGGGGCGGCTGAGGTCGGCGCGCAGCGTGTAGGGCTTGCTGTAGACGGCCTCGGTCACCTTGCGGCCCTTGTCGAGCAGCTTGAGCGACACCACCGACGTCTCGTTGCGCGCGTTGCGGAAGCCGGCCTTGCCGCACGTGATCACGTAGAACTTGTCGTCGGCCAGCTCCAGCGTGCGGTGGATGCGCACCGCCACCGGCACCGACCGCTCGTCCGTCTCCTGCAACAGCGAGGGGGCGTTTGCCCATTTACACCATCTTCATTCCACATTTCCGGCGATTTTAATGCCTCTGGGGAATTTTTATCGAGTGATAAATTGAAGACTGGAAATAAACAAGTATTACATTGTTACCGCGAACAAAAGGCAGCCGACATTTTCGCCTTGTCATGAGTGCGGAGTTACAACAACCAACAGTGACCGCTCATCTATGCGTTTTCACATTTAACACAAAGGACGCGCTTTAAAATGAAGTAACATAAATATAATAAATAACAATAATACAAAATAATAATAATAATAATAATAAAAATTAAATGTGAAATAATCTAGTTATCCCTCAACATTTGTTAAAGTTAAGTTCCCAAATGACATCGCAAATGTCAAATCCGCGAATGTTGAAACTATTGTAACGTTTCTCGTGGTGAATTAAAACCAACGAAATATTTACAACAAAGAAGGTTTTATTTTGGAACAACTATACACTAAAATTTACTGGCACTAAAAACTACTTGGTCTATTTACAGATATATTACACTTAATTATTTACACTGTTACACACGACTCCGTTCTCTTGATTTATTTACACAGTTCGCTTCTTACACCCTATTTATTTAAACAGTTCTCTTCTTACACCCTATTTATTTAAACAGTTCTCTTCTTCTACAGTATCAGTCAGTCCATGCACTGTCCACGGTCCACTACACTTGACCCTAATTCCCTGCACAGACCACAATTCCCCTGCGCAGACCACAATTCCTGGCGCAGACCACACTTCACTGCGCACACCAGGGTCCACTGCACTGCTGTTTACCGCGATGCCCACTTCACAGCTCAGCTTCCACTGCAGACTTCAAACTGCTGACTGCTGTTTCCCCACTGCACCATTGCTTACCGCGATGCACCCTTCACAGCTCAGCTTCCACTGCAGACTTCAGACTGCTGACTGCTGTTCAACCACTGCACCACTCTTCACCGCAATGCACACTTCCCAGCACAGCTTCCACTTCGGACACACTGACGGACTGACGTCTTACTGCTCACTACTGACTGACTTCTGTAACTCTTTCTCACTAAACTAACTGACTTCTGTCTGACTGACTCGCGGCCGCCGCGGCCGGCGCATTTATACCTGCCCGGCGCTTGTCTCGAGGCACCTGGCTCTTTCACGGCGTTTCTCCGCGGCTCGCGGATTGTCCGGAACCGTCTAGTTCGGGGGAAGGGGAGTGGCGGCGGCAGGTGACGCAATCCACGCGCAGCGACTTCGGCAGGTGATGCAATATTCGTTACATTGCCCCCTCCTTAGATGCGATCCGTCCCGGATCGCGTTTAGTGAAATAATGCAGATATTGTTGGCGTAATTCAAGCAAAGTTTTCCCAAGGTTCTGAAGGTGGCCTTGCGATGCGACTTTCTTTTTGTGATAACAAAATGCACATCTTTACTCACGTCGCGGAGAAGAAGGTCATTCCCAATATCCGGTCGCCGGTTCTCCAATTCTTCCATTTTCCTGTATTTTCTTCTGAATACAGCAGCAACACCTCTGGTCATATCCAGATCCTGAGCAACACAATGCGCTAATGAATATTTCTGGAGTACCGTGAACAGATCCTGTGGCACCTCCATTGCCACACCACAACGCGCCATATCATTTCCGCCATGGTGAGACATAAACTCGTCAAAAGTGAACATTTTCATGCCCAACTCACAAGCTCCTGTGGTGTCTTCTCCGTCATTTTCATTACCTCCCGCGCACGGGGCCAGCCGACTGGTATGGATGACCCGCGTGTTTTCATACTGGAACCTTTCAATTCGGTAGACAAAATCATTTCTCCTCTTCTGGGAGCCATCTTCATTTTCTACAACTCGTTTAAAAACTTCTTTTTCTACTTCTGATTTTTCTTTTGCTGCTTCTTCTTTCGCTGCTGCTGCTTCTTTCGCTGCCGCTTCTTCTTTCGCTGCCGTTTCTTCTTTCACTGCCGCTTCTTCTTCCGCTGCCGCTTCTTCTTTCGCTGCCGCTTCTTCTTTCGCTGCCGCTTCTTCTTTCGCTGCCGCTTCTTCTTTCGCTGCCGCTTCTTCTTTTGCTGCTTCTTCTTCTTCTTTTGCTGCTTCTTCTTCTTCTTTTGCTGCTTCTTCTTCTTCTTTTGCTGCTTCTTCTTCTTTTGCTGCTTCTTCTTCTTTTGCTGCTTCTTCTTCTTCTTCTTCTTTTGCTGCTTCTTCTTCTTCTTTTGCTGCTTCTTCTTCTTCTTTTGCTGCTTCTTCTTCTTTTGCTGCTTCTTCTTCTTCTTCTTCTTCTTTTGCTGCTTCTTCTTCTTCTTCTTTTCCTGCTTCTTCTTCTTCTTTTGCTGCTGCTTCTTCTTCTTTTGCTTCTTCTTCTTCTTTTGCTTCTTCTTCTTCTTCTTTTGCTGCCGCTTCTTCTTCTTTTGCTGCCGCTTCTTCTTCTTTTGCTGCCGCCTCTTGTGGATTTAGTAATTTTTCCTCGCTCTTCAGAAATTCCTCTTCAATTTTGTCAACCTTCTCTTCGTTCTTTAAAATTATCTCCTCGATTTCTTCTCTAACCAATGTATTATTCGGCGTTATCTGTTGTTCCAGGTTTTCTGACACCTTTTCTTCCGAAATTCTGGAATTTTCTGTCAGTTTTTCTTCTGACGTTGTGTCAGCTTCCTTCCATTTTTTTCCCCATTCTGTTACGAATGCTCGGACACAGATACCCCCGTAACACATCTCGAAGCGAAAACTCTCTGGATCCTCTCCTGCTGCCTTCAACGCGTTAGCAAGACGTTCTTGTAATATTGCTTTCGTTCCGGTGGTCTCCAGATCCCTGTCTTCTAACTCCATCTTCAACTCGGTTACTTTCAGTTCCCGTAAGGATTTTGTGAAAACCATTTTCATTAAGGTTTTAATTCACCACACGTTATACTGATTTAAACACACACCAACCCCACACACCTGACACCAATTGTAACGTTTCTCGCGGTGAATTAAAACCAACAAAATATTTTAAACAAAAAACGTTTTATTCGGGAACAACTATACACTAAAATTTACTGGCACTAAAAACTACTTGGTCTATTTACAGATATATTACACTTAATTATTTACACTGTTACACACGACTCCGTTCTCTTGATTTATTTACACAGTTCGCTTCTTACACCCTATTTATTTAAACAGTTCTCTTCTTACACCCTATTTATTTAAACAGTTCTCTTCTTCTACAGTATCAGTCAGTCCATGCACTGTCCACGGTCCACTACACTTGACCCTAATTCCCTGCACAGACCACAATTCCCCTGCGCAGACCACAATTCCTGGCGCAGACCACACTTCACTGCGCACACCAGGGTCCACTGCACTGCTGTTTACCGCGATGCCCACTTCACAGCTCAGCTTCCACTGCAGACTTCAAACTGCTGACTGCTGTTTCCCCACTGCACCACTGCTTACCGCGATGCACCCTTCACAGCTCAGCTTCCACTGCAGACTTCAGACTGCTGACTGCTGTTCAACCACTGCACCACTCTTCACCGCAATGCACACTTCCCAGCACAGCTTCCACTTCGGACACACTGACGGACTGACGTCTTACTGCTCACTACTGACTGACTTCTGTAACTCTTTCTCACTAAACTAACTGACTTCTGTCTGACTGACTCGCGGCCGCCGCGGCCGGCGCATTTATACCTGCCCGGCGCTTGTCTCGAGGCACCTGGCTCTTTCACGGCGTTTCTCCGCGGCTCGCGGATTGTCCGGAACCGTCTAGTTCGGGGGAAGGGGAGTGGCGGCGGCAGGTGACGCAATCCACGCGCAGCGACTTCGGCAGGTGATGCAATATTCGTTACACTATCTTTTAATGAAGAAAAGTGAATTAGGTTCCTGGTTTTCGACAAACTATTTAAAAAAGAAACAAATTTGACAAACAAGTCATACTTGTCATCACATTTCAATATTATAAACTACTATTCTTGTTACAATTCGTTCCCCGATCAGTCTCTGAGTCCATCCTTGGAATGAGACACATGTTATTTTCGGAACGAAAAATCAGGAGTTTTCATTATCTTATTCGCCAACACGTTCTCTGTTCCAAAATATTAAAATGGGCGAACTACATAAAACAAACTTGGAAAAATCAACTAATAGACGCAAATAAAAGACTTAGTTGATAGACCTCGGCTGGACTATTATAACAAGATGTAATTTCTTCTGCTTTTCGCGAACTTCTTACTTGTGACTTTTACAATACTTTTAATTAATTATTTCTAAAATTGTGGATGTTGTGAAGGGTTAATTGAAACTGCCTCATATACGATAACTAGCTTATTAGAGTTAGAAAAACGCAACCTTTCCTGTTTATAGGCGGCCATTTTGCCATTTGTAAGGTCACCGTAAAGTCTCTTACTGAGAGAAGTGCTCAATTTATGAAGGTAAAAGGTCGTTTCTTAGGCCTAAGGAAAAGTTGTTATTTGAAGGTCCATCGCGTATATTATTTTAGTGCATAACATCGCTACCTTACGCATGGCGCTAAAACTCCGTAATAATTGTTGCAGCAGAGGATATCAACCTCTCTTGGCGGAGACCTTCCCCATCACTCCCCCCCCCCCCAATTCGCACCCTGACTCTCGAGTTCGTCCGACTGAGCGAAGCGAAGTGAAGTGGGGCAGAGCGGATCTCCGCACGGACGGGGCCGGGGTTCGAAGCCCGCGCCTTAAAAGGCGACTCGAGGCCGCCGCGGCGCGCCGGGCCTTGGTGGGCGGGGAGGACTGGCTGGCGATTCACTGTCGAAGACTCGCGTGCTGGGCTCTGACTCGTCGATGAACGTTGCTTGTAATACGCACTAAACATTTCTTATACGTAGGCAGTATATGAATCTCGTATAATGTTATGAAATGCTGCAAAAACTCGATTTCAAGATTTTGACAGAAACACAAGTTTTCAGGGTCCGTAATACCAGAAATGTGTTATCTTCAACATCTGTCCGTACGTCTGTGTCAAGAGTCAGAATATTTACCTAAAAGGATATCGTCTAATCGATTTGGCCGTTATGTAGACCAATTTTATCTCCCAAATATGAAGGAGATCTTTTATTTTATGGAGGTACTTCACATAAATCCCTAGGACATTTTCGAAATTTTCTCATGAATGGCTCGAATTTTTCTTTAGTTTTTTTTTCTCGAATAGAGCAAAATTCACTAAATAATATATCAAAGGTCAGATTTTTTGCTGAAACCTCTGGAAATTCCAACATTCCAAATAATCCACAAAATTTCAAATTTTTTTCTACACCCTCTACTACATTATTAAAGCTAAAGATTTCTTCCTGAATGCAATCTGTTTCTCCATAGTAGAGCTTTCATTCATTTCACATAGATATTTCGAATTATTAGATATTTTTGTAGTTATATCATTTGATTTTTTCAAGTGATGGTTGATGTGTTAGTAGGATAGAAGGTGCATCATTAAAATATAATTCAACTAGCTGACCCGGCCACGCGTTGCTGTGGCTAAAGTTTTTGTTATATTACATTATAGTAAACAATCTAAGAGGAACAACCACTAGTTAGTGGTTGACATCTGAGAATTGCGAATGATGCTGCCGCTAACTGTATCCTAGCAAGCACTCGTTGTAGCTGTGACTCAGAGGATGTTATCTTTTCTTGTTGCCACCGTCTGGGAGGTAACAAATATGGGCTACACCGGTGTTTCTCAACGATCTTCTGTTATAAGCACGCGGCTGGACAATTTGTCTACATTAGTCGGAGAGAATTAATAGCGTTGTTACTTGATTGTTTATTACTACTTTGTAATTGTTCGTCGGTCGTTATTCTATCACTTTTAATTAACTTTTTCGTTTCCATTTCTGTTCATCCTCCTTACGAATCGTGAAATGCATTAGAGGATCGTCGTCAGTGATGATCGTGGCACTGACTGGCCGCCTCGAGCGAGACAAAGGATGCGCTGCGGTCGCCGCCGCCGGCGCGACGAAGAGCAAAAAGCGTTCACCACAACCCAGCGCCCGCACTCACTTGCCCGTCCTCGCCTCCGCGCACCCTCTAGCCACCCACTGCCTTCTAGACGAGCGGCAACCGATGTTTCGTGGCCTAATTTCAACGATCTGCAAAAAAATTAACATTATTTAAATTGCCTGAAAGTTTGGGGAGTTTTAAAAAAAAAATATATATTTTGTTTAAATTTTAAATCGTTATATTTTATTTCTTCATCTATGGTAAACGCCCAGTGTTATCAGATCGTACCATAATTAGGAAAACTTACATTTTCAGCTCATCCCACATGGTTACGATAATTTTCCTAGAAATGTTTAATACAGGTTATAATTAACAAGATTAAATAAATAAATATAAAATTGTATTAAAGTAACAACTAATTTAACTGAAGTTAACGTATTATTACATTTCAAATTGAAACAAAGAAAATTACAGGAAAGATCTTTAACACCTTCTTCTAACCATTTTACGGATCAGTTGCCCGCGAAATTTTAAATTGCAAAATAGTAGACGGCAATGTCAGTCGATGAATTCCAGTCTATAAATTCGGGCTCTCATCCATTGTCCCGTTCGTTCACTTGCCCATATTTGCTCACCAACTTGCCATTCCCTCAGTCATCCCCTCGTACTCCCACACACCCGACGTTGGAAAGCAAGCCAAATGTCACGTGACTTTTCTTCTGCAAACGTTGCCGTTAGTTGTTATGTTGCGTATCTCTGGGAATGCTTCAAATTCTTTATATCTCTCAGCGTGGTTAAAGTCTGCAGATAATAGAGCCGCGCGCAACATTGCGGGATGAGCGAGTACACCCGGCGGAGAAGACTCTCAGATACAAAAAGAAGTTCTCGCACCAATTTAACATGTCCACGAGATATTTATCCAAGAGTTTAATAGCTGACTATTCGACTTACAAATTATCTCAGCGATTTATTCCACTTCTTTCCTTGGTGACAAAGAAGCCCATAGAACGTTTTTCGCTCGCGCGTTTGTGTCTTCAATTTCGTTTCTTCGCCCTTGCCGCCTCTTGTCCCTGTCATTATCGTGATTCCTTTTCTTTACTTCGTGAACGAATAGTTCGCTGGCCATACATCTCAGGGCGCGATCTCTGTCGTGTCCAAGGTGCTTGAATTTGTTGGGATGAAAAATTCGCATTGTGCATGTGCTGTGTAAACGAAACCTGGTTGTCTGCCCGGCGGCAAAATTAAATATCTCGACGACTTCCACAATAATCATATCACCTCCAAATTCACTCAATGATGGAAAGAGATGTATAAGTTTAAATGAGATTGTTATAAGAACATCGATTCGTAGTGGCAGTTTAGCATCCAGAAAATCCTGAAGAAGAGGGGAGACATAGGTGAGAATATATTGTTGTTGTTTTTTTGATAAAATCGTCATTGTATCGTTTACAAATTATTTATTTTAACATAAACATCTCATGCTATTTGATAATTAAATAGCGTATTGATTTTTTATTTATTAAGAGAAAAAGGTTATTTTTCGAAGTACGAGGGTTTCGTATCTCCATCTGTTAATATCCTCTCATGGTTAGTGACTGTAAAGATAGTGTTCTACGATAATTAATACGAATTTAATAATAATAATAATAATAATAATAATAATAATAATAATATTGAAATTGTTTTTTGTTTCTTCCTGCTGATCCTGATTTAAGCTCACCATCTATCTCCAATATTAATATTTTCCAAGGCAATTCTGGAGAGTGCAGAAAAACATGACCCGCAAATAGGGGATTATCAATGTGGTTTCCGGAAGAGTACATCCTGCTCGGAACAGATTTTTAACTCACAAGTATTAATGACCTATTTAAGAAGGAGGGCTAAAGATTACGTAATTCTTTTTATCGACTTCAAAGAAGCATATAACACAATTGACAGGGATACCTTACTGAAAATTCTTAAGGAATTTGGCTTAGATACTAAAACAACAAACCCAATTGGGCAAATGTTAACAAATATTTATTCCAAAGTGAAATTTAGAGGTGAACTATTTAAAAGCTTTGAGATCAAAACACGAGTTCGCCAAGAGGATGGTGTTTTACCACTGCTCTTCAACTGTGTCGTGGAAAAAGTTATAAGAGAATGGAGAAAGATACTGGAAGAACATCGTATCAATGACAGGATACAACTCGGCTATAAAAGAGACAACTTAACAGTGGAATGCTTGGCTTTCGCTGGTGATTCAGACATATAGTCAGACTCGGTAGAAATCATTTAGCAAGTTGAACTTTTGAGTGAACATGCCTTGAAAGTACAAATTTCTTTTAACAAAATCAAATTTATGACAAATATTAAGACATCCCCTGCAACAATGAAGACAAAAATGGTATAATATCCAGAATAAAAAAATCAGATATCTTGTAGAAATTATTGAGAAAAATATCTGGGAGAAAGAAGCCATTAAATCTAGAATTAACAAATTGATATTAGCTGCACACGTAACTAAAGACGTTTATAATAAATCAGTTTCCATCAATGCAAAACTTCGGCATTATTCAACAGTAGTTAGACCAGAAGCATTGATTGCAACGTAATGTCTAAGTCTATATTTAGAGAAAATGTTACTGGAACTGAAAACTACCGAACGAAAAATTCTCAGGAAACTTTTCAGCCCAACTAAAGTTGGAGATCAGTATCAGCGAAGTTATAACACGGATCTATACAAAAATATTGAGAAAATTCAGGACACAAGGAAAAAAAGAAAAATTACATTCTGTGGACATATTACATTCTCGAAAATAACCCCGGAAGACTTTTTCACTATTTAAAAAATTAAAGATGTCCGATAAGTGGTTTAAATAAGTTGAAAACGGCTCGGAGGAGCTCGGAATTGCACCAGCAGATGTTACTGAGCGGTCTGCAATGGAAACCAAAATTAAGAAATTCGCAGGATTTCAGGACAGCCAAAGAAGAGTACAGGGGCCACTTGGAGTGAGGAGAGAAAAGAGAAATATCGGGCGATAATGAAAAAGATATGGAGGAAGGAGGCAGAAAGTTAAAATAAACGTAGTCCATAGTGGCTTAGAAAATAAAAAGAGAATACACAGTGAACTAAAAATTCTACTATTTCAAGGACTGGGGCCTCCGAAATAACAGAAACGAAAATGTGCTTATTTCCACCATGGCATCAACGGACGTCAACCTGGAATTTAAGCGGGGGTCGAATTGGCTAAGGGATTGCCGTCAATCCCAACGTAGAGGGCTTGATATCCCCTGATGTAAATGTATTGAGTTTCCCTTCCCTGAGGTACATTTTCTTCACCGAAATGTTTAAACCAAGCGAAAGAAATGTTACAAGAAAGCATCCCCGCGAGTATTCTTAGGATCCATTCATTCAGTGCCGCGTAAGCGACAGTTATTTGCGTTTCATTCATCAGTTCTTGTTCGCCCCCCCCCCCCTTCCCGGAGTTTTGAATTACCCTACTCTGGAGAATATTGCGAATGCGCACCCTAGGGGTACATGTGAAACCACCGGCACATGAAGTCGTACTTACCGTGTTGTGCAAGACGCCGCAGTAGTCGGGCGCGTCTGGCTTGGCCAGCAGGTTGAGCTGCAGCGTGGTCACGTGGGAGCCGTTACCGACCGCCATGCAGTGTGGCACGCGGTAGTCCCGCGCCTGGACCGCGCCTGCAACAGTCGCATGCAACGTCAACTGCATGGTGGGGTGTAGCCGCACAGCGAATCATAAACAAAGATGATGTACTTAAGAGGCACGTGACATGACCTGTGGCGTTTGAAGTCTTAAAAGTATAAACATGCGGTATGGTGAATCGTGAATATGAAGTAACAACGTTGACCTATATCGTGTGAAGCTGGAAGTGACTTTTAGCACAAAGATTCGTTCCAAAGGGAAGTAGCTCCGAACGGTAACGACAATGTGTGTTGTTAAATTCAAATTTACATAATGGCATGCCTTCTTGATTCACATGTGTTTGACTAGAACTGCCCGCTAACATGAGGTTGCATTGTGGGTAATGACGCTACAGTTGGAAACATTTATTCTGAGCACGTGATTGAATCAAGTATGACAATATTGTATGTCATTTACACAGGTTTTGTATGTTCACAGCGCGAAGCACTAAACTCTTGAATTTATGTTTAAGCCTCTGCGCATTCTCCAACTCAAACGTCATGATATAGTTGTATCGGAAAACGAAACTCCAGCAGAATTACTTTGTACCATACTAGTCTCGTGATCTCAGTAAATGGATGTGTACCCAACTTGCGGCATTGTTTGCTGCTAACTATTTTTCCATAATACATCATGATAGTGGGCAGCACTAGAACAAATAGAATTAATGATTTTGTGGCATTATGTGAAGAGGAATTTAGCGTTTCGAACAGTCACTGCTGTCACTTCCCGAAACATCGCCAAATTATGACAATCTAAGAATATAGCTTGTGCTTCTCTTTTCACGTCAACCGGTTCACTTCATGTAGTTGCCTCTAATGTGCATCATCGATTTACGACCCACAATTCAAAAGCATGCGCTTAGTCTAGCAATAAATGAGTACCCTCGAAAGACCCGTGGCATAGGTGAAATCATTATTTTGGTCTTTTAGGCTCTTAAACGCCTCAAAAGATGACCACATCTCTTTCAAATGGAAACCAACAAAATGACTGAAATTGAGTGGTTTGGGGGCATCAATATTACAAAATATATTAGTCCAGCAATATTGTGACACAATGTTTGGTCCTACCAGTTCTCAAGAATTATGTTTCGTTGCAATATCTAGACAGAAGTGTTTGATAACATTTTACGATAACAGGTTTGGCAGCATTAGTTGTTAATACTTCAATTTAGAGATTGGAACGCAGAGCATAGGGCGATCTAGTTTTTGAAAGACTCGCTGTGCAATTTCAATGAAAATCGAGCGTGTGGGCGTGTGCTATTGGAACCTGAACGTCCTGAAATGTCTTGCGCGTTCAAACGCAACTTTCTTTCCTGCAGTGCAATTGTGGTTTTCCTTACCACATCGCCACGCTTCTGGAAAGCGTTCGCTTGCCCAATTTATTTCTATGTTGGCAGAAATAACTTTCTATTTTTGGCATTTAATGGCGTGCCCAATCTTGTTAGGGTAACAGACCTGAACTGTCTTTTACGATTGAGGGATTGTGTTGTAAGTTCATATTGATGCAAGTTTCATTACATTTTATTGTGAATTACGTACTATCTCAACTAAAATCACCCAAAAGAAACAATTATAAAAAAATGCAAAATGAATGATATATATATATATATATATATATATATATATATATATATATATATATATATATTATTCAGTAACATGATATTGAGTTAATGGTGCATAACAGCAAGGTGTAGCAAACAGAATTAAAAATCACAATCACCAAAATGTAACGAGCGACAGATGAAGATGAAGTGTGGATTATTCTACAGGTTGTACAAATTAAGAGCATAAAATTGTGACATGAAAGAAGGCAGAAGCAACCTCTTACCATGTTTATCGTCAAAATGATTTAAATTACAGTTATTAAAAATATAGTTGTGCTTTCCATTACAATCTTCTTAGTTTCTATGGCTATGTGAAAAAGGAAAACTCAAGCAGGTCAAGTAAGCTAGATAAGGTGATCGGAATATATGATGCTCGCTACATGTCTCCCACACTGGCGGGCACGGACAATATAAGCAGGACCCAGGCCTGGGCACAATGCTAGCTGTCAAAAGTCTGATTAAGGATTAAGTTATGAGAAGGTTGTGATCAGAAATAATGTTATCTGTTAGCAGTGGCGCACCCAAAAAAGAAGGCTTGTGGATATTCATCCCTCTCCCCCCCCCCCCGAAGCAACGAGACATGTTAAAAGTATAGATTTTACTGATTTTCTCTACATTGACGAAAGACATTCAAGACAACAACTGTTAACGTCCTAAATATTATAAGTCAACAAATAAAATTACATTTTATATTCAGCATTGATGACTTTTTTTATGAGAAACCATTAAGTCAGTGGAACATTTTAGCTGCAGTCCCCAACCCCGCGAAAAATCTTGATTAATATGCGTGTAAACGATTTCGGGATAACCATTCAAGAAAACAATTATTATGATCGGAAACTGCCACTCAGTACTAGTATCTGGAAATATCGTATGGTCGGCCGACTTCCGAGGCGCTACTTCTTCCAATGGTGCGTGAAGCACGGTAAGCGGGGAAGTGGAGTGGGAGGGGAAGGGGAGCAGGGCCAGGGGATCTTACGCCAACTTCCCCTCCGGCGCATCGCGCGGCTAGAAAGTAGCTGCGGACACATCCTCCGCCGCCCCCGCCCCGCCCCCGTCCCGCCCCCGCCCCCGCCCCGCCCCCTCCAACACCTCCAGGACGCTGCTTCGTGTTGTACCTTGGAAGCAAAGGGGCCAACGTCCCAAATGTTGAGGGAGGGGGTGCTCCTGGGGTTTCCGTACACACAATCCCGAAACCAATGACAACTATTAGAATTATATTTTTTACTCATCTTGTCTATTATCGAAAGTCATTCAATACATGCTATAAATATTAACTACACGAAAACGTATAGGAATACATTTATATCCAAACCTAAAAAATATTGATAATAAAACATGTGGTCGTATGGATACTGTACCTGTGAGCCCTTTCCCCCGAAAAACTCAGAGTCTATCACTGAGTATTTGTTATATTCTTAAGCTATGTTACTATTTTGGAAATGTGGACAAAGATTACCCGGCCCCTTCAAATGGACCACGCTTTCTGCTATTTGTACCAGGCGAATGCAGGAACAGCCCGTGAAACGGATGGCGCGCGATCTCCACCCTCATTCTTTCCCATTCTCTCCCCTTACATACACATACACACTTACAAACCCAACGACTGAAAGATATCGGCAGCTTAGAGCTTGTATCAGCTGTGGGCAGAGATTCTTGGAGGTTGAAAAATCCCTGTAAGCAGAGATGTAAAGTAGGTCGGTGCCAGATCTCGCGTTCCAGCTAGGGAGGAACACTCACCTCCCGGGATGTAACACGCACTCCACTTACGGGACAAATGACCTAAGTAGTTTTCGCGCCCAGAAACAATACTCATTCCATTGAAACGCGGTCTCTGCTCCCCCCCCCGCCCTCAGGCGCTCCACGCTCGAGTGCGTGCGCCGGCGGGAGTGCGTGTGAGTGCGAGCGTGCGGTCGGCGGCTTTTATGCTAACGAGGCGGCCGCTCGCCCAGCGGGACTTCTCCCGGAAGGAAGCGCAGCCTAGGTCAGGCCCCTCTCATTAGCAAACCCCCGTCCTCCGGCGGACGGGGTTTCATTCAGTGGCTTACGCACTTGTACCTACGGGACCTCCACAATCTATTTACGCGTTACAGCAGGTAAGACCAGGAGAACAATGGAAATTCGCGAAGTACGATAGATATTTAATATGATTATTCCGCGAATTAAATTTTATCCATCAGAGTTTCTTGATGCGTCAGATGTTAAACATATCAGTGCAACTCATATCAGTGCACGACGCTTCCTTTGACTGATGTCTCGCAGCTTACGATTTACCAGAAGAGAAAAGTGGTGCGAACAATCGAAGAGAAAAAGAGAAAATTTTGATTAGGCTCCCTGCCCTGATTAGGGACTACAAGATTTTTTTGATTTTTTTAATTTTATTTTTTTAAATTTAAGGTCGCATCAACGTCTAGGTTATTTGCGACCACTGTTGTATTTAACGGTATGGTAACTATGAAAATGACATGGTGATGATAGGGATGAAAGAACAAACAAAAAGTACAACCATTCCCGAGGCGGAACTCGAACCAGAGATCGCTACGGCACTATTGCCTTAACGATCTAGACCATTCCGTCCAGCAGGGGTATCGTTTGTTAAACGCTGTTGGTATGAGTGTCGTGAATAGAATAAACTTTATAATTCAAAATCAAAGAAACAAGTTTCACTGCTAACTTTACCTTGGTCTATATTTATTATTTTTAAAACATGAATTGATCGTCCCCTAAGATCATATAACATTTCGAAGGTCGGCTACGGAAGAGCGATGATGCTGAGGACTCATCGGTTTTTGGGCTGTTGTTGCTTTATGTGGGAATGAAAACTTATTCATTGTTTAGGATTCAGGATTGCAAAGCACATTGTTTTGTTCACGGCAAAGAACGAATGTCCGAAATCTCGTTTGTACAAACATTTCCTTCACAATTTTCTGCTTCATGAAGTATGTATTTTAAATGACCAAAACAGAAAAGTGACAAATACTGAGAAAGAACAGGAAATTCTCCAGACACCCAAAAGCGACAACTACATGTCTGCAGAAAGAGGAAGAGGATACTAAAATGTTAGAGAAGACGACTTATTTGAATTATAATTGAAAGCGCTGCTAAGTCAGCAATGTAGGCAGCATTGTACAATATGAAGTAAAGACAAACAAAAACTACGTATTCTAAATCCGCAAACCTTCGTTTCAAATCTCATTCCAGTTGACACTTGTACTCAATTAGTATTAATGTATTATTGATATATCACTTTAAATGAGGTACAACTCACAAATATTGTATGAGAATATTTAGGTCATGCATTTTGTGGGGGAAAAAAAGGTTTGTGGGGAATCGTACCTTGGAAGCTCTGGTTTGTGGTCACTTTGATATTCATCAGCCCCGCTTTACAGTTGGCTGTGACGACCGGCGTGAAGTCTTGCTCCAACAAAGCCCACGTCGGACCCTGAAACACAGAAAGCACAGCATGAAACAGTGAACGGTTAAACACCCATCTTACGTGATATTATGTGCCCGGTTAAAATTAACAACTGATTTGCATTTGTAAGATTTGGGAATGGATCACTGGAAACCATCTATGATAGCGCTGAAAAGTTAGCGAGAACTATAGTCGGTTGACTAATACACACACATATTTCATTCCGTGAATATGTAATAAATTCGTAAGGTTGCATGCAATTTCAGCTCATGTTCATTTCATAATTGTTCATTTTATATTCACCTGACAATTTTCATCGACATTTGGCCGCCAACATCCTATCTGAAATATTGTTCTAGATGTTGGTGTTACAAAAGTATTACACCTTCCAGACATATTATTTCTCAGGATCCTTAGACAACACGCCCAACCTTTTACAAGAACAAAAAATATTACGAAAGACAACTCTTCCATCATCGAGTTGCTTATTGAGATTTGAAGGCCTTCGCACAAATACTACCCAGTAATTCATTGAGCAATATGGGAAGGATCGGTAGGAATTCCACATTGTTCATCGGATCTCCCAACGTTGGCAATTCTACACTCATTCTACGTTTGTTTCTGTAGTCTTGCGATTCTCTCCAGATCACTATCTCTCAGATGCATTTCAGTCAAGTGTTCGCTCAAGCTCGTTAGAACTCTGCTGTAAAAGTTATGATCCCCATCTGAATGTTGTGAGGAGAGTCTGGATTTTGTTTGAGGGATGGAGAATAAGCAGAAGCAGGCGCTAGTAATAACGGCAATAATATACCATTTTCCCCATCAAAATACCAGTTTTTTTATTTGGGAATATGTATATAAATATATTCATATCGAAAATGTGTTTCAAAATATCACAATATATAAAAAATACCGAGAGAATGAATATAGAGAATGAATGAAAACCATTAAATTCATAACACCACGATCATTAAATATTTCACGTCATGGAGAATCTGTACTGAACTACTAAAATTTTAAATATAAAGGCTGAATTAGTTTCATATTTTCAAGTCTGGAAATCATATGTTTATTTTTTTCCTTTTCTATTTGGAGTCGCGTTGTCGAGTCCTCTCTAAATGCAGGTATTAACCGAGTGCGCGAACGTAAATCAGGGTAGTGTGGTTGATGTGTTTCTTCTATTTCATCGTATACACCAAGTGCTCAAAATTAATACTGGACCGTTTATGAACGGATCAAGTCAGTATTTTCTCATTGTCTCCGGAGTAACGCAGGTTAGATGAAAAAGCGGCGACTGCTTCTAATATCAAAGATAATTTTAATATCGAGAAAAGTTCAAAAATTTTTGCCAATTGCCAACTAGCAGGACCCTATTTTCACATTGATGTCATTAGTGGATGAATGAATTTAGTGATTGATTCATTAGTTTGAATTTCTGGGCTCGACAACTGCTACGATCATTAGCCTCGAATTTGCAGTACCTGTTATATTACGGGAGGTGACGGTGTTTTTCGCCCACAGAAACGTGAAATCTAGATGTCGGGTTGCGAGATTTTCCTCCTGCATGTATTCCAGGATTCCTCCGCCAGCGAGAGGAGCTCTAAGCTCCCGACTGGTCCCCGACATATGCAGTAATGTAAGGCGTGTGTCTATGTGTGTGTGTGAGAGAGAGAGAGAGAGAGAGAGAGAGAGAGAGAGAGAGAGAGAGAGAGAGAGAGAGAGAGAGAGAGAGAGAGAGAGCAGGAGGGGAGACGAGAAGATGAGAAAGGAAATATCGCGCGTGGTTCTTGACCCGTTAAGGACCTTCGTCGGCATTCGCCTGGGTAACAGTATTCACCATTGATTGGAGAAGCCACGGAAAATGATCAATGAGAGCAACCGACCGCTAGAATTCTCCTTTGGGCAGCGACTGGGCTCGACCTCGTTAATTAGCTAGTGCCCACCACATAACGATTTTGGCCTTTCAATATTGCAATATTGATGCATGGGATATTGTTGAATTAAAAAGAAAATTGCCATCCCTGCAGGCAGGGTTAGGCGCTGGCTGGATGCGACGGGCAGCCACTGATGAAAGCGAGCGGAGCGGAGCCTGCTGTGGCAGGGGGGGGGGGGGCGAGGGGATGGCTGCAGCTTGCGCCACTTGTTTGCTTCCGATCCGCACTTTCACTCCCCACAACCGGTGCCGGGCGGCCCAGGCGCGCGCGCGTGCGATACACTGCAGCGGAGGCGGATGCGAACGCGATTCTGGCCAACGGCGGATCCATAAAGGATTTCGGGGGGCAATTGTAGTTAATGACCCGATAAATATATGAAATAGTATTTTTTATTGTTAGCATGAAATGAAAAAAGTATTAATGTATTCATAATTGGATTACTACTTTAGGTGTGGTGAGATCTAAATCTGATTATTATTTTCAATAAATAGTAAACTTACAAAAATTTTGGTTTTGGAGTTAAGGCATGGCTCCTTCCCTTCCTCTGGGCCCGCCAGTGTTCCTTGAAGTAGTATTTTGAAGTATATATTTATTGAGTTTGTATTTTGTTCAGTTTTTGGTATCGACATACCAGATATGTCGAATCAAATGTTGCGAGCCGATGACTGCACTTGACAAAAAATGAGAGGTCATAATGGTGTATGTGTTTGTTTGTGACTCCTCTTGGGAAACGTTTGTTCTTTCTTCCGGAGTTCTTGGCGTTTCAGCTGAGTCAGACACTTGAGTTTAAAGAATTCTGAAACAATGGTACATTGTGTAACGAGAAATGACGCCGGGTCACGGCAAAATATTCCTCGATTGTTAACGGTGTGACGAATCCATAACCTTCTAACTTCCCTTTAGGTGCGTAATGAAAAACAACTAATTGTGAATATTGCTTCCACGTTTCCTGAAGGAAAAACCACAATTACCTCAATTCTGACAAAAATGAAATTATGTCTTTAAGGGGAATGGGCGAAGAGTGGTTCTACCAACAAGGGTATCATTAACAAATACATTTTACCCAATGCAAATCTGTAATTTTTTAAGCAAAGTGATATATAAGCAAGTATTAAGGACAAAAATATAAAATTAACTTCTCTGTGCACGATTTGTTAGCATACGTGCGCTTTAATAATATGATTAAGAATAGGCTCTGGCGGACGATCAATTCAAGAAGTACATGGCTTCGAGAGGGAGGCGTCCTAAAAGAAGTGTCCAGGTGGCACCAAGCTAAGCCAGAGCTATTATGTGAAAGACCTCGAATTGTGCTCGCGTATTTTGTAATATTGACAGATCACGCAGTCTTCTGTTGCATTTGTAATTACTTCGCTTGTTCATTAAAGCAAATTAGCTTAGCGTGGCCCTTCCGACGGCCATGTGCTTGCTGACAAATTTTATTTGTTACGTAAGTTCATTAAAAGAAATTTTGAACTTATAGTCGCCTTGCTCGTCCATTTTTACACAGAGATGGTTAAATGAAAAGGACCGATTGTAATAGCTTACTTACAAAATATTTCATTACAAGATTTGATTTAGTTTACATCAATGCAATAAATCAACTCGTAGCGATTCATGATATCCTGCCGGAGAGAAAGTGTAATTATTTTCTTTCTTGGTAGCAGCAATTTGATTCAGAGTAATTAACAGAATTTCATTTCTGTAGGGTCTCCCCAACATAAACATTGTTTTTGTTCGAATTCTTTCCAGAATATTCTGGAAGGACTTACCTAAAAGTGGTGCCATTTGATTCATGCTCAGAAGAATCAAATGAGCTACTGTCACCGATGTAGAGACCTTAAACCTCCAGAAACGCGTTTTTCGAAAATTCTTTTAGGATTTTTTTCGAATCCAGAAAATGCTATCAGTTCTGCACAGTCGCTGGTGTGACGACTCGACAGACACCTCACTTGCCCCAATGGCGGCCCAGAAGAGGTCTAACAAGAGTAACAGACGGAACAACGCAGTTTACCCGATTACTGTGTGTGGGTTATACAGTCAGGGCACTGTGAATGCTATAATCTGCTGATTGATTGTCGACTGTCTACGTCTGTGAAAACATTTCGTTGAGCTGCGAGTAAGGCCCTCAAACTGGTAATGTGCGGCTCATGTAGCGAGCAGCTCGACTCCCCAGGAGCAGGGCCGAACTCGTTGCGAGTGAGTTCTCGAGTGCAACTGTTCAGACCACTGAGCCATGACGTCAAGGGAAACAAGATACAAGTAGAAGTGCTCTGCTAATGTGCAACAAAGAAAATATCCTTGTCGGCTTGACTTTAACGGAAAGGAACTTGGAAGTAAATATACTAGCACTATATTTCATTCGTTCTTAACAACAGAGATAGAGCATAGATTACAACCTTAGCTGGACAGAGCATGGAGAGGAACCTTAGTTGTTAATCCCAACTACAAATAGAAATTCATAGCGGTAGGGTACCGGATGTTCTTTCGAACTGTCTCTTGCTTGTTCTTGAAATGTCAACTCTCTACACTGGTCTCCATCTTGGTCACGCTCCATGATTTCTGTCTGTGATTGGTGTATTGATTATTTCATTAGGCCACTTAGAACTTTATCGTCCTCTCCTGTTTCTTTTTTCGTTTCAAACATTATATTTTTCTGCAGGGTCATCAATCGCATTTATTCGAAATATTTCACTATCGAGATAAGAGTCAAGGAAACTAAGTTTTATTTGCTTCATTGCATGCATTTTCCCCTTCTTTTATCGCTCCTCGCTGTTGCTGCTCTATTGCAAAAACTATATCTATAGTGCAATTATAGGTACAATTCATATTGTAGTACAAATGTTGGAACGTATTTTGAATAGTGGTTATTAATCCCAGATAACTCAAGTGCTAAGGTCTGACTCCGGCACTGGTCGGAACGGATTTTGCTCGTCTCAGGCTGTGATAGACGAGTGACCATTGACCTTCCCAGCCCAAGCGACAATTTTCTACTATATTAGAATACATCTCATCGTTCCAACATATATTCCGCACCTTTATTATATTTTTATCTATCTAATGTTTCTAGAGAGAACATGTTTCAATTAGGTAAAACATCTGTCCATCCAGAAACTGAGATCCTATGCACACTCCCCAAATATAACTGACGCCCAACAATAAACATAATTTTCCTAATTTTCATTATTCCCAAACCTGGACCCCACAGTAATACTCATTGATTCGAACGAGAATTATGTGCTGCTAGATAGTTGTCGAGAATCCCTGACTGGGCATTCTCCCACTGTGTAATAATGTATGACATAAGCGTGATTACGTGATTGCCTCTATAACATGTCTGTAAAGTAGTTAATTCACTGCAGCATAAATATAAAACGAACCAAAACGTGCGATCTGTTATCGGGTGCCGGAAGTTCCCGTTGCGAGTGGAGTGGTCGCGTGCGGCCGTTGGACCCGCCCGCGCGTGTCGCAGAGGGGAGGCCCGGGGAAGGGAATGGGCGCCAAAACACTCGCTCAGGCTCATCCGACTCCATTGTTTATTTGTTTGGCGTTTCACATACCCGAAACCTATACCCAACAACGTACAATAATATAATACAACCGTGTAGTGAAAGTTAGCGATTATCAATACCTGATTGGTGCACTACTGCACGCAGAGTACAGTTTGCTTTCCGTAACAGTATTGTGACGACAGATCACCACATTCTGTATTTCGTGTTTTAGTGTTATCTGTTGTTTGTATTACACAGAAGCCCATATCTCAGAGATGAAAATATGTGTAATGTTTAAACATTTGAATATTTTTGTCATATATACTTTTTCTACATTTTCGAACACTGCTGCACCGTCAGGGCTTTAGCCCCTTCCAGGAGCCAATCATACAACTAGACAATTGCAGTTTTAACTTATTTAAAAATAACACGTTTTATTACATTATTTTATATTTGGTTACACTATTGGACTAAAATGTTACTTATTAATTTCTTCACATTATTAAGAATACGCAATAGAAAATATATATTCTCGAAAATATATTATCTTCGTATTCGTATTTCATGTTATCTCAATTCACATGTCAAAATCAAGTTTGAATTTTTTTCATTAAAGTAAATGTAAATATCTTACGGCTAAATATTTAAATTAAATAACTTGATTTATTTCTATTTTAATATTAAACGTTTTTATCTTAATACGGACATTAATTTTAATTTAAGCTATAGACAATGTTATGTATTTTCATTACGGATGACATTATTCAATATTTCATTAAAATTACTTTTAAATTGAGCATCAACACTAAATTCTATTCATTGTGTCTCAGAATAAATGTTACAACTTTTGGTGCATGGGGAGGATGTGAAAATAGTAATTCTCTACCAATGAAAAAGTGATGGGAGATTTCAAATAAAGAAGTTACTTATATGACGTTTCTCCTTAATTGGGAGGCAACTAAGGAGCATTGGTGTTTGGCGGGTCAGGTTCTAACCCAGTCAATGAGGTTTCGTTTATCTGCTGAACATTTGTGCATGATGGGTTGCCTATCAAGAAGGGGCAATTGACACGAGTGTTTTTATGGTATGCAATTTCGTAACACATGTTCATTGACAAAAAGTAATCATTTTCGATCCATCTGAATTCCCTAGAAGTTTGTAACCTTTATTCTGAGACAACTGTGCAAGAAAACATCAAATCACTGAGACTCTTCATCTAGCATTCCTCCCCCCCCCCCCACACACACACACACACACTCCGAGAAAAATCCTATTTTACTTCCTCAGATGTGAAGTAAAAACTCGGTCATGTATTTCCTTGGTTTATTGGACTAATATGAAATTTTCTACAAAAGATCATTCGGAAAGTTGATATTGAAAAAAAGTGTTTTATGAGCAAATTTTATTATTTGACGTTACGAGCATGAATATACGAGGCTGCACCTGATTTCCGAATGAATAAACAGATTTGAATAATGTGTCAGCATATGATACATAATTAAATTGATATTTTTTATAAGAGCATTTTTACGTATTTCAATTTTCCTTGAAAAGTATCTGTATTAGAGTTCTTTCTGCCTTTTGCTGACAATTCTACATCAATATACTAAGGAAATGTCAAATGTGTAATTTTTCGAGTATTTTTTTAATAGTTTTCTTCTGCTAACTCTTAGTGCGTAATTTCTTATTACTACCTTAGCGATGCTCATACGGGGGGGTGCTTTCTTACTGAAACTTGTTATTTGTGCTGAAGCAGTTCATAACAACAAAGGCATTTTAAACATTATACAGTTGCCTGACTCATATCTCCTCTGGATCACAGAGTTATACGAAAAAGTATTGATGTAGTACTATTTATAAAGTTTGGATGTACAAATTGGATACAAATAGGTTTGACTATCGTCAATGTAATGACTCTTGACCGAAGGATTTACGTTCCCGATTACGGACCCGAAATCCACTGTAGTAATTCAAAGCGTTCCGGTAGGCCTGAGCCCGTTCACGAGCCATGGCGCCAAGTACATACTTCAAAGCGTTTGTTGAAATCCCTCAAAAAACATCTTCTTCTTCTTCTTCTTCTTCTTCTTCTTCTTCTTCTTCTTCTTCTTATTATTATTATTATTATTATTATTATTATTATTATTATTATTATTATTACTTTTCTTCTGCTTGCTCGTAGTATGTAGTATCTAATAATTAATTTCGATGCTCTATTGCATAAATTCTCACGAGTTCCTTTTTGAGAAAACACATTGTAGCTGAAGTGGAGTGTGTCACGAAAATGTGCTTCCCTGGGAGGTTTGTCGTAATAAAAGACACATTGCTTCTATTTTCTGTGTATTATCTTAAACGGAAATGCTCTGGTTATTTGTGAATGAGAAATGGAGCAGGTATGTGTCGCACGCGTGCAGTGAGTGAAGTAATACTCGTATATTTACGTGCGTGAATGTTCGTGTCATCGTCCACTTCCTTCCATGTGTTCTGTTCCGGTCTTTTGTTTAAGAGGCACGTGAGGCTGTTTTTACAAAATGTTATAACGAAACAAATTGTGGCTAACTGGTGGGACGTGGGAAATACGTTGTCTGATCTGCAGTTCGTGTACACATTTTCAGATATCTACGGGATTCATGTAGGGAGGGATTTAAATCAAATTATTCCTTTATCGCATATTTAAAGTGTAAGTATCCGATTTTTATTTTTTAAATTAAGATTTGTCATTGATAAGCGCTTTTTTGGATGTGTTGTGTCACAGTCGGGCCTCTTTCTCCGTATGTCGTTATGAAGTGAAAAAGAAAAAACATTGAGTTCACAAATTTTTAAATTTGAAAGGGGAATTAATAAACTTTTAAACGTCAAGGATGTCAAGGTGTCAATGTTCTAGTTATCTAATGTTAAACATTTTTTGGTTACTTTAATTTATTTATTATTTATCAAATGCAAAGTGCGATAACGGGTGTGTAAGAGCTGCCGTTGATTTTGTAAAGTTAAGTAAGTGTTTCAAAACGAAAAACATAATTTGCTCAGGGGCGCCCAGAGAAAACAAGGGGCTAGTAGATCCACGGGAGCTTCTTATTTCAAAGCCCCTCCTACCCCTCCACCCCACCCAAACAGAGTTCATCTCTCCATGAAACAATTAACCTACATTTGTTAATTTTTGTTAGAAGAAAATAAGTTTTTATGTTTTAAATAAAAAAATCAGAGTTTCAATTATTCCGAGCCTGGGACAATTTTCCCCTGCTGCCTCCCTCCTCTTGGCATTTACTCAGTACATAAAGAGAAACTGAGTGATCAATACTATTGATATGGGAGAAACTTAACAAGATATTTTATATGGACGTAATTGTATACAAAACCAAAATTATTTATGATTGTATATTTTTTAAGGAAATTACTGTCATTATTATAAATTCTATAAGCTGGTCTAACACTTAAGTAGTCTAAATTTTTAGGGAAAAAATACCGACCAGTTCTTGGTGTTGAAAGGAAGAACTTCACTGTGACATTCTCAAGATTGAAGCAAGTGTTTCTCAAATCAGGTCTCTGGGGTAAAAACACGTCTTGACATGCAGGAAGTTCAACCAGAATCCCGTGCAGTGAGCACATGCAAGAGAAAGTCGCGTGACTCACTTCCTTCTAACGTCTGCAGGTTCAAACGCAATGAAGCAGATACCACTAGAGGTTACATTACCACCAGTAACACTGGATATGTGGATTATTTTTTTATGTGAAAGTACTGTTTATCTATTTCCGGATTACTTAGCTTACAGGGTTTCTAATTATCATTTAGAATATTTCCATATCTTAAAACGGTTTTTAGTTTTACGCAAGTACTATGAATCATATGTTTCGAAACTGCAGGGACTGTTTCTTCATTTGCTGAGTGACCAATGCCAAGTAAGAATTCAACTCAAATTTCAACTAATCTCAAATCAGGAAAAATATAACGAATTTTTACTTGAGTCTAATTTACTTTGAATTCTATTAGTTTTCAATTCATTAGTGAAATTCGAGTACAAGGATATGATCTAATTATATAAGTCGATATATAGGGCATAAACCATATTGATCCTCAAAACCCTTTATGCGCACATGAACTATTCAGTGGAAAGTATTCAGAAGTGACAATCATTAAGATATGTGAAGCATTTTGGTGATCTACATTTTCGAATTACAATCGCTTTGCTACCGAATTCTAACGGCATGTATCCAGGAAATTAACTGAAAATTTGTTAAAATAACGGAAATTGGTCACATTTGTATAACCTTGTAATTAAAGTTTTGCAACGTGTTCTCGCTTTCCTGAAATATTGAAATTTTTAAAATACTGTTCTTAACATTTAGCCATTGATATCTGGTCTCGCCTAATGTTGCTTACGCCTTGATCAAAATTACCATTCTGGGGTTGTGTAACATATCAAGTCACCGTCACTCAAAGCTCTTAAAACGTGTTGAGCGAAAAAGCGATACCTTCGTAATGCCTCCAACTCTGAGGCATATTGAAAGAACGGTTGTTAATTATGTACGCAAAATCTTCGAAATAATGTGGTATTCAAAAAACTCAAGTTGCAGATTTCACGTTGTTTGTGCAATTCTTTTTACTGTCCAAAGCTTCCTCACTGTTTCCGTCCAAAAAATTTCTTTCTCAAGGAAAAACGCTATTTAATGACACGAGGATATTGATAAAACACTCACCAACATTTTTATTTCTCTGATTTCATCATTAAGAGCTCACTGGAAACAAACCACGCACAATACTTGGACATAATTTTACAACGCTTTACTACATGAAATTATACATAATCAATATAAAATCATTTGTCAGAAGTCATTTTCTACTGTGCCGCGGTTTTTATCAAATTGCAACAAAAAACATAATAAAAACAAAACATTTTTATGATAATGTCATGTTTGTAATTTCCATCCTGATTGAGCTTTTGGTTCAGTTTTCTCTGGTCTACTTAGCAAATTCAGAAAAGGTGTCTGGACATTAAATATAGATTTCCTTTACTTCCCCGAAATGATAGTACATTTTTTTCTGTTAACGTTAAGTAAATAACCCAAAAAAGATAGGAAAATTATGCATTCTTTGAAAAATGTACTCTTTAAAAGTCAGTTCCGTAAAACCTCCGCTGTGATTCACGTGAAAGTGATACCTTCCACGTGCAAAGATCGATTAACCTTCGTCTATTGTTCCCGCATGTTTGTCATTCCCATTTGCATACCGTTAGAACGCGTACGCTGTCGAGTGGCGCCTGGAAAACAGGTCATTGCTGCGGTGGAGAGCTGAACACCTCTCCGCTTGTCGCTTGGGAGTTGCCAAGGCCCTTTATGCACCCCGCCCCCTTAAGAGCGACCCACATGCGTTCAATGCACACGTGAAACTTGGCGGGCGGCTGTAGGTGATGAGCATGCGCTTTTAACCTACTTTCCCTCCTCGAAAAACAGAAGGTGCGCGGAATATTTCGGCTGTCTGCTTGCTTGGCAATCAATGACTACCTTCTGCGTCGGTTAATTTCTGCGACTTTCGGTTTAATAAACTTTCGGTATATAGCGAACCAAAGGTTTCAATCCATTTAAGTTACAAATACGTACTACTTATCCGATAAGAGAAAATTCTCCACTTCGGATTCAAAGAATGTCGAAAATAATACAACTTCCCCGAACAAATACCTCAGGACCACGAATTGCAACCTAAGGATTTGCAGTTAGAAGATCTCATTTATTTTTGTTGCGTTTATGGCGAATGAAAAAAAACGCGGAAATTTTTGGCTCATTTATGGCAATTCTGTTTGCCCTGAAGACTTCATCGATGCGTACTGCGAGGAAAACAAGAAACGAACTCTGCAAGAGGTAAATACTATGAAAAGAGTTTCCATAATAGAAGAAAACAATTGTAATAACAAAGAGGATACAAACCAAGAAATTGTTGCAACAGTGAATGTATAGGATGCCCTACGATGTTTTGAGAGGGTAGATAATATAGAATCAAATGTATAAACAGCACGAACTCTGGAGAAGGATCTGTAAAAACTATTAACAACAATCTGTACATATCATTCACTAATAAAAATATTATTTTAAGGCGAAATGAAGGTATTGCAATTTTGATTTCGCGGTGTTTGGATATTTTGTTGAACCTCAGATATAACAAAATCAATCATAGGGAGAAACTTTTATTTTTACCTATTGGATAAAACGGTCCTATGCGATTGAACTGTATTGAAATGAAGAACTGAATTAAGTATTGAGATGTTAGTTTAATAAAGGTCTAATAGTTTTATTATTATGCTAATGCATGTCGTTTTGACTATAATATAAATTTATTCCAGGCATGTCAAGGTCACAGACAAGCTTACTAGAGTTTGCGGGCACTGCGTCGAAAAGAACTGGTACGAGATTTTACAGTAAGAGTTGTACAAATCGGTCCCGATGGTGGAACGCCACTGGATACCTGGCCCAAGACCGCCTTTAGGACAAGCCAGTGGATAGTTATTATCCCAAAAGCGATATTAATTCCAATTTCATGAATTAAAGGAAATAATTCAAAATGGATTAAAACATCAACGAGATTTAAAATAGTTAATTGAAAGAAAAATTAAACATTGAAATCTAAAGAATCTTCGTAAATGTATTTACTTAGGAGTGCAATACTTGCATTAGCTTCCAACTACACTTCGCAAAAAGAAATTATACAGACAGAATTTAAAAATAAAATAAACAAGAAATAAAGTAATAAAGTACATAAATATAAATCAATTCTCAATTTTTTAAATTCTCGATTGAAAGCAATACTCAAACACATTTTTGTATGAAGCCACCATTCTGCATGATACTTCGAGCCCGCATGTTCTCCTCGCTTCAGCTTGGGCGTGTACTCCCCTTCCTGGATCTGGAGGGGAAGTAAGAGCGGAGTCAGGGGGAGTTGCCCATGCTCTGAGGAGAGTCGTGCTTCCCAGGCCGTAGCTCGCTGGGGTGTGCTATTCAATTGCCAATTAATAACGTTCACGTGCTTGAATGCCACGGTGAATTGTTGAGACGAAAACTTGCGGTGAATAGTTATTAGTACATTTTTTAAACTTTGATCGAAAAGGAAAGATTATCGATATCGTTTTCCCGATTCGTTTTCGATGCCGAATATCTATATTACTGATTTCGAATATACGAATACGTTGTTGGAAAACTAAGCAGCCTCCGGCGATGTGTGAAGTGTCAGTAGTTTCATTGGATACCCAGGAGGACTGAGAAGATACAAAAAGAATGGAACAGTTTCGATTTTGACTGAAAGTGCAAATATTTCATTCTATTAATCCGTATTTTCTTAAAATTGATGTTACAACTATATTCTCATACAGTCACTGATTACAACACAGCTGACATCATGGGACGAGGGAAAAACCTTTGACTTTCACGAGTTCCGTTTCACATCAAAGATTTTTGCTGCTCCAGGACCCCAGAATTTTTGCTGCTCCCCATTTCAGTATCATGTTTTGTTTAATAAAATACAATTTTTGATTTGGTTATCCCTATTATAATTTATATTTTCTAATACTTTTCTGCTCGTATTATTAATTTATGACAGCCACGATTAAATACATCCAAATTTATGTCACGATTTTATTCAATAAAAATATCCAACGTTTCGGAGACTCTTCCATCTCCCTCTTCAGGCGCATCTGAAAATGTATTTACAAAATTAGTTCATGAATGAAGAAGCCAAAAATTATATTTTCAATAATGATTAAAGGAAGTTTTCAAGTTTTTCCTTTGAAATAATAAGCTGAAAAATATTATAAAATATCATGTTTTGTCTTTCAAAAGTGAAAACCTGTCAGAATGCAACGAAAAGGCTTTTTGTATATCTTTTCCAAAAGCAGCGAAGTTAACAAAAGTGTGTATCAGTATCTGACATGTCACTCACGCCACATCATGCCAAGGATGTTACCCTGATTTCGAAATTAAGTTGTTCATTTTAGTAATTGCAGTAAGTATGCAAATGAAAGGAGTGAAGCTCAAGTGGCTGCAGACTCTTGATTAGCTCATCGTACTAGAAACTCTGTTTTTTGTTATAAGCCGATCATAATGAATCTTTTCGGTTCTCTGAAGAAAATACCATTGATAACTGAGAATTAGCTATTAGAACCATCTCAGAGTCTGTGATTTTCGTCCTCTGAATATCGATTACTTTTGAAATAATTTTTCTTTTGTTTTAGACTTTCTCCCACGCGTCGCTGTCCAAGAATCCAGGAACAATGAAAAGAGTGAGCCATACCAACTTTTCTTCATTTTTAATTAGCATTGGAAACAGGTTCAGTCATTTAAAATGCAATATGCTTTGCTTACCTTTGTAGAGTAACTTTGGAAATGTTTTTACTCTATTCTGTTTTTTTTTTATTCTTTACATTTCAATGATTTAAATAACCTCTATTATTATCATGATAATTTTTTACATTTTTTCGACAAATACAATCGAGCTAATTATTACCAAAGAAGAATTATTTTTGGTTGTTCGGATGAGGTTGATACTTGACAGGTGTTCAAATTCATAGGTGAAGAATAATTTGTAGGTGTACACAACGGGGATTATTTATAGGTAAGAAATATTCTTGGCTATTATTTGTTTTCACATTCGAGAGGGTAAATAAACAAAGGCCTCTCTTTTAATTGTCATTTATTCGCAGGCCTTGTGTGAATCGTACTAATTCACGCAAGAAATAATATCTCAAGACAATACTTATGCTAATCGTTTCTTCTCGCCTTTCTTCATCATGTATGAGTGAGTAAGAATTCTAAAGTGTGTATACGAGACACTTTTCAGGATATAATGCATTATGATTTAAAACCCAAGATTTATATTATCACTTTAATATAACGTTCTTCTTTGTAAACATACTTTTGCTCCTACATCAACGAAGTAAGTTATTAATATGATTAGTCAGTGATGGATGTCAATACTGTGGAAATAAAAACTCTAAATAATCTGCCACGATTCACTTGCAGAGTGTGGATACGAGACACTCTTGCTACTTTTTTTTATAAAATTGATGTTTTCTTTAAGCACTGGTAATTGCCATTGTAAGAAAAACTATATTGTAAAAATATATAAAATGCTATTTTGATACAATATATAGCTAATGTTACAGAATTCTTGAATGTTGCTTCAACCACCAAAGTTGCAGCAGAATTTAATGCACTTTCACGATACTCACATTCAGCAGAACTGGATAGATGAATGAGTGGACCTTTTGAATTGAATTGAATTGAATTTGCCTTATTTTACGTGGCGAGACTCGGGCCATCAGGCCCGCTCTTCCGTCTGACCACGCAAATTTCGCTACGCTCCTTTCATCAACTAGCAGAGAAAGGAGGTATTTCTTGGGCGAGAAACAGGCGATTTGAATTTAGCTCAGAGGCGTCATTTAGGCTTGAGGATCTTTTACATGCAAGTAAATCTACGAACATGGGACAGCCGGCTTTAATTCCCCTCCGAAGGAAGGCGTACGAAGGATTTTGTCACCCTAAAAATCCACGGCTACGATCGGGTTTGAACCCGCGAGCTTGGGTATAACAGTCCGGTACGCTAACCGTCACACCATCGCCGCCGCCTTATTTATTGATAGTGACGTTTACTTCACTTTTCCCATCCGTCTCTCATATTACACTTTACTTCTATGTGCAAGTTCATCCAGGGTTCGTTTCTATGTCGACACTGGAGAAAAACGAAATATAGTGTGGAGCCATGAATAATGCTTAACAACTGAGCTTGCTTGCTGTATAATTGTACTGTCCAGTTGTTTGAAAACTGTTCCCTCGTGTTTACACATATGATGAAATCGGAGGTCACATCATGAGATCATATCTGATGAATCGTTTTTTACACTCTTTATGCTGTCACGGGAGATTATTGCAACTCTTCGCAACTTTTCCGTAACGAGTGCAATATTTCTCTAGATTTCTACTGATTGCGTGGGGTCGTTGCAGTGCACTCTTTTGCGTTCCACCCGCAAGGAGAGCTGCACTGAAATTTATGAATTTCCCACCCGCCTTTTGTCTGGTTGCCTCCTCCCTCTCTGTTGAAACACCGCTGCCGGCCTTTGCGCCCAGCGTGACGCCGTGGCGCGGCGGCAAAAAAGCCGTCGGGTTGGCAGCCGTGTCACAATGAGCACATCGCGCTTTTGCTCTGTGAAACGCAGGGCGGCGCCTGCTTATGATGAAAATACAGAATGTGCAGCGTTGCGGATCAAGAGTGGATCGGAAGCAAAGGGCCAATGACTGCGAGCTCCGTACTTTCAATTTCTTCACGTACAGATCACAAAGCAAGTCCACAGAACACGTGTTAAAACAACACCCAGGGGTGTCGCTTTTTATAGAGTTATTAAAATCTATTAAATCTAGTAGCTTAAATCTATTCAATATCTTTTTATTAATCAAGTCTATCTACAATGTTCATTGTTTGATGATTGGGTGTCTAGTTTTTGCTGATGTTTGAGAATTTGTGCAAACATGTAATAATCTATTAAGTTTCTATTGATTGTCATATTTATATTAACGAAAAGTTACGTTTATTATAGACATGGAGGTTAAAGATTAGAATTCAGAAAATAAAAATTAGGAAAGTGTGTTTTTTTCACCACTAAATTTTGACATACAACATTTCAGCGATCTATTTGTCGACATTTTCTGGTACATTAATTTGGCTAAAATAATTTAATGTTAAATTAATGTTAAATGTTTAATAAATGTTAAAAATGAATTCCATTAGTATGAATGAAGACATCGTGTAAGCAGATAACAATACTAGTGGAAGATTACCTTTCATAGTTAATCACATATGTATTGTTAACATGGATATAACCCAATATATCGTTGATCGTATCGATTAAATTATAGGAACGATAAGTCAAAATCCTCGCCATTATTATATCACAACAAAATAATCAAATTGTTTGAGGCATTCACATAATAAACGGCATAAAGTTTTCACTCCAAAATTAGTTGTGGAGTGTACATTGACCTTATACTAATGCTAAGTTTAGTTATTTCAGTTAAAGTAACATAATTTTTTGTTAATATATGATATAATCTACCTTACTTTTCGGGAGAAATAGTGGAAATAAATATTCACCTTAGTGAAGTACATTGTGTCTTGTTGCATTTTTTTCTGCCTAGTTTAAAAAATATCAAGAAATATCCTACATTTGTACAAATATTTTATCATTTTTAGAAAAGAAACACTCGCAATAGTTTAAAGTCAATACATTTTCATCTTACTATACTTTTGCAGTTTCAGGACTGCATTGCAGTATGTTGCAAATACCATACGGAAATTATCAAACGAAAAAAACGACAATTTTGTGTCAACAGGGTCATGAATATCAAAAAGCATCATTGCACATCCACTTACGTTAGAAGCGCATTTCAGAAACAGATCATTTGGCTACAAATCATTTTCCTTCTTTTAGAGAAGTATCCATTTTGATGAAATATGCAAACATTGGCCAAATTGGCCAAAAAGTCACAAATATGCATAATCAACTTAGTATCAAATTCTAACAAAAGCCAAGAAATTTCACTTGTCTATTGCCCTGAAGCAACAGACAAGAATATGCAAAATCACGTAAATCCACTCCGTAGTTAGGTTCAGACGCTTTAGGCAACCCACTAGTCATAAGTGCAAACTAACTCAATTAAATGCGTACTTTGACCCTGTTTGCTTAATTTCCTTCTCATAATTATGCCCATTCTACATGACTTGACCTGACAGTCTCATTGTCATTTTAAAGAATGAAAAGTTACATACTTTAGCACGTAGAGATCCCCACGCCGTCCTCCGGTCTTCTCAATCTGAGAAGGGAATTTTCTCATCGTCGCACAGCAACATGTATGGGAACGTTACAAGGAAAACGCGGCATCGAACCCATGGCCGCGTAGTGGAACGAGAGCACGCTGACCAAGAGCTAGCCACGAGCCCAAAGTTATCAATACATACTAAAATTAGTGATACTAGAAACCGAATGAACACGACCAATTTATCTGGAAGATGTATCTAGTAGGACGAGTGTGTGCATCGTTTTCTTAGGCAATGTCACAAGCCTCATCTGCAGTATCTCTGAACTACACTCACGACTTGTTCATCCTGTGTCCTGGTCGCCTCTACAGAAGGAGAAAACTGCACGACTTGCGTTTCTTACGTCATTCTACGATCTGAAGAAGTCCAAGGAAACAAGCGCTGTTTGCACGTTTTTGTAGACGTCTCCTGTTCTTGTCTGCGTCCTTGCCGCGAAAGGACATTGTCGTGCGACTGGTGGGGAAGCACTGGTCTGGTTCATCTTGCTGTCGGACTTGAAGTTCCAGGAATTTTAAAGTTATTCCACTCGTTTCTTGACTTAATTATTTAATGTGTATTAATCTGGAGTATTGTTGTCGTCTTCATCGTCGTGGGAGTCCGCAACGAAAGCGTTTTGGTGACCGGGATGTCATAGGTTTTACTACCTACGAGGACAGATTTTTTTTCAAATAAGCTTCCGTTGATGTTAATGTTTCGATGAGAATTCTAGAGATCAGCAGCTCTTGATCATGGTTATTCTTTCATGGTTTTGATAGATGAATTTCAGGCTCATGCCCGAGCCCTTTAACCAATCGGTCACAGTCCACACGCCATCATTCCTTCCACGTGTCTCTCTGCCGTCATTCCCGCCTTGGGCGATTTGCCCAACATGAGAATCTAGTACTGAACACCACGATCTGTTAAGAAACTGATTATGGGTGGCAGATCAAGGAGCCGAGAGAGCGGACGTTATTCCACTTTCGCACTTCTTTATTTTAAAATTTGTCTTATATTGAATATCGAAGTTGAAGGTTCCGACGATAATATTTTATAAACAGAAATTTCGATTTTCAACCTGAATCTTTTGCAACATTCTTGAATGATTTTAGAAATAAAATTCAATCCAAGCATAGAATGCGATGATCCAAGCATAAAATAATTCATCGAAGGGGCTCTCTCGGAACGTTAAGAGATAAAAGCCAAGATATTTCCAATAGGTTGACCAGGGGTTTCATAGAACCAAACTGAAACAATATCCAACACCTAAACTTTCCCGTAAACTTCCACAAGGAAATTATCATTTTCGCAAGGATTAGTAAAGAACACATTTCAATGGGCTAAGCTTCGGAAATACCCGTGTTAGGAAGAAATTGCAAGTCGTGAATTTTGTTAATATTGGTATCATATCATTAACCTGTTCTTATTTTAAATCATAAAGCCTTTACTCGCTTTTCAATATTGTCTTTCGCTGGATACTTACAATAAACAAACTGTGAGAGAACACATAGTACTAGTGGGTAAGTTATGCAACAAGTCTTATTTCTCTTTACTACGTGAAAACGTTCCACTTAAAAGTTCATGGTTTAGAATGGAAATGTGTTGTTGGTTGCTACTTCTTCGCGTTCCAGGGTTAGGGTCGCAACCTGTTGTTTGTATCTTTCTACGTGTTTTAGCTCGTTGCGGGGCTTCGCCCGCTCAGCCCAAATCTTGGGGAAGCTACTTGCCTCCCCTAGAGTTGCGACATCCATGAAGTAAAGGAATGAATAATAGTGTCAACATTTTAAAATATTGGAAGGACGAAAGCGGAATAACACCCTCTCTCTCTTTCTCGATTTACTATCTCCACCCTAACTAATTACTCACCACAATTTTCACCATATCATCGTTGCGTAAAAGTTTTGATAATTCACCGTTTGGCGGGAGAAGAAGAATAAAAGACCTCAGCAATCCTCCCACACATTTAATTTAATATGAAAATATTGTTACTAGGGAACTTTATATCATCTAGTTACTTTCTGTTACTTGTATTTCATTAAGTCTCTAAATACGAATTGCATACTTTTCGATAAAAAGCATACTAACTGGATTTAGATAAAGTAATGATCTGTAGATATTTTCTGTCAGAATCGTGTGGGTGAAGACTATTGTATACTTCTCAAAGACCATACATTTTCAACGTTTTGTCGATTGATTTTTATTTATTTAAACAACCAATTCGGAGAGATTCAGCAGGAGCGTTTTGAAGAATATTTGAGCATCGTGACACATGAACAATCGAAAAAAAAGTTTGGATCATTGTTTTGTATAAGTTAATAGTGAATACAATGAAGTATAATTGTCTTTCTTGTGAATGTGTAGGACAATAGGTCGTTGTATTGATAAATGTCTTCTCTGTGACGAGCTTTCTTTCGGAGTTTGATCTCCTGAACACAGAGGGCGCGCTTCTCAGAAGCCAATGAAGTGTGTCCCGCTCAGGTCTTGTGCAATAGATCGCGGCAACCCTCTACCCGTTGTTTTCAGACGACCAGCTTTATCACAAGGGTAAGATGCCGATCTCACGAAGTCATTCCTTTCAAGATATCTCCTTTATCTGGTTGGTGCTGAAAAGATTTATCTTCAGGAATTCCGAAACCATTCATGGTCGACTAACGAATAGCTATTCAAGAATTCATTTTTTACTGTAGACGCTCTATCGTATCTACCGATTATTGAATATCTGGAGATCACAGATATCATTTTTTATCCGCCGAAAGTTTGAGGAAGTTAAATACTTAAAAATGTTGGTAGCAAGTAACAGAAAGGCTTGTACAGTTTATGAAATCTGTATAAATGTTTCATTCAATAATTTTATTGGTTTTAGAAATCGTTGAGTTTTTGTACTTGAAAGCATTAAGGGAAAATTGTTGTATTCAAGACCGCCTAGGAAGTAACGCATACTTATAGCCTATAGGATCCGGACACGAAATATCAACTTCCTTCAATTTAACCTGGAACTGTACCGAAAGTACTTTCCGTACTAGTGCTGAAAGTACAACAATTAGAAGACAAAATATGTACCAACACCCGAACGAAAGAGTACGTAGCATGTCCCCTTGAATTAAATTTGTGTATCCCACGGAACATTGCCATCAATTTCTCTCGTATATCAAAGGTCTCGTATAAAATATTGTATGCCACGCGCCAAAAATGTCTTTCCATGACACGACGGGATTCATAGTCTGGGCTCGTCCGGAAACTCTCCCGCCTAGTCATGGACACATCCGCTTTCTTGCCTTGTAATGCAATTCACTATAATTCGTACATTTTGCTACACTTGTAATGACGGCCATTTCCTTTATCTAATTATTTTCTGTGTTAGTTTAGAAACCGCTTAATAATTCAGTAGGCAGTGCAAAACTGTCGACGAATTAAAAAAAATTGCGGTCGCATTGAAACAAAATTACTTTTATCTGCTAGTTTCTTTCACGGAAACGCGCACACTTCTTGGGGTGAACCTTGTTGGGGTGTTGAATTTCAGGAATAAGTCAATAAAACCGGTTTAGCGTACAAAAAGGTAACAAAAATACTAGCATACAATTGAAATCGTTGAGTATTGAGCAACAGATTTTGGATTTTAATCGGGGTGTAATACTTATGGTGCCACTCGCGAAATTAAGTTCAATTCTACAATCACGAGATATTGTGCCATTCTGGAATGGAAAGGATTTGTTGTCCTCACGTGGCAAAATGGGGTCGAGAGTGCGTCCTATTAAATGTGTTTTATAGAACAACTTTGGCTATCAAAACAGGCTTATTGCAATTCAAATCAAAAGGACGCATTGACAGGACGGAAGTTTTGCCGGTATGTAAAAAACAAAAATTGTTATAATATTGTAAAATTGTACTAAATTTCGTTACATCTGATCCCGAGTCAGACATCCTACTTTCCTTTCCTCTGTCTTTTCAATCGCCTTCAGTTATCCTCTTGTACTCATTGTCTCATAAACTCCGCCTTCCCAGAATTTCTTCTGCCATTCTCTTTTATTACATTTTAGTGGATTCCAAGCAAGCTCTCGTTCAGCATCAGTCTCACATCATCCGTCGCAGTTGTCCGTATCACCAAAACCGATTTTATTCAGTTTTATCGATAACTCTAGGCGTTTCGGTTACGTTAAGTCAAGAACATCAATTGAATTTTAATTTAAGACACGACATTTTTATTGATTTATTAAACACGACTATGTTGGAATCAATGTGTTTTTGTTCCATTTTCTTACAATTAGATATGAAAATGCAAGCATGAGAGAATAACCGTACATCTGTTCACCATATTAGGAGCGTCTTCATTATATTTATTGACTACGTATTTTTTTGACTTTCTAACAAATGATGGACCTGTGATCCTTCAAATATAAATAAATTTGTTTCACACTTTGAATGTTATATATTTAATAAATATCTTTGTTATAAAGAAAGTGTTTTCAGTAAAATAAAAAATAAGCATAAAACTACTTCAAATAGATGTTCTTTAAAATATGGTGGGGGACACGTCACCCCCGGCAGAGATGCTCGTGTTCATTACATCAGTGCCTTTTGTTTCCTAATTCCTTCGAGTAAGAAATGCCACAAAGTCCGTGGTGGTATTTAGAAAGAGAGAATCCTCGTACAATAATATTTCGTGCACTGTCGAATAAAAGGTGATTTCGTTCGAACATATTCCCTGGGTCAGATCTTGCCTCGTCGTGCGTCACGAATTCTGCGAAGCTCCGATTTCATGACAGCAGACGAGCACTTCAGAAAATGCGGCCCTGCGCGAAAGGAAGTCGGCATTTAAGGCACCGACGAGTGGGTCATTAGGGCGGTTGCAAGAAATCGCCTTTTGAAAATTCCTTCGCGGTAGCCCATAAAAATATGCCAATTGGTGTATTTTGAAGATGAATGAAATTTGCGAAGTGTCAGCTCGATAGGATAAAATAAGATTAAGACCTACTTCATCAGCTGTAAAAGGGAAAAAATCTTATAAAATCTAGTGTTATTCTCAATAAAATGAGAACAGTTTGTCCTAGGAAAGTGTTCTTTTTTAGTTTTGAAGAACGTTTTTGCCTTTAATTTTTATCCTTACAACTGGTTTGTCAAACATACAGATTGGCAGATAGTTGGATATCCGTGGACCAGACGTAGAATTTTACGATTATTTGGAATTAAAAAATATACTTGAAATATTTTTGAAATTATTAAGCATCAAATATTTCAATTAAGAAGCTTTTTAATTATAGTGTATTTGCTACTAGTGGGTGAAAAGAAATGAGATATTTGGAGGGGGCGAAAAAATATTGACGTACAATTCTATTATTAATAATAATTTAACGATTATTCATTTAAAATTTCATTTCTTATTTATGATTGCCTGTCGTGTATTTTAATGATAAGGTTTCCAATTTAAATTTTAGATAATTACGTTTATTGTTCATTCCATATAATAAAACATTAAATAAAATTAATAAAAGCAAACTGTTTTTATTTCTTCAAATTTACGTTTCTGAGCGCACGTTGTGGCTCCATCTCCATGTACAATTGAATTTACGACTGAATATTTCTTGAACTTCATGTACAATTGAGTATTTCTATACGTGATGTTAAATATTTGAAGATGTGACAGTATTAAAAATTGGAATGTATTCAGGACCGTAAATCTACGCCAGACACATATTGAGACCAATATTACTTATCTAGTAAGACTACACATGATGGTAGGTAGATTAAATTGGTAAAATTTGTCAAAGTGTCGCCAGAAACAACTACAACACTCCTCTTCATGGTAGGCGTCCGTTCAGAATAATCAACACAAATTAGATAAAGGCGTATGAGTACACTTATTCCAACAAATAACATTTCTTATTCATTTATTTTCTTATGAAATATTACAAAATGTATTGAAGGACCCACGGGCGAAACAGACGCGGTTGAAGTTTGTAACCAACCGACCCTTATTTGCTGTGTATTGGCAACTATTTATACCTATATATTGAAATGCCCTTATTATATAACCAACACTGTAAACGGTCGCACATATTTTAAAATTAAAACGAATGAAATTTTGAGGAAATATATAACATCATTGGCAATACTAATTTATGACGTCTTCGGTTCATGTCCAAAAAATATGTGTGCTATGTAAGTTGTTAATGAAAATACATTTGTATGGCTTGTCCATCGTCAGGTATAGAACATTTCAGGCCAAAGTAACAATAAAAGATACTGTTTTAAAAATGTTCATGTTTGATTACAAAATAAGATTTAATTATTGTTAATCTTATTAATCAAATCGTATTGATTTATGTTACTCCAAAAAGGCACAGCGTTTCACCATTATCGCAGTGTTTACCCCCTCCCAAGAAACATGTTTTTTAGAATTCATCCAGAATGTTTTCAAGGATGCGGATGTAATTCTTCAATACAATTCGTCATTTGACAATGCCATTCAATTCGTCTTATCGTGGGGGTCAAATGAGGTTTTGGCAGTGTCTGTAAGTCGTAAAAAACGGACCATATCTGCCTAATTGTATATCCTTCCCCCAATACGATTTTTTGAAAATTCTCTTACAATGTTCGGAAGAAACCGGCAAAATGTAACCGAGCCTAATTGCGTCGGACACCTTACTAGCCCTCGACGTCAAGAAGTCGAACCGTAACGGACGGATGCACGCAAGGGACCCTGAATTAGAATGAATGTGATGAGGCAGTTGAACTACGGCGTAGTCCTGCCGCAGTCGACAGCAATATCGATCATCTGCGCATGCGCAGTTCGAGTTTCGTATCACTTGAACACCTGGTCACGTATAGAAGGTTGGTATTGCTGTCGTCTACTGTACGCTATGCCGTGCTTTAAACTCCGTGTTCGTCCACACGTCTCTTAAGCAAATGTCGGAAAACATTTAGGGAGAAAAGATGGAAATCAACACATTTGTGAGTTCTATTCCAGAATGTTTGAAGGCGTGTTATTTTTTATGGTAATACACTATTATGTGGATTTTGTGCACCTTCAGCGCAAACAGGATACAGTAGAATATTATAAAACTCTGAAATTGCTCAGTAACTTCGCTAATCTCCCCTGGAAAGAAATTCTCATAAGAATGTTGAAGTCGCTCGCGCAATATACGATCCAAGTGCAATACTTGGTTAAATCTATTTTTTAATATTTTAAAATTATAGTTCATTCGTAAATGTAATGCGATTAATTATAGTAGTATTGCGTTGCAGCCGTTTTGCCGAAGCCTTTGATCGACGGAAATCTAGCAATCTTCATTTTAGCCACCAAAGCGGTTGCCCTCCTTTCGAAGTACCACTAACTACTGTGATGGACAGCGGGTCTAATGTCACAATGCCATCTAACTGCTGCGAACGGAAGTATTAAGGGTATTACAGTGAACGGTTTCAGAATTTAGCTCAGAGGCATTACTTAGGACTCTGATGCTAGAAATCTGCTATAACTCATCGGATTCACCTCCTCTACCTCTTTGATGTTCTGTCTACGAATGATTTTTTTGGCTTAAATGACCACGTCTTGTACCTGGATCAAACCTGTCAATTTGAATTCTGGAAAGAAATTGAGGTTTTAATAAGATATGTTCAATTAAATACATTCGAGATCATTAGCGTATCTGACGGTTAGCGTATCGGACTGTTATACCCAAGTTGGGTTCAAACCCGATCGAAGCCGTGGATTTTTAAGGCGAGTACATTTACTTGCATGTAAAAGACCCTGAAGACTAAATGACGCCTCTGAGCTAAATTCAAAACGCCTGTTTCTCGCCCAAGAAATTTTAAGTTGGTTGCTAGATGGTGGAAGGAGCGTAGCGAAATTGGCGTGGTCAGACGGAAGAGCAGACCTGAGTCTCGCATAAGGCATTAATTCAGTTCAATAATAAGTTCGATTATGAATACAGGTAGAAACGAATGCTTTCGACAAGAGTTGATATCAAGAAATATTTCCTATAAATACGTAACTATTTACATCGCCTCATAAGCTACAGATTTCGACTTTTCTGCCTTATCGTGTCACACGACCAAGAATAGACGTACTACCACGAGAACGCGGAGAACGTTATTTGATATCCCACACGCATCCCAATGAGATCAAGGAAACGCGTGCAAGTTACATTTAGCAGCAAAACAGGTAGTTCAGCATTTCCTCAACGGTGCAAGTGAAGCTGCACAAACCTTGGTCGAGGTGGGTGTCGTTGACCTAGAAGCTGAATTACAATACAGCCACATTATTTTAATATTTTAGAATTATTCATTACAAATGGTAATTAATGCAAAAATGTCATTGTTAAAATCAATGCCCATTTCCCTTTTGATGGCCAGTGTAGGATCGAATTGTTCAGAAACAGTTATGCGCCAGAGACGACTTCAGTTGGCCCCAAGGCGACTGGGTCAGGCGGGGCCCAGCCGGTCATGCACGGCGCGCCTCCTGGCCACGGTGGCTGGAGCCCCGCCCCAGGCCGCTGCCTTCCCGGGCCGGACCAGGATGGAATAACATGACTTTATCTACCGCGATCACGAGGGAAGCGTTCCAAGACAATAACAGAAGCTTACGCTAGAGGTTCCTACGTATCATTTGTACTCGGCACTGCCCTTTGGGATGGTGCACATGTTTTCTTGGGGAATTGTACGTTCTATGAAGAATATTCTTCTTTTTCTTCTTCTACTTCTTCTTCTTCCTCTTATTATTATTATTATTATTATTATTATTATTATTATTATTATTATATAATTACTATTTGCGTATCGGGCATTTGTGACCACGCTATACGTTGTCTTCCGAACCCTGTCATATTCTATCCCGAAGGGAATCCTTTGGCAAAACAAGGTTGTTAAGCCTTGAATTATGAATTGTGATAGGATGGTGATGAGAGATAATCGTGTCCTTGTTCAACCGACCTATCATTCACCTGTATGACCGAGGGAAACCACGAAAACCCCGATCAGGATGGCCGGCCCGGGGATCGAAATCGGGCCTTCTGACTGCGGAGTCAGTGCGATACGCACTGAGACACTTCGCTCAGTCTTTGTCTTCTTCTTCTTCTTCTTATTATTATTATTATTGTTATTAGCGTATTTTCCCAATAATGGAAAACGTTAAGCAAAAATTGACTCGTTTTTGTGGAGTTCTAATTAGTTTTTGTGGAGTTCTTCTTAATTTTCCAATATTCTTTCATTCTGTTGGAGAATGCCAGTTTTCTTTCTTCAGACCATTTCGGTCTGTAGGGTTTTGATTTAGGTTGTTCTGGTTTGACTTCCCATTTGTTCACTTTGTTGCGGAAGGTGTTTTTGTCTGAGGTGTCAGTTATGTCGGAGTGTCGCATGTCTTTTTTTGTTTCTTTCATCCATGGTGTTGTACTTTTAAGTGAGGATATATAGTTTAGTATTCTTTTAGTTAGTCGAGTATTTGGTAGCCTGTCTGTGTCGGAAGAATTTCAGTCGTCTTTTCCTGATGTCGACTTCTATGTTCGAGTACTTTTCAGTTGTCTCAATAGATTGTAATCTGTATCCATCGGGAGTGAGTCTCGCACCGAGTATTTTTCTAATGATTTTTCTTTCTTCTTTTTTGATTTCTTCCAGTTCATATTTCTTGCTGAGCGTGAGTGTTTCGCTAGCGTAAAGAGCTGCCGGTTTGATGACAGTATTATAATGTCGAATTTTGGTTTTCTTAGACATGCATTTTTTGTTGTACAGGTTTTGTGTTGTTTGGTTTAGTCCGAATGCTTTCTTGATTTTCTGGAGGCGGGTTTGTTGTGAAATTCTTTCGGATCCGGTTGGTTCGATGAACTCACCCAGGTATTTGAAATGTGGTACCCTTTTGACCGTTCCATACCTTGTGTGCATGTTGTCACCTTTGTGGGATAGGACTTGAGTTTTCTCGAAAGAGATCTGTAATCCTACCCTTTCTGCACATTCTTTGAGTGTTTCTAATTGTTTGATAGCGGTCTCTTGGTTTTCAGACAGTATCGCTATATCGTCGGCAAAGGCAAGGTATGGTATGCAGAGGTTATTTTTGGGTATGCCGAGAGTGATAGGTTTCTAAGCATCTTGTCTTTGAAGTTCTTTTTCCCATTCTTCCATTACTTTGTCCAAGACTAGGTTGAACAGGAGAGGAGAGAGGCCATCTCCTTGTCTCTCACGCCTGTCCGAATTTCGAAAGGTTCTGAGATTTCTCCCATGAATTTCACTTTAGAATTTGTTTTTGTAAGTGTTTGCTCGATAAGTTTCCGTGTTTTGTGGTCTAGTCCTCTTTCTTCTAGGATTTGGAATAGTGATGGTCGATCGATAGAGTCGTAGGCCTTTTTGAAGTCGACAAATGTACATGTTACTGGTTTGTTTCGAATTGCTCGCATTTTGATTAATGTTTTTAGGTTGAAGATTTGTTCGGGACAGGATCGGTTTGGTCTGAATCCTGCTTGAAAATCTGATAATTTTGGTTCGAGTTGTTCTTGTGTTCGTTTCAGAAGACAGGCCGAGAGAATTTTGTAAATAACTGGAAGGAGGGAAATTCCTCTGTAATTGTTTACATCTGACTTTTCTCCCTTTTTATGTAGTGGGTGAATGAGTGCGGTTTTCCAATCGTCAGGGATTTGTTCTGTTTGCCAGATTTCTTGGATGATCTGTGTGATTTCTTTGAGTGAGTTGGGTCCAAGGTTTTTGAGCAATTCTGCTGTAATTCCATCTTCACCTGATGCCTTGTTGTTTTTGAGTCTTTTGATGTGGGAGTGGATTTCGTCTTGACTTGGTGGTGACGAGTCTTCATTTGTGTGGTCAGGTTGTTTCTTTGGAAATCTCCTTGTAGGTTCCGGACAATTCAAAAGTTGTGAGAAGTATTTAGCCAACTCTTGGCAATTTTCCTTGTTCGTTAATGCCAATTTTCCATCTTGCTTTCTGAAACATAAGTTGTGTGGTGTGTATCCCTTCATTTGGTTGGCGAATACCTTGTAGAATTCGTGCGTGTTATTGTTTCGAAAGTTATCTTCGATCGACGTCAGTTGGTCATTGATGTATATCCGTTTGATTTGTCTTAAAGTTTTGGATGTCTCTTTTCGTACTTCGAGGAAGATCTTGTGTTTTTTTTTTCAGATTTGTTACTGTTGTAATTTTGGAAAGCGTTTTTTCTGTTATTGAGGGCAACTTCGCATTCTTTATTCCACCAGGGATGTTTCGGTCTTTTGGTGAGGGGAATCAAGGATTTATTATTATTATTATTATTATTATTATTATTATTATTATTATTATTATTATTATTATTATTATTATTATTCCTGTTCTAGGTACCACGTCTGGCAATGGTGTTGTGATTAAATTCCTCAGAACTGTGATACATGTTCATTGACACGGTGAAAGAAAACGTTAATTATTTTCATGGAATTCCAACCCAAACTGATTTGTCGTCGCAACAACAGGGATATAAAATAATATGAACTTTATTCAAGGTTTTCATATCTGAATCATGTGCTCATATTATGGATTGTGTCCTTATCTGTAGGCGTACTGAATAAGTGATTATGACAAATTTCCCTGCTTAGTAAGGCACTTTTAAAGTTTGCACTGTTATAAATATTTAATAGTACAACTTACAGACGTAATGTTTGCACAATCAGGAGTTTGTAATAAATTGATGAAGTTTGTCTAATGTACCCCAGTGTTAGTAACTTCCCACCATTACAAATCGATATCATGACTTTCATCATTAATGAGATGAGTCAAAAGTCGTGCCCTGAAAAGGTGCGAAAATATATTTAACCCCTTATTCAAAGCACATGCAGTTATATCGAAGGCAACTTCTTACAATTCGTAAAGAAAGGCAGATGATTGAATATCTTATTAAGGACATCACTTGCGCCAAAAAGAAAAACAGGACTTCCCCCTAAGTAATTTCACACTCTAGCAACGTGGTATGCGAACAAATTACTTTGAAGTGAATTCTTCAATATTTTTTTTCTAACTTAGTGGTTTTAGTGCCTCTTGAAGTTCTGAAAAACACGCTGGATTTTTTAAAATTATTTTCCAATAATTTGTTCAGGGGGAAAATACCCGCGCACAAACCGCCGGTGTGAATCATCGGGTCGTGAGTAGTCTATTATAATTAGCAGCGCGCGGCGCAGCGGCGATTCCATGAAGTGAATGGGGCATCAGCGGCAATGCAGTCACGCCCGGGGCTCGTTCTCGGAAGCGGACAGGCGAACCGCGCACGTAACGGTCGCCAGCGCGGACTGCTCGGCCGATGGGCGCGCAAGCGGTTTGCAGCCCGGGGGATGGCGCTGGCGTCTTTCGAAAACGATGTACAGGTGTTTCGCAATAAATGTTGCAGACTTCTAGGACTTGAATGGGGGTTACAAAGCGTTCACTTTTTGAACATGCAATGGGGAATTGCACAGAGAGTTATACCCTTTTATACATGTGGCATTCGCCTTAACAGATGTTCGGCAGAACACGTTCTGACTCTTTCAAGGATATTTCTAGGGCCATCGAACGTCTACGTATATGAGGAACGAGGTTGCCTGAAAATGAGGGGTAAATGTCACATGTATAAAAGCAAGTTCCTCCGTTATACATAAACCCCACCATTAGTTCAAAGAGAAAAGTTATCATTTTCAATCTCTCTACCTGCGCTAGAAGTTTGTAATATTTATTGAGACATTCTGTAAGTTCGGTGCTTTCCCCCACAACTGGCTGTACGCAGCGGAGATGGGACCCTGGTGTGAGTGCCTCGGCTATACAAATATAAGATTAGAACTGGCTGAGACAGGCCCACGGACCACCACCGGCAGTTGAGGGGGGAGGGGGTCCCATTGCGGCATCGTAGAAGTGAACTTTGAGAAAGACGACGGATCGGAATGTCCCGGGATCCCGCGGAGAATGCAAGGTTCACGAAAGCTGAGGTGGGTGGGTCGGCAAAATAACAGCAGGGTTGAAAAGCGACCTATCCAAAAAATACAAGTCACTCGAAAACTGCAATATGTTATTCCACTACAGTGCATCCGAGGTTAGTTTTGTAGTACGACCTTTTAGGGTAGCAGTGATGCCACTCTTCTCTTCCTAAGTTAGAGTTTAAAATTGACTAAGTTACAATGTCAAAAACGTAACACAACAGCCAAAAAATTGGGTGTTTATTTGTTCATCACATCCAATACCACAACACAACTCTTTGTAACGTATCTACTACTGGTTACAAACTGGCATGGTCAATACAATCCTAGACCAATCATCTGCACGAAACGCGGTCGTTAAAGAACTCGTCCTTGCCCTCTACACCCGTCGCAAGTTTTGGAAGTTTTTTTTCGGTTCGATATTAATTCCAAATTTCGGTTCTTGATATGTTATTCTATTTGTGATGACAATGAAAGATAGGCTTTATTCAATGTACACGTTACTATCCTGTCGATTGTTGGCTTCATTAACCTCCTTCACTTCTTTCTTTTATATTCTTTTGAAAGTTCGAGTAAAGCAACACACAATTTGCATGGAAATTTATTATCAATAGAAGTAAATTCTTTACTCAGGAGCATGTGACAACTATGGATAAGCGCAAGGATTCAATAGATTATGAATTAGGTAAAGGTGTAATTTAAGGGATTGTAAGTATTTAAATGTCTCTCAACGGTCTGGTAAAAAAGCCGAATTAGTCAAGCGGCGAAAACACTACATTACATTTCGTGTTTTCTCAAGTACTGTCTTGACCAGCAAAACTCAGTCAGTTTGAACTACCTCGAAAGATCGCAATTCATCGCGAACACCAAAAGAAAATGCTTTCTGCGCATCATCTGTCGAGTCCTAAATTTGGTTTCCGTCGCCAAGTTTCCCTGTGCGTCCGTCATGCCCTTCGGTTGCCTCCGATCCGCTAGCGGAGCAACGAACCGTTTATGGGCACGGACAGGCAGCGGGCCGCGGAGCCGGAATTCCAGAGTCGGCTTTTTCGGTAGCAGATGGGAAGGAAAAGCCGTCACAAGTTTTACTCGGCTTCATTTTCCACGTTCTGTGTATAGGAGAAAGAATTTTCTTTCACTTTATGCCTTGTTTATGTCAATGTGAATGGTTTAGCACATATACGGGAGTGAATAAAACACTAATTAAAGTCTTCTTATTTGAATACGATTCGTTTAAAATACACGTGTGGCCTAATTTTATTTATTTATTTAACGTCAAAAACCGTAAAGGGTGTACACTTATACGACGTTTGGGAGGGAAAATGCTACATTTAGTACTCAGAAGCAAATGAAACCAAGGCAAACTAATCAAACGGTGCGACTGATGCGTGGTCATTTTTCTTTCGTCTGTCTCTATTTCTCTTTTTACATTTGTTTTCCACTCTCGTACCTCTTCCCTTCTCCCCATCACTTTCACTTGGCCTCTTTCTCTTCGCTTCCTCCTTTTCACAGGCTTAGTCTTCCCTTCCACCTCTCCTCTTCTCTCGCTACTCTCTTTGTCACCTATGTTCTCAATCAATACTTTGTCCAGCATTTCTTACACCTCCGTTTTCCTCTCCTGTCTACTCTCAACTCATCAACCTCTCCCTCTTCTCTCTTTCAATCCCAGTCACTTTTCATTTACTTCCATTTTCATTTCTCTCTTTTCCTCCTTTATTTCTTTGCGTTTTGAACTCTCATATTTTCGATTATATTTTCTTTCGTTTTTTAGTGTATCGGTTTCTTCGTCGATACTTACTATCCCGCCGCTTCAGATTGATATTGATTTATAAGCGAAAACTCTCCAACATAATTAAGAATTAGGAATTTCATCACTGAATAACTATTACATTGTTTGTCAAACTTTAGAACTATTTACAAAGACAAACTAAAAGTATGAAGATTGGGAAAAATAGTTGGTATGCCGTGAGGTTCAGTTTTATCACCTACATTATTTATTACTCATACAGCTGATTATTCGAAGTAATAAGTGGGGAACAATTAGCACACTTTTTCGAGTAAACCATAGTATACTCATGCAATATAAATAATAATAATAATAATAATAATAATAATAATAATAATAATAATAATAATAATAATAATAATACAATGATAATATTAACAGATAAAGCGCAATAGATGCTGCCTCTCCCTGAACCACTGAATGGCGAATAAAACTGAATCCAACAAAAAGTTTTGAGAACATAAAACTTACTCGTAGATGATAATACGTCATTTTTCCCCAAAAATTTGGGCTAGGACTAACCACTCTCAAGCGCTCTATCTTGTGTTGCAATGTGTACACGGGCTCCCCATTTCGTGCAGAGCAAAGGGAGGGCGGGCGTTCCCAGCAGGGAGGAGGGGGCCTGGTCCCACCTGCCGTGAGAAGTGGGGCGCGGTTTCACTTTTTGCCGCCTGCTGCTCCGCTGCTCCCGCTGCTCCTCTGCGGCGGGCCCTGTGCGGCTGTTGGCGCGGCGCGGCGCGGCGTGGGTGATACTTCCGGCTGCCTGGCGCCGCCGCCGTCCGCACTTTCGCCGCGGTGCGCTGGTCGACGAACCCGCCGCGCGAGGAGGGGGAGGGGGAGGAGGCTCGGCTCCACGCGGAGCGCCCACGCACGCGAGGCTGGCCAGCGGATGTGGAGGCACTTGAATGAAGTCGATATTTGCTATCCATACCAACAGGGACTTGAAGCACAGTGTTGCGTATAACAATCGACAGCAGTATCAATCATCTAAATATACGCAGATGCTCAACAGTGATATAGGCTGGTCGAGATATCGGTCTTTTGACCAATAGTGTGAGAATCTGAGAAAGTGGATTTGCACAAACATTTATGTGGAAATGGAAAAGGTTGTGGCGACAGATTGGGCACTAAACTCCAATAATGCCACATCCTCTTCATTCACATTTGTTCGACTAGAGCTGCTTGTCAATTGATCTGTCTGTACATATGCCTCATTATATAAATGTATATATAATACACCATGTAAAAGACTCAAAAGTGCAGGCAGTTGCTGTAAACTGCGCTGTTGTTAAAGTCCATAACATCCGTGGCCGATCCATCTTGACAGCGTGGAAGATAATATCCGCTCTAGAAGAGTGTATATCTGTGATGTGATGTGACTGTATAAGAGTGATATCTGTGATGAGGGACGCACTGAGTGAGGAAGGTTTTTAGCGGCACTTGAAAGGAAAGCAGCTGTCCTCGGTTGTGTGTGAGCTAAAAACCTCATGCAAATATACGGAAGTGAAGGCTGCGGTTCGAGTACTACGTGGGGCAAGGGAAATTTCACCCTGTGGTCATGACGGGATTGCCTTCTCGCAACACACTATTTGAACATCATCTCAATCCATCATCCTTGTCATCCATCTTTCAACAATTACTTTGACTTTTTGACCTTTGTTGCCATTCCGATAGGAAACGTAAAGATTAAGGCGTAGAGCCAGAAGGATTCAAATATTTTCATTTCGTGACAGTCCATGCGGTGCTTTAGCATTGTCTGACCAACTTGGGAGCATTCTTAATACAATCACAGTCTGATTCGGTTCTCTGCCTACTTAGTGCGTGCCGTTCCATTTCACGCCAACCATATCGGACATAAGATTATTTTGTTCCTTTGTTAGCCCAGAGGCCGAATAGTATGGTATTGATATATCGTCACGTCACTTAATACTATTCTGTAACACGTCTCTTAGCACATACGTACAACGACTCAGTTCTATCTATGCGAGGACAAACCCCGCTAGTTCCGAAGGGGTGCCGGTGTCTCTAATCAACTGCCCCTACGTATTAGTTTCATGTTATGTATAAGCAGCTACAATAGGTCTTTTGTGAAATCAGGTATGGTCCGTCCATTCGATCACACTGTCACGGAACCGCATCCATACGTGTCTCTAAAGAACAACTTTTGTTTTTTTATATAATACTCTGTATTAGGTATTTACGAAATAGGAATAATTATTGTTAGATCTTAAAATTCAATATTGGAGAATTATAAAATATTACCGTCAGGCCAAGTTTAAAAATCAAATCGAGAGTAACAAGATATCGCGATAGGGATGGTGTACATTTTATCTACTTAGATTTTTAAAATATATGTATTCCATTTGACTATTCATCCTAAATGTGATACTCATGTCAAAGAAGTTAATGCGATTCCATGTATTATTCCACCACCTAAGATTATTATGGTGGATACTAGTTATTTATAATACGAGTGGTAAAAGTGGCATTTTATTTTCCAAGCAGGAAATGTAGCAAATGTAGCTGGTAGGTCGAGTGACGCAATCATACGAGTACAATAAAATCCCTTTTACCACGTGTATTTATCTTTTTAGAAAACCTTACTGACATTCAATTTATTTTAATTCAACGATACAAATCACTATGTTACGATAAGGTCAGTAGGAGCTAATATGATTAGACGAAAGTATATTGTTTTCTTTGTTGCATTTAATGATTTACCTGCACATTTGAGCATCGACTTCCATTAGGTACTAATGCCAGAAAATGAACTTTTAACACGCAGCCCATCCCCTAACAGTAACCGCTATTACTAGGGTCTGTCTAAAATATTTTTGACCACGGAATCATCGATTGATCAGAATTGGTAGCGATAACACGAGTAGAGAACGCAAGAGTATCGATTTTTCCAGTACAGTTAGTATTACAACATTCCTAGCACTCTGCATCTGGAGCCGAAACCCCTGGCTCAATTCGTACGCAAATTTCGTTCCATAAATGCGCGCGCAGTTGACGCGAGGCGACGCGGCGAACTGCTCGGCGGGCGCGTGGCGCTGCATCCCATCAGCCGCCCACGCGCCCCCTCGGCGCCGGCCCTCGCACGCGGGGGGCGTTGCCCTGCGAGGCCGTCTGTGCCTGTGTGTGTGTGTGTGTATCGACACCAGCCTACCTCTGCGACAGCTCAGCGACAGCTCAGCAGTTGCCTCTGCAGTCGCAGTAATGGAGAAGATCCTATGGTTAGTCTGACGGCGGGAGATATCGGCACTAGTTACATACTCGTACCTGGGCGAGAATTCTAGAGGCCTGCTGCTCTGATCGGCTTGGTTTTCCATGGTTTCTCCAATGAATAACAGGCGAATGCCTGAGCTCGGGCCAAGGACCTCACACGATCACTCCTTCCTCTTCCTTAACCTCTCATCTCTTCCCTTACAGTACACTACCACAAACTTCGGGAGACCAGTCGGGAGCTTAGAGCTTTTTCCGGACGGGTCGGTGCCTCACGAGGGAGATACTAGGAAAAGGGAGAGCTGCAAACCGCCGTCTAGGTATGCGGGGGATGAACGCGACCGCCTCCCTATGTAACGTGTGCAACACTTGTGGGACGAATGACCTCAGCAGCAGACGCGCCGGCACCCATACTCACTCGGCGCCGTCCCTCGCATGCTGGGCGGGGGCGTCGCCCTGAGTGGGCGCCCGCCCGCGGCTGTTCGCCCTCGCCGCCGCGCGGCCTGCGTCACGACGCGGGCCGACTGGCCTTTGTTCGCGCAGAGGACACCGCGTTCCCTTCTCGTCAATTTGCAAGGTCCACCGAGTGCGTTGGCGTCTGGAGCTACAAGTGCGCAGCTGAAGCTTCAGAGACCGGGTGGATCTCTGTTACTGTCCCGACGTTGAGCGGGTTTTCATCACCCACCAAGTAGAGGTGTCGGGTGATGCCATTTTTGGCTGAGAATTGGGCAGGCCGGTTACTCTGGCCAATTATTGTCGAGTTTGGCTCACACCAGTTCCTGAGGATCGCTCAGACAGTGGCTTAAAATGCCACGAGCCTTAATTTTCGTATTTTGTTTTAGTTTCCGTATCTTCTTCATTTACGTATTTTGTATCAGTTGGGATAAAAAATGATTCTGTAATACTAGATCGTGTGCTGCGGATCTATTAAGCTCCAGCGTGTACAAGAAAAATTTACAGACTGAGCATTGCTAGTTGTCACATCTCCTTTCTGGACTACCCACCTTCAGACTTCCACGCAGGTTAAAGCCCAATTCCTATTTGTAATAGGGTTCGCGAAGAACCTGTTTGAGGCTTTTCCGCAGACCGACGCTACCACTTTTCATGGTTCAGTGCGAAGACATACGTACTCTTGGTGTGAAAAGAATTGTTACTCAGATTTTCATGAGTGTAGAACCAAGATAATCCCCCCATTGGGACCAAGTTTAGTCGGATCCGAAGTCTTAAAGATCCCACTAGATTTCGCACTAAGGACATTGATTTCGTTGAGAAACTGAGAAACCGGCCGGACCTTTCCAATATTCCTCCAGCAAAGAAATCCGAGGAGCTAATCCTTTGTGTGTGTGTGTGTGAGTGAGTGAGTATATGTGTGTGTTGGGGGGGGGGGGGTACTGAAGTAGCAGGAAGAGGGCGAGCTGAAAATGTTTGGAGCCAATGATCGGTGGGCGAGCTCTCGAGGCTCCCTGCTAACAAAGAGCGGCGCAGCAGCCCGCTCCGCGCTGCGGACGCGCCTGGGCGGGGCAAGGCTTCGAAGGCCGGCGGGTTCCGCTCCGCCCCGCCCCGCCCAGGGATGCCCAAAGCAGCCTCCCACCGCCGCCCACGGGAGGCCCTGGGTTCGAACCTCTCCGCCAACGCGCCTCTTCCGGGTTCACCGCTCCAAGAGCCACAAGCAGGAGTGGAGAGGAGGCGGACTAAGGATGAATCTAGGATTGGAATTGAACTGATGGATTGGCAAAAAAGGTGGAATTCGAACGCAAAAAAGGGTCTTTTGAAACTCGATTTAAAAATAGAAAATAACAGTACTTCTATTACATTTTAATCTTCTCCTAAGCAGGTCTTAGGAATGAATGGCATTGATCTATATTTTGAAATATTTAGTTACTTTCTACAAAACTTTACTTTTGATATTTGACATGTCGCTGGTCTTTATAACCTTTCAACCTCTTTCGTTACTAAGAATTTCCAGCAGCTATAAAAGCGACTACACTTCCAATTCATTTCAAACCGTTTGAAAAGTGTATTGTCAATTGTATTTGGGAAAAAAATTGAAGTACCGAAGATAAAAAGTGTTTAAAAGATTGGTCTCTTGCTAATAAGCAGGCTTCCAGGCAAAGAAATCAACACTTAATTTGCCTTCAAACATGCTTGCACCAAAAAAGGGGGACTAGATGGAGGATTACGAGATGATAATCACTTTATGGCTTTTTTATTTAAAAGGAGGCTTACATTTATCTTTCTTATAGAAAGTATCGTGAGTTTAAAATAGCTTCATCATTCATTTCAAACATTTATTTATTTTAGTGTCCATCAGTTTCTAACTTTTTCATTCTGTCAGGTGAATTTTTCTACTCACTCGACCAAGTAGTTTGTTGGTACTACGTGATTTTCAAAGGGCTAGAAGCAAAATGAACAAAGTAAGCTTTCTCGACTTCTCACTAATTTGTAGTCATAACGAAATTGCAGTTTGTAGATAACGTTATTCGCATTTTGTTCAGGGATAAAAAAAGGGCTTAAAAAAGAGACGTGTACTAAGTTCTAAGTTCCTTCCACCAGCTAGTTTTTCGCTTCTTTTAACTAATTGCGGAACCCATGAATTTTTCAGGTGTCAGGGTTCGTAGGTAAGCAATCTAAAGTAATCTTTAGAGTAAGGAAAATTAAAATTCTCAACCATCGGATCTCATCGTTGAGTTCTTTTGATCTGCAGAACCTCGATAGCGACTAGGCCTGCTACAAATACATACCGCCCATCAAGCTAGTACAGTTGATGAAGCATTTGCTAGTACAGTTGATGAAGCATTTGATTGTACGCGGCTTTTGATGTTCCCGTCGATAAGAACAGCTGAACTCCGCGGAGGGTGATACCGAACTGCACTTACCTGCAAGAAAAAGAACAAGAGAGTATGAGAAATAATATTTCATCAGAGTTCCAGTGCAAGTTTTAAATTACAAAAATATTACAGACAAAAGGTTAAGGAAAGAAATGCTTGAAACATTAAAATTATTTCTGTTATAAAAATGAAAAATATACAAGGTAGACCGCTCACACGAAATGTGTGTAGGCACAGGTAGACTGCTCGCACTGTTCACATCAATTAAACTAGCAACAGATTAACTTTTAATCAAAGAATAATTCACCTAAATAATATTTACTTCAATAGAAGTTTTGAAGGACACTTTTTATACTTCTAGGAACACAAATTGTTCCATGCTAACTTCACCAAATACCGGGAGAACCACACCCCCAGCACAAGTTTGCCAGCGACCTTAAAATTATTAAGAATCATTTCCACATATTACACAAGCTGCCTTCCAATTTGATCTGGCAGAAATTGAAGTGAAATAAATTCATTTGACGAAATGACCGAGACGAGGACGCGCTGTAGCCCCGCCGCTGAATTCTCATGAGTGTCGAAGGCCACCGTGAATGTTTGTTCACCCCTTATCCCACTGCCCTGCCCCGCCCCTCCCCGGCGAGCGCGCTCCCAACCCACCGCCCAACTGCCCGCTGTCCACTGCCCACGGGCAGCGCTCACTGCCTGCACCCGACGCCCGCCCGCTTCCCCCTCGCCTGCCATCATGACTCCCTCTTTCCAGCCGGCAAAGGAAAAAAGTCTGGGTCCACACATAAATATACACACAAATAAAGTCATTACAAGTCTGCCAGAGAAGATATTAGATTTCAAATCAGTGTGGGTCATAAGGAATGAATCTGACAAGGGTTCTGACATTTAGTGAAAACAGTGTTTTGAAACTTTAATATATATATATATATATATATATATATATATATATATATATATATATATATATATTTCAAAGACCTCTTAATATTAAAAAACTAGTTGTATGAAGAGTGTTTAGAAATAAATTTCCGATAGCAGTATACCGATATTCTGAGAGAAAAGAATTGCCATCCCTGCGTTTGTGAATCAATGAATACAACTTCATTCCAAGTTTGCAACTTCTCAGAAGTCAATTCGTCGACTCCTAATGAAACGGATCAATAAAGACAATAAAGTTAATATTTCACGAAAATCACTACCTAAAACGTGATGTCGGATCTAGCTTCGCCCGTATATTATTCCTTCGCTTCTCATCACTTTAAGGCCCGCTGCACACGCCGCCGCAGAAGCGCTCGAACCCGCCGCAGAAGACCCTCGGGCGACGACGAAGAAAGGGGCCGCAGCAGGTACCTGCTGCGGCCCCTTTCTTCGTCGTCGCCCGAGGGTCTTCTGCGGCGGATTCGAGCGCTTCTGCGGCGGCGTGTGCAGCGGGCCTAAGGCATTTTCTCCGGCGCTTTACAATTGTGACCTGAGTTTTCGCTCGTCCGTGTGCCATTGTGGGCGGAGTGTGAGGGGGTCCATTGTGAAGATTCTCGCACTCCCAGGCCGTCCCGACCCGCCGCGTTTCGCTTTTGTTTGTGCAGGCGCCGCCGCCGCTGCGGGGGTTTGCGCGCACATTGGGCGACAGCCAATCTGCGTGTCGTTATCGCCCATGAAATGTGACGAGAGATTTCAAAATTAACTCGGAGTCAGAAATAAAGCATGCTTTTTCATAAAACCCACAGCTCGCTTTATTGCATTGTTCATGTTTAATCTAACTGTAGTGCATTTCTGGCAAAATCCGGGGTCAGTGAAGATTAAAAATTAAAATTATATGTGATGTAATATTTTTGTAAAACATACTACGGAATGAATTTAAAAATTAAGTAAAAGATGAATAGCACTGAAGTAATATGTTGGAAGGAGGAAGCTTTTATCATTTACAACGACAGAGCAGGAATATTTCTGGGGTTTCAGCGAAAAGTTAAAGTCTTCAAGACAACTACTATCTGTACATAATAATTTTGCTAGTGAGACTCACCAAATTTTCACAAACTTGTGACATAAAATTGTAATAATCTTCACTAAACGCACCGCCTATTTCATACCGTGTGCCTAGGTTTCCTTGAAACGAAAAAGTACTCAGTCTCTAAAGGTATGTGCCGGGGTGGTCCTTTGTTTTGCACTCCACGTCTACAGTAATTTGCGCAAAATAATCCTACGTCTTGCTCTTCTCGTTTGAATGACTATGGAGAATTATTACTATTATTATTATTATTATTATTAATAATATTGTTGTTATTGTCGCGTGTTATTGCGAGGTGGAACTCTTATTTGAATGAAATTCCACCCCAGCGCTGTCCTGATGCTGCGCACTGTGCGCTGCCGTCGCGTCGTCTGCGTCGTGTCGTCATCGCGCGCGGCGGTCGCTCCTTTTACGCGCGTGGCCGGCCACTGCGACGAGAGCGAGAGTCGCCCCGCCCCGCCCCGCCCCATCTCCCCCCCCCCCCGACCGGCTCTTCTCGGAAGCTTTCTCGTCGGCTCGCCATATGCGACGTCGGCTCGCCCGACTGGATGCTTCCCGCTGCTCTGGTCGCTTTTCGTTGCGACGTCGTAAGGCGTCGGCTCCACTCACGCGGCCCACTGGAGTCCACGAGCAGTATTCCAAGGCGAATGTCCACACGTATCCGGCTTAAGGAGTTTCTTTACAGCAACTCCGAAAACAGCTTCGAGGGGATGGCATTGTTACTCGCAGACGACTTCTTGCGATCACAGTAGCATCAAGAAACGCACCACTAAATAACGCCCTTTAATGGACTCTTCATTTTTGCCCTATCAGTCTGCGTTTTAAAAGTGGCTTTTGTTAGAGCTTCCAGCCGATGACAGTTCCACTCTACCCTTAAGTGGAGTACTGATCGAATGATACCACAGACCATAATAGTTATGTACTTCTCGGACCGGAGGAGAAAGTAGACGAAGCCCTTGTCGCCGAGTACAACTTGGTACTTGTTGAGTGGAACGAGTACTTGGGGTGTTCTTGCGGCAGAGGCCTCTCGACATGAGGAACCCGCCTGATGCGTCCACGTAAGGCAAGACGTCGCAGATCGCCGGTGGCGATTGGTCGTCCTTACTCGCTTCAACATCTACCCCTCGCGGCCTAGTGCGAATGCAAGGACCGTGTTTCTGGTTGAAATACCCTCTTCAAGGGAAACGTTGTTACATAACGTGTGTCGTCCAGATAAGCTCCTCAGTAATATTTACATTCCAGGTTTCAAAATTCCTGAGGAAACCTTACATGTGTTTATATCACGGGTTGTGATAGCTGATATTAAGGATATTGCTTGGGTAATCTGTCGTGGAAAGTGATGAAACTTGTTGACAAAACTGGAGTCTTGTTTCTCGTGATTACATTCACATGCGTGGATCCAGTGCATTGTAATAGAAGTGAGTAAAGGCGTAAGTTACAAATCAAGCGGAGCAAGGAGCGAGTATTCAATTAATAAATAGCATACGGATTGCAATTAGCTTTTACATACGTACTACAAATTGATATTTGCTCTACCATAAATGTATAATAAAATTATATTTACAATATAATTCGATGTTTTCTAAAATACCGAGAAAATTTTGGTGATTTGGCTTTAATTTCTCAGAGTTGGAGAAAACCACGAGCACAATATCGTAATTATTTCGTCCAAAATATTGGGGCTATTCATCTTGAATATGAATGAAATGCAATCATTCACAATTATATTAAAAATGTTATAATTAATGAAATATATGAACCATTGAATCAAAAAACACAAAATAGTTTGGGGAATATTTATCTTTTTTCAAGTCTATCAACTCGCACAAATTTGAAAAAAATGTTTTCTCTATTTCATTAAATATCATCACAGTTTTGTATAATTTTGGCTGACGAATAATTTGTGTTCAAGACTCCGTTAATATTTTTTTTTCTTGAAGACTGCAAAATGACGGCATGGTGATGAAAAGAGATACATACAAGGCAGCGACTGACCCCCAAGGGAAAACCTTCCACGAACCCGCTTTGTCCCTCACGCATTCCACCTGTCCACAGCGCCATGACCGGGATTCCAACGGCGATCCCAGAGGCAGACGGCAATCAGCCCTCCCGAGAACAGAGGCGCCTTCCTTTGTGCGGCCTCCTCCGCGCGCCATCTTACTTCCATCTTCCTTCCATCTGGCGCGCGCGGCTGAATCGTGCGATCGTTGCTCCACATCCTCTCCCAAGCGCCCTGGCGGCCTTTGTCGCGGCGCCCGCGACAGCGTCTCTGCTCGTTAGCGTCCCCGCTCTCACGGGCGACACACGGCGCGCCTGCCTTATCTGCAGCGCCGCGCGCCGGGCGGGTTGCCTACCCGCAGGCGTTATGGGAGACGACTCCTTCAACGTTACTAGATTAGCGTGGCGCCTCCGGCGGATGTGTTCATGTAAACTCTTTTTATTTGTACTATTCTACAATAGAAAGAATGTTAGGTGGAATACATTTGTCTGTTTCAGCCATCCTTGTGTTCAGAAAATACAGATAAAAATGCATGTTTATTCTTTTGCATTTCGACCAATCCAACATTATATTTTAAATTCTGACACAGCGTTTTAACACAGGTTTTTATCAGGTATAAGCAAATGTATAATAAAATTAATTATTATAAAGTAATAGTAATTACAAAAAATATTAAATAAAACTAATGTTATCAAATAATAAAATAATATAAAATAGAATACCAATTTAACATTGCAAAAAATTAAATATGTACAATATAATATTTTGTAATAAATATGTTAATGAAGTAAGAGAAAGACTGAGAAGTTGAAGCCAATAGTTCAAACGTGTTAGAGGGGGAAAAATGAAATTAGAAAATGGCAAGATTACATGCTCTTTACAACTGGTGGAATTTCAATATATTAAATTATTACCGGTATATCTGTCATAAATAGTAACTAAATGCATGTTTCTCTCAACACAAAATTATATTTAATTATAGTCAATCTTTATAAACTAGTACTGATTCATTTGTGATGCCGAAAAGGCATTATTGTAATTCAGAGCGGATTCAAATACCCACACCCACACACATTGATACTTTGTAGTCATACAAAGTATCCAGAAGTTTGGGGAAGGGTGCGGCTAAAAAAAAAGACAATCATTTTGGCTGGTCAATTGACACGTCGCATGACTCAGGTCGTCCAGAGAGGTGGATATGTACGATATTAAAACCTGCACGAAATAAACATTTTCGTATATTAACGTTGTAAGAATCAATGGTATATTTTCCCATCATACAGGACCCCGCGTAGGAAATTCGCGATAGTTCAGTGTTTTGTTGTTCTTATTTTTATCTTACTTTTAGCGTCTTCACGTATCCCTAAAGATTCACGTTTTATGTTTCATATCCCTAAATATATGCAATAAGACCTGTTTTTTACGTTATGTTTCGCCTTTCGAGGACGCCCTCAGTTCCTAGCACAAGATGTCAGAAAGGGGTCAGAAGTTGGGTCGCTGCACGAAGCTGTTTTAATTTTTAAAGCAATGATGATTTAAAAAGTGCGAATGGTTATAATTGTATACTGTTTTCGCGAATTTTTCTGATATTAATTAAATGATAAAAGGTAATAATTGTCGATTTTTAAAATATAGAAAGAAACCTTCGCTATCAATTTTACAGTATGTTAAAGGAAAATCTCGGCATTGTGAAAGAAAGAAAAAACACCATATATCGTATCCCTGTAAACCGGATCTGGCTGTGCCGAGTTGCTTTCTTAATGGGCGCGCGCCCGAAGCGATGATTTGCGGCGTCCGCGGGGGCTCCGAGGCCTTGGACCGGCTGCTAGGGTTTCCTGGCTCTCCACTCTCCCACGGGGCAGCCTCGCCACACTGGGCCCAAAGGGGCACTTGGCATTGGGTTGATTAATTATTTCGTGTTTTCGGGCGCTTCAACTGCTACGCTCATTACTGCTACGGCTATTGTACAAGTCAATAAACTGGTTTCAAATCCACAGAAAATAAGCTATTTGCGCTTCTCTTCTTCTTCTTCTTCTTCTTCTTCTTCTTCTTCTTCTTCTTCTTCTTCTTCTATTATTATTATTATTATTATTATTATTATTATTATTATTATTATTATTATTATTGGTATTGTTATCATTAAATTTCTTTCATGCTGCATTTCTTCAAAATCGCTGACATAAGTTCCTGTTGCGCTCGGAGAGGTCTCGGCCCACTGTGCGACGCGTAACGGAGGCGGCGCGGGTCCAGCTGCAGTGCAAGCGATCAAACGGCCTGAGGATGCGGGCGCGAGTCGCCCCAGGGCCACGAAGGCGCTCTGTTTGGACACGGCGCGACCAGATGAGTTCACTTGATGTGCTCAGGACGTTCCACGGGTTATTGACTCAACGTACCGGCTGGGAGGACCCACCTGCATTGCTCTCGCCCCGAAAGGAAAAAAAATGAGTATTGGGAATCAACCGGGCATTAATATACGGTAAGATGGATCAGGCCGACACAAGTTGCACAGACCGAGTGTCGGTACCCGGTCTCAATTTGAGCGGAGTTCGAACCCTGGTAGGGATGTGATCTTGATGTGTCAGAAACAAGCAAACTACCACAAACTCTGCACAATCTAAACCATCATTCAGCATTTCTTAGTTGCCAAAGAAAAGCTTATGCGTGGTCACCTTGATCACGGCTGTAGTTCTAACTTCAATGCAGAGTCAATGCAGAATGAGAAAATCACACCGAGAACATGCGTACTCATATGCGAACGCTTGATTCATGTTGAACCAACTATCAGAGGTCAGTGAAAAAGAAGACCCTCTTTACGGAACGAGGATGTTTCGAGGAGGGTTCGGGATTCTCTGAAGCAGACGTCAACGCCTTCCAAGGAGGCGCGATGGAAAGAGGTGAGTCACTGCGTTTGTTGGGGCTCACTCGATCTGTCAGAAGCCTCGCGGATTCATTTTACTGTCGGTTCGTTTACTCCCGGCAAGCAAAGTCCTTTCCCAGAATAAGTCCTCTACAGCACTTCATACTATTCATCTTCAAAGTAATTTATAAACAAACGCGAACAAGAGATTTTTTTCTTTCTTTGAAGGACGTCATCGGTCTGGAAGAGCTGCATATAATTCCTTTTGGTTCACTCAGCATTTCTCAAACAATAATCCAACTGAGGTATCTGTTCGCTGTGGCTTTGTTATCAAGTACAGTTCTTCAACGGCCGGATAAGAATATGGCATACCTTCAGAATATTGAATGGGAAGAAAAGAAAAAACAATATTCGAATTACAGTGCATACTATTTCGATTTATCTATGATTGGGTTACTGGTTACTGGACAGCCAGGGGAATAAAATGTATAATTATAAAAATCTCGATATAGAAAAGGATATTCATGTCCGACTTCACAAATGAAGCATGTGGCATCTAATTGCGAAAATCAAATAGTTTGAGTGGAACTTTCACACTTGAATGAAGCGACGCGACGTACAGAAGCACCTGGCTGGTTCTGTTCGGCGTGCAATTCACTTCTTGACGCCACACGACTTCGTGACCAATTCGACTCGTAGGAGCGAGAATTCGAGCGGACTCGTAACCTCCCGGATGAGGAGATAGAGGCCGTGAAGCTCAGAGATCTGCATTCGTTAGGAGAAAGGCTGAAATATGATTCTGAGCTGTAACCATTTAGCATGTTGAAGTGAATATCACGCAGCTCTTCCTCTTATACGAATATAATATTTTCATTTTTTTACAATGACTTACTATGTGGATGTCACAAGTCATAAACATTGCGTCAAGTTCGATAACAACTGTACAAATAGTGTATAACCACAGTGATTAGAACTCGTTATATTAGTTCATTTCTCTGGTGTGATAATTCGATAAGTCTCCCACAGAAACTTTATCTTACCTGATTTTGTTATCTTTGTATCTTAAGTTTTGGTTATAGCCAATAGATAAGGAAGTGTATCGTCTGTTGCCTCATATTATTACATGTTCTTTAAAATAACTAAACTAGTTCTAAAGTCCTATTTTATTTTTACGTTGTCGTGGAATCTGGATGATCATGCAATGGTATTGCGTGGAGCAATTCTCTTAATTGCACTTACAGTAGAATACTCTTAAGCGTGGCCTAAATTAATTAAAACTTAGTGTATTATTTTGTTTTTTATTCTTGCTCGTGCAAGAGTTCAAACAAAAGTCATGAAAAGGGGCTTCTAACACTAAACGATTAAATGTCTTTGTTTACTCAGCATATTCTTTAATCCTCTAAATGCATTTAACCGACAAAGACTATGAGAAATGAAATACCTATTGTCAGCATTGCTGACTTCTCCAAAACTTGACGGACCACTATAACAGTGTAGTAAAATTCCAACTACATGCATTGATCTTTGCGAGCACAAGGAACTGTGCTGGATTTCGTTAGCTGCGTCAAAAGTAGAACCACGATGGGGAGAGGCCAGAGTCCTTGCTGAGTTTGCAAAGCAGCGAAAAGTGAAAGAATCGAATCCTTGAACTTTCTCACCTGCATCTCACGTCCCGATCATTACCCACTGATACGCTACATTGCTCCTTCTACGCGAAAGTGATTTCGATTGTATGCGAGAAATCGCCTTTACTGCGACGGCTACTTCGATATCCCGCGCTGCTCTTAGACGTTCCTTTCTAGAGTTATATCAGTTTGATTATTATTATTATTATTATTATTATTATTATTATTATTATTATTATTATTATTATTACTATTTACTATGATTGACGTAGTTAGTTCTCCATAAGAAGAATTACAATACATTTAGTATATTTACTACCATTAGACTTTAGAAGTACACTTAAGCCTAAACAGCACGTAGAAAACGTTAAAAGGGGTATGCAACCAAAACAAAATTGTCTTTTTCTTGCCTGATAAGAAATGACTTGTGTTTAATTTGTTTACATCTAATAGATTATTGATTCCGGCTGGACACCGCCCCAGCTGGGACTATGTCTATTCTCCCGACAAGTGTGATTATGTAGAGCATGTAAGTATGCGTTAGGGGAGAGGAGGGGTCAAGGATAAGGAAGGAAATATAGCGTGATGTCCGTGGCTCGTTTGTTAGGGTCTGCTCCCGCATTCACCAGGTATTGATAGAAGAAACCACTGAAAATTACCGATGAAAGCAGCCGGCCGCTAGAATTCTCCTTCAGACAGTGGTTGAATTGGACGCTGCAAGCGTCGGGACTCGCTCCAAGGACCTCCGGGCCAACGAAGCTCCAGAGGCAACGGAGCCGGTCGTTGTGAATTAGGCAACGGAGCTTCGCTCGTCAATAGCGCCCAGAAGAGCGAGGAAGAGGCTGAAGAGAGCGCGGCGCGAGCCAAGGAGCTCGGCCGGGGGCCACCCGTGCGGCGGGGACGCAGGCGAGTGGCGGGCGCGCGTGCGGGGTGGGCGGGGCCGCCAGGAATGTGTGCCGCCGCCGCCGCTGCTGCTGCCCGCGGCGCGGCGCGGGAACCAGAACCGGTTTCCTGCGGGCTCGGAGCGGAGCGGAGCAGAACGATGTGGCGTGGAGCGGGCGGGGCGGGGTGGAGCGGAGCGGAACAGAGGGCAGCAGCCAGGACCACAGCTCCCCGCACGCCACTCTGCCCTAGGGGAGGGGGGTCAAGGTGCAAAGGGTGGGGTCCACCCGTTGCTCCATGACCCATGGGGTCACCACTGACCCTGGACCAAGGCATCAAACGTAAAGGGTCAAAGAGTGAGTAATTTGTGAGTATTGGATTCGATTTCATTTAATTTCCTCAAAAAAGTAAAATATGTATGTACTCCTCTTTCCCTTTGTTGCACCTTCCGGTACCTACAGACGTCCTCCTTGCGACTGAGACTTACTAGTCCAGGTAGCCAACGTAGTTCTTCCCAGCTCCTCTATCTGTCGCGCCCAAGTGGCTCTTGATTTCATATCGGACATTTTACCTATTTCTGAACAAACATGGCTCGGGAGCCTCCTGAGATTAGCCTCGTAATATTAGACCAAGGGAGTCACGCTGCAGCTAGATGGCAGAAAAGTGCTTTGCTGCCAGTAAGTTCGTACGTTGCGCACCTGGTCTAATGTAAAAATTTAACGCAAATGTACAAAATATTTTAAACATTCTTAAAGTTTTATTAGAAATCCTAAAAAAATATTACTACGTAATCGCCAGTTCACGAGATATAAGCCACAGGTTAAGGATGAGGAAAACCATTGCCTTGAGATATTCTTTAGAAGGAAATTAAAGTCGGTTGTCCCATGTCGCAGATTCCTGGCATAGAAAAGCTCTCAGACTTCATTGACGGTTCTTTAGCTTCATTCTAAAAGCGTCAATTGTCCTTGTGAAGAACATTGTAGCCACCACCACAAGTAAATGACCAGTGTTACCAAATGCGTAGCTGAAAGGCAGATCATTGGATTTCCGGCGGTGCACGGCCTTTTGTGAAAGAAAGATGACGTTAACGAATCGCATTAATTTCCGTTGATGGCAGGGAGCGCCAAAATGGTCAAGCCTCAGGCTTCGTAACAGGTAAATACGGGTCTGCGTTCCACCAGTCACCTCGTTCGGTGCATTTGCAAGCGAAAGTTTCCGTCCCTCACGGTCCATTATTATACTAATTGTCAAGGCAACACGAGATTTTACACAGAAATGCTTCAGAGCTTATGCAAAGAAGTGCACTTAAATTACATTTTGCGCCGAACGTAGTTAACGAGGGTGCAGAAAGTGTTTTTCAAAACAACAATCATTTTGGGATCTCAGAGTACAGTGACGCATATTTCTTTAGTGCTTGGCAGAAGTAAAGAACATGTTCACATATTATCGCTGTTCGTCACAGACATTATAAAATAACCCGAGACTTTGAGACTTTTTTTTTTCATATTCTCTATTTTTTCTTTGAATATCAGGATTCCTAGGTGTAGAGTCATCAAGTAGAGGGAGAGGCTTAGAGCAGTGGTATTCCACATATCTATTAAAATAATGTGTTGTTAAAACAATGCATGGGAATATACCGGCCAGACCAATCAGCAACTTCTTTGATTTCTTCGTGAGATTGACGGTCATTTCAATTATTCAAAGAATAAAAAGGCATCTTCCCTGGGTGAGGTCTCTGCATCTCACAGAACATACAGCATGAAATTAATGGATTAAAAGACCAAAATTTACTTTCTTGTGTAGGGGTGAAGGAAAAGGTTTCATCCGATTTAACGGAACAATGCAAGGACAAATTCAAAAACGTTAAAGGCGTAATAGATCGTATCAAAATCAAACAAATGAAGTGAAGTTTGCATGCTATACGTAACATCAAAATGGCCTTTCATTCCAACCGTATTAATGTTGATCACTGGTGTGAACAAATGACAAACGAGTGCTGTGCCTCTCCTTGCAGAGCCGCCCCTGGCTCGCGCGCGGGTGGGCGGGAGGGAAAGGCGGCGCTGGGAGGTCCACGGCCTTGGGGCCGCTAGGAGAGCGCGTGCGAGTGTGCAGAGCACTCGACGCGCACAAACCGAACTCCTGCCTCCAACGGCGGACACACTTCCGCAACCGGCTAGTATATTCCGCGGTTTCAACTTGTATAGGACACGTGCTTCACTCTTGACGTTTGTTCTTAAAGGACCACACCTCATTTCTGTAAATTTCAGAGGATCCTTTGTAGCACGTTTAAGAAGGTAACTGTATTCATAGGTAATGGGGAGATATGCATAACTTGCATTAATGCAGTTTTCAGTTATAGTTCATGTAACGTTTGGTAAACACATGTAAATAAGTGAATCGAGAAGAAAATCTTAGATGTTACCGTATCATCTGACGAGGAACAAACATTTAAATATCGTTTTCCTAATTAATTTGATTTCAATTAATTGCGTTTGTGGCATATTTTAAAACAATGAATGGCAATTTTCAAAAGTATAATGCGCAGTGGATATCATAAAAGTTTCTTATCTTGAAATAGAGGTTGACGTCTGAAGAGAAACAAAGAGAGGATCTGTGTTTGTAATGCCAGAGTACAAGAAAATTGTTCCATTGGCACACCACCAACAAGGACTAAATTGCTGGGAATTTTCTCCTAAGCACCCTACAGACTCCTAGCGCTGACAGTAAACTTCGACTCTCATATTAGCTGACAGGGACAGGGTTGCCAGATTGGGTGGAATTCCGCATTTTGGCTGGAAATCGGCTCTCTCTCGCGGGACAAATATTGATTTCGCGGAATACCGTCCAATGGGAGTAAATGCATCAAAACTTGTTTGCGGTTTTGGACGGGTTTTCACACTACGACGAAATTTTCAAGAAAACAACCCCCACCACGTTGACAGTGAGTTTGATGTTCTCTCTCTCTCTCTCTCTCTCTCTCTCTCTCTCTCTCTCTCTCTCTCTCTCTCTCTCTCTCTCTTTTTTTTTTTTTCTTTACACAGGATTTTTCATTAAACATTTGTTAATTCGTTCAAATTTACTTTGAGAAGTGTGAGTAATGTTTCTAGTCGTACGTCAAGAGTGATTTTAGACCTCTAGTAGGGTGTGTTCTAAAAGTCATAGCTTCTTTGTCGTTGCCAACTTGAGTACATATTATATCACATTGGCAGTACTTGCAGTTAATTTTAGAACAAGCCATTCAAAATGAAGTTTAGCTTCAATCATCCAAAAAACATTTCAATTTAATGACAATGTGATAAAACAATGATATTATTTGAAAATAATTATTTTATTCCTTAAAATATTCCTCTCATCTGCTGTAGTAATCAGAGTGGTCATAACTAATTTTTAAATCTTAAGATATAACTTGATATTGCAAAAAGTATACGTTATCACATACATTATTAATTATAATGTTTAAAAACAAAATATAAAACTAATCAAGCATTTCTTGGGGTCATTACCTCAAAAAAAGAACATCAAATACATATTATTTTAACGCAAGTTCAAATTTCCCGATTGAAAAGTTTTTTGTTGTTGTTGTTGTTGGGCGGAATTGGGCAGATTTACAGCCATGTAACGGCAGATGTCTGTACGAAGCATCTGGCAACCCTGGGCAGGGAGCGCCTAAACAACGATACCAGTTATATTTATCCATTGCTTAAGGAAGAATTGAATGGGCGGCGGTGGGGCGCTCTGCCACGTCGCTTGCCACCTCCTTGAAGTAATGCGCCGGCGCTCGAGCGGCCGGAAACGCTGGTTTTCCCCGCGCGGCGGAATGCATTGGACCTGTTCCCAGAAGGTGCAAGTGGCGCGCTTTGTGTCTCCGGTGCCGGAGTCGGGATCTTGAGTGCGCCCAGCTCTCTCAGACGTCTCATTTCCGGCTGTGGCGTATTTTCGATACTCGCTTTATAGCAGGAAGGAATTCAGCCGCTGACTGGACGAGAATTCTAGCTGCTCTGATCGATAGTTTTCCGTGGTTTCTCCAATCAACACCAGGCGAATACCGGAGCGGTATCCTAACGAACGGGCCACGGACCGCGCGCGTTATTTCGTTTCTTTTGCATGTCCTATTCTCTATTACTTGCACTGATATACACTTCACTACCACACATGTGGGGCAACTAGTCGGGAGCTGAAGCTTGTTCCGGCTGGGGCGGCACCTCGCTGGAGGGAGATTCATGTTGGGGAAAACGCCCGCACGTCGACGTGTAGGTCGGAAGAGCTCTACTCTTACGGGAGTAATGACCTGAACCGTTGACGCTAATCAATCTCGGACGTCTCTTCCCAGCCACGTTGTGGGTAGTTTTCTGACAGACTCCAATAGCAAATAAATAAATAGATAGCGCGCGTGCAGTTTAAGGGGGGTGCAAAACGTTGTGCATGTAAAAGTAATTGGCTCCAGATTATTTTAACAAAATAATTGCCAATTTGACGCGCATCACTCGCGCGTTTCCAAGTTGATGGCGGCGCTCCGACCTTCGGACTGCGCATTTAAAATAAACCATTCTGAGATCAGATTTGCGTTGCAATGCATGTTTTCTAACGTACGTTATATGAACACATACCGCATACCTTGACTACTTCCCTCTCGTAACAACAGCTAATGTAATTTTTAGACAGCCATTAGTAAAATAGGTTCTCTCGGGGCATGTGCGTGTGCTAAAAGTTCAATTTTTTTTCTTTTTCTTTTTCTTTTTCAATTCTGCTAATTTACAATCTGTTCACTTGGAACAATTAGTCAATGGTATACATGATATAAGTTGCTATGAAGAGAATCTAAAGGGTAAGTCTAGAATATGTTCACGCTTTAGCCTATACACATGTTCACTATTGTCCAACATGTTCACTGAGTGTTGATTCGGGTGGCTTTCCAGTCTCATCTGATGCCTCTTGCTTCTCTCCGAGATAGTCTCTGACATCGTTGAGATGTTCAAATCTTTGTACAAATTATTGTTGGTGACGAACCATGGGGCTTTGCATATATATCTCAGTGTTTTTGTTTCGAATCTTCTCAGGATCTCCAGGTTTGACTTGCTGGCAGTTCCCCAGAGTTCGATGCCGTAAGTCCATATTGGCTTGATTATTGTCTTGTACACTAAAATTTTGTTGTATAAGGAGAGCTTTTGTTGTATAAGTTCAATTTTAGCACACGTTCAATTCTTAGCACTAGTTCTAAAAGTGAGACGATGTTCATATGTTCTGATACATCTATGGATACAATAAAGAAAACAAAATAATTTCATCTGACCGCAACTGAGCTTAATGTATCATTAGGTGATTTGTATTCTTGAATAAAAAAAAAAAAGAAAATAAGTAAGGCTGTCTAAAATTAGTTCATCACACACGTGGTAAAAGTGATTTTATTTTGCTCGTAGAATTATTATTTTTATTATTTAATAGGTAATTATTACACACAATTTGGCTTACTTGATTCTATGTGGCTAGGCCGAAGGCCTTTAAGCCATTACAATACCTACATCCTTTCGCGTTCTAATCTTTCGAATTCTGGTATTCACCCCAAATGGTCTCTCCATCGCATCAAAGCCGCGGAAAAGAGACCATACGGTACGGCTCAGGAAAAAAACCCTGAAGGGGGAAAAACCTGCCGTCAGAAGCCGAATGCATACTAATCTATCCGACGTTTATTTTAACTATTTATTTTCTGGCGTGGGCGTCCCGCCGTCTTCTTCCAGTGCTTGGCCTCCTCAGCTCCTGAAATCAAACAGCGCCACAGAAGATCGTCCGCACCAGCGCCTCTGCCCTTATATTTTCGATCCCCCCTTACCTTCCCCCCCTAATGTGCTTATTACTATGCAAGTTTTATTTTATTTTATTTTAGAGTTTTATTTTATTTTATTTTATTGTAGAATTATGCCACTGACATATCGGCCTCCTATCACAACCTTCTCTACTCACTTATCACTCTATCATAAATACTTATTTACTTAGTTCCTACTCACTTATCACTCTATCATAAATACTTATTTACTTAGTTCCATTCGCGCATTCCACACGTATTCCATTTATCCATAGGCATTAGCTGTTTGTCAAAAATCCAATCGCCGCCCGCTTTCTTCAGCCACCCAAAGTAGCCGGAGCTGAATAGGAACTATCGAGCACCTGCGACGGCGTGGGTGAGAGGCAGTAGATCACTCCTGGGCTGGCAGGTGGGGAAGCAGGAGCGGGGCCACACACTCCATTCCCCATCCAACTCTACCGTACCTAGTATTTTTTGACAAAAATCTCACGCATGTGGATTAATGAAACACTTATGAAATGCGAGTAGTAATCGTGAGAAATGTGAGTTAAGACAAGCCGTATTACTTTCGGATGAAATGAGTTGAACGTTTGGGAATGGTAGGACTCCATGGTGTTTGTATTAATCAGGGATACCAAAGACTCGCCGTCGACTTGGAAATTACGAGCAAAGCTTGTCAAATTGGCGATGTTAAAGCTAAGAACAATTTGCATTACCACCCATTATTCAGCACATTCCATACGTGTTCCATTTACCCATTTGGATTAGTTGTTTGTGAAACAAATACTTTCGCCCCTCTGTGCCCTCTCTGCTCTCGGTTCGTTCTCGCTCTTTCCCCACTCCGCTCCTTGACTCTTTACGTCACATTATCCCGAACTCTATCCCACTCTTTGTGTCCCCGCTCCAGCCGGTCTCCGTTTCCGTTTTTTATTCTTCACATTTATCCTTATTTGCTGCTGCATTCGCTTCCTCCATACCTCTCTTCACTTTCTCTTTCATTCCTACTCATTCCATCCTCTTCCAATCCAATCCATCCATCTTCCTACTGGTCCAAGGCTTCGAGTCCCTGCGGTGGCGAATTTTCCACACTAGCTGTACAGGTAGGTCGAATAAAGCCACTGCGTGGATGATACTTCTAGCGACTGGCCACTCGGATCAGTGGTTGTTTGTGGTTTCTCTGATTAGTACGAGGCGAATTCCAGACTAGAGTCCTAACAAACGGACCGCGATCTCTCGTTCCTGTACCTCGTTCTATCCTATCTCCTTACACATACTAACATACACTACACTACGGTACGCGGTAGCAACACGTCGGTACACCAGGCAGGAGTTTAGAGCTTGTCCTGGCTGGAGTGGGGGCGCTGGGGGAGATACTTTGAGGAACTATTTTCTTGTTTTATGATGGATCATTTTTGTTCACAACCTTAATCAGGAATGCTGAATGATGAAATGATTGAAGTCATATCCGTCAACTTAATGTTATGTTGTCGGAGTTACGTTGATGGCGATGACTTGAATTATTTTATCATTTAATTACGTCAACAACGCCTTATCAGTATTCCCACAACTTAATCTAGAATTCGGGTAATTTCTTTAGGCGTATCAAAAATTTAATTGTGGTTTATGAATGTGTAGTAAATAATTGTTTCAAATGGTATAATTGTCTTCCCTATCACACGTTACATCTGTCGTCTGTTTCATTGTGGTTACAAATTTTGCGTTTCTTGTGACATCTAGACTATACGCTTCCAATTAAGGTGTACTTCGTAAGTAATGTAATCGTATGTACTCGTAACGTGGATATCCCGCAGCGTTGATACGACGATCTCCAATGTTCCACCAACTCCAAGTCCACAGCTCTTTCTTTTGTTTAACCTCTAGCTTGTTTGTCACAAATGTAGTTGTGAATTCTATCGCAAAGAGTGACCCAAATAATTAAAATGCTGATTTTATGCAAAACTCGATTGTCCTCTCTTGGAATGGCACTAACGGAGATCTGCTGCGGATTAAAAACATTAAACAATGAAGCTTCATTGAGATGGTCTAGACCAGGAGCGACAACTACGTACAGCAGTTTGCTTCGCGGTCGCCGAATGTTCTGCGTGGGGGAGCCGCCTCTTTCCTGCTTCTTTTCTTTCATTGCCCCTCCTTTGATGTCGTCGCCTTTGTTTTGCTGAGGGAGTGGGCCTCGCCAGTTGCTTCCACGCACTGCTCTCGCATTCCTTCCGACGGTGCGATGATTGTAGCTTTGCAAACAGTACTTTGCAACCTCTCGCATACGTTTCAGGTGTTCACGAGAGCTCAAGGGTGGGGCCAAATGAGCCTTCGCGAGAACTCGTTCAAGGAGATCGAGTATAGCTCGACTTTGCTGAAATGAACATTCTCACTTTTTTCAACCACAAAAAATTATTGTTTACAAGTATATGTAAAAGATCCATTTGAAATGCATATTGTGAATGAAATATGTAAGACACTAGGTGTCTACCTCTTCCTTCAGTAAGTGCTTAGCTGGAGGAGGATAGCCCCCCATCAAGTATTGAACGGGTGAGGGGAGAAGGGGGAGGGAGCAAACATTTAGAAAGATGCAAATATTTTTGTATAAGTATAAACCATACATAACCTTCGAACATAGTAAAGCAAGTGGCAAGGGGAATAAAAAAATATCACTTGAACACAACAGATATTTGTTCTTGCGGGTTTGTTCTCTTGCTTTGATCTCTTATGGGTATTTCCGAACATTGCCTAGAAAACTATTCAGAGGAACGCACCCTCTCCCCTCAGTCTATAGAGAGATTAGTAGGAAAGACTAAGAAATGACCTTAGTCTTAGACTTACTAAGAAAATATCGTTTTGTCAGCTATTGCTGACAACATAACTGCAGGTTATGTCATGCGCTCAAATCGTTAATGTATTCGTTTGCAGCTGGCTCACTTATAAACGACTTGGGTACTACCTCTTGCAATGCCATTGTCCGACATGACGTTCATTTGTTTCGCGACATATCAAACTGTTCCCTTCGTGTTGGAAACTCGTACACGTTGAATCCGCCAGCCTGCATTATCACACGTAATGTGGGTTGCATCCGCAGCGAGTCGGGCGCGGGCGTGGGTGGGGGCGGGGGCGGGGCGGAGGAGCCAACGGTGACGATGGCCGCGGGCGCCCGCGCCGCGGCCGCAAAGCGAATCGACGCTCAGCTGATTTGGCGCGCTGCGGTCGCGCCGGCGCCTGCAACGCCACACCCCGCGCACCTCACACGCTGCGGTTGGCCCGTCACGGGTGCGAAGAAAAACGAATTATGTTTGATGGCCTCTGTGTTGTATTAAGGGCTTACGTTTCCTTGAGTTCCGCAATCCCTTCTATGGCTGTTGAATTAAGAGGACCTTTTCAAAAGTAACTTTTACGCCATTTACAAACATTTGTTAAAAATTTAATAGGGTATGTTTTTAAAAGTAGCATACAATAGCTATTTTGGTACATAATTCATGTGCGATTCAATATTTTTTTGTATTTCGTCAATTTTTTTAATCCACCGCGCGGATTTTAGGAAATAGTGTAACTTATTTTTGAGACGACCTTCGTAGGAATAAAAATTAGCAAAGTGCGTTTTCGCAATATTTCCTAGCAAGAAATTTGCGCTTCAATGTAACAGAACAATGTGCTTCGACGAACGAACTACAGAGGTGATTTGAACCTCCTGAAGACTTCCCCCTCGAATCTAACGAAATTAAAGTGCAAGAAAAACGTGAGAGGATTAAATGCAGTAGGTAAATGCTGACAACTTCTTTTGCATCTGGACATTAAGTGTAACTTCATTTCTCCCAAGTCTGTAATATTAAGTGGACTGTTGTCGCAATTATAATCACGATATGAGTGATTAGTAATTTAAGTGGGAATTTACAAAACACAAGCGATATTAAGTGTGACTGCGTAGCGCGAATAAATAAGGAGAAAATTGAATTGAACAAATGAACAACGAAAGCGCTGAAAACAACTAATATAATACGATTTAACTTGAAGTAAGTTCGATTTGTCCACGAAGTAGGGTTACTTGAATGGTCAAATTCAAACGAGCAAACCATTCAATCTATGTTTGCCGATGAACTTATGTGATTGATTAAAATTTCAACCGAATAGAACCCATTCTGCACGTAAGTTAAATTTTCATTATTAGTTTTCAGAAACACGGTAATAGAAAAGTTACAAGAAGTGTGTGCAGAACATAAGATCGTCGCTCATAGGTGCGCGAAAAAATCAGAATTAATAGAATGCTCGGTAAGCTCTATGATGTTGGTCAGAAGAGACTATCTTGCACCAATTGGCTGTGTAACGAGTGGGTCCAGTCCAGAACCTGCATCGGTGAGTCAGCAGCACCGCGGCTGTTGCAACCTCCGCTGGATGGATGGATGAAGAAAGAGTGGCCACCTCGGGATATGAAGGCGCAACCCACCATCTCCACTCCGGGAAATTGCTGCGTTAGCACAAGAGAACAGTTGGGAAATTTCCATTCCCCTCCAGAATATGTAAGATAAAAAGTTATTTTTGAAGGCCATTGGATTTTTTCACAATTTAAAAAATTCAGTTTACTTTTTTGTTTATTTCTTTATGATGCTCTACTTGTTATTTACTATTTAGAGAAGCTGATTCGGGTGAGTCCAAAATGAAAAATAGGTATTTTAGGATCTAATTTACTTTTTCAGTGGTGCCTTCATTTCTTACACATTTACAAACAATTATTATAGACATCATACACGAAAAAAAATCGACAAAATAGAGAGAGTTAATTTTTCTCTTATTGTAATTGAGTTCCTTATACATCAAGAAAGTCCCTCCGAGCGTTGTAGAACGAATTCGGCAATTTAAGACCGTTACTCCATTTTTTAATTCAAGCCTTAATTTCAGGAACTGAATTCTTAATAACTCAACTGAGGGAAAATTAGATTTTCCCTCAAATGCGTGCAGGCGTAAACCCTGGAGAGTTGACTGTAATTTATGTTGCTGTCAGAGGAGCAAATGTCGGAAGTATATCAGGCTCGAATTTACATTTACATTTGATACATTCATATTAAACATATTTGCAACTTATTGTCATTATACATGGAAAAAGATGAGATACATTGATACACAGATACATTGATGAAGTTGCGAAATTGAATTTCATTCCTATTGCAACCATCAAAAAGGGCCTTCAAAGCAGTGTAGTATTAATTAGGTAATTTAAGAGCGTTACTCTATTTTTTACATCCGAATCCTTACCTTCAGGAACAGAATTCTTAATAACTCGGCTAGATTAGATTTTCTCTCAGATACGTGTGGGCGTATCCCCTGGGTAGTTGAACGTAATTTGAGTTGGTGTTAGAAGGCCAAATGTCCGAAGCGTTTCCTGCAGGGAGTGTATTCCTTCGGTGCTGCATGCCTGGATGGGTGAATGGTTCAAGACCTTGAGCCCTTCTTCTTTGTTATGGGCGACCATTAGTCGCGCTCGACGGCGTATCGTGTTGCCCCCGACGCGCCGTCGCGATCTGCTCTTCCGCATTTCTGCGTCCGCTCCGCATTCAACGGGATCCGACGATATATCGAGTCTGAACGAGAGGTGATTGTTTCCTGAACGAAACAACTCGTGAATTGGACGACGGGCACAACTATGATTAAGAGGGTAATAATCGGTTTCTAATTTTTTCGATTTTCGCATCATTTCGAAATATCTCAGGAAAATTCAACAATATTTAAAACCATATATAACACTTTAAACTCAATAATATTTTATTCATACATTCGTCGGTCTTTGAAAACAGCACTAACATATTTCACAAATATTTTTTGAATTAGAATTTTCAAACGATTTTTTGTAAATCTTGCACAAGAAATCTATTTGAAAACTCTGTATGTAGCTGCACCTCAGGACACTGGCCTGGATCTAGAAAGGTTGTCAACCTGCGCTCTATAAATATTGCTACCCTTTATAATGCCATATCAGATATATCTGTGCTAATACAGTCGTGGATCCAAACCCGATCATTCATATTAAAGTATTGTATAATATTTTATGAGCAAAATATATCTAAGGAGATCTCACATGTCAGGGATTGATCGCAACCTTCAATTCAACGAAAAAAATGATGCAAGAGCAATATTTTGTTTACCCAGTAATAAAGAAAAGACGTATGACCATTGGTCGCGTTTATAACGGTCATTTGTGAACACTAAATTTATTCCAACCAGACTTCTTGTGGCGCTCCATGAGCCTCCTTGCAATTTGAAGCCTGAAATGAAGCTCACTGGAACCAAGGGAAATTACACAGGCAGGTTCTGCTCTTAAGCTATTTCAGACCTGGATAGTGTTGAGTACAAACGGCATATTACGGCCTAATTTTGAGTTTCCAGTTGACAACAAAGACCATACAGCAGAACACACATAAAAATGTCGGCATACATAAAAATAGAAGAACGACATCTCCGATTTTTCATGGAGCGGGCCTTGTGGATAAATACGAACGCTAAAATGTGACAGCATCCGACATAAAATGTGAATAGAAATATGCCATCGTTTAGGAGTGAGAGCACAGTAATAGCCGCAAGAAGCGACGTGTTTCTTGGTTTAAAAATTCAGTTTTATTAAATGTAAAATACTCTCAACACAGATTGCCCAATTAGTAGGATGAAACACCTTCATGAAAGCTAAAGTGAGATGTAATGAATAATTTCAGTATTATTCACAAAGCAAAATTACAGTGACCCCCAGTTCGTCCATGAAATGAGGGCTGTAGAAGCTTGTTCAACTTAATTTTTATGGAGTTCAATTAAAATATACAAAAATAGAAATTAATTTACATGCTCTCAAATCTGCAAGATGGAACACCAGATTTACTTTATTTTAATGAATACCTAACTAGAAATTACCTTCACAACACCGAACTCAGCACAATGATATTTGGGATGTAATCAACTTAATAAAATATTCCTGTTGTCTGCTGAATCATGATGTTACTATTAATATTTATTAAATGTCGAATTTTGATTTTTTTATTCCTTGCTAGAAATAAATTATTTTTTATTCAAACTAGAAGTTTCGAAGTATAACCTGTCACAATTTACACTAAGGTTTCTTCCAAACGCAAAGCGCGAAGTGATTGCAGTCAACAATTACTTAGAAGTTCGAAGAAAAAGGAGCACATCCACTCACTCAAGAAGCAGGGTTTGTTCGTCAAACGTTTGCGTTACCTACGCGAACCGCTCCGCATGTGGGGCAGCAACTGGGAAAGCGCCTCTTTGCCTGAAGTGTGCTCAAGGTGTAAGCCGCAGAGAACGGGCGGCGCGGCGCGGCGTGAGGGCCGAAGCGCCTGCACTCCACCGCCAGTCGGGCGCAGAGCGCGTGTGGGCGGGCAGACGGAGTGGGCGACACAAGCAGCACGAGGCGGCGGCGAAAGGGGCCCCGGTTCGCAGCCCAGGCGCGCCACGCCCTTTCGCTCAACGCCCCGCGCCTGACATATGCTCCGCTCAGGCCGCGCCAACCCCACCCATTCCGCCCAGCCAACACACGTCACCGGCTCAGCTTAGCTCAGAGGCAGCGTTTGTCGGTTTGCCTCAGCAGCCACTCTCACTGGGAGATCCTAGGGTTCCAGTCCTGGCGGTGGTGGTGGATTTTCGACTTCAGCTAAATAACTACGTCGAATTCGGCATGTCTAGAGGACATTTCTAGCGGCCGGCTGCTCTGACCGGTAGTTTTCCTTGGTGGTTCATAGCGAATGCTCTATCAAACACGCTTCGAGCCGGGCGTGATCTTTCCTCCCTCTCCCATGTCCTGTCTTTTTACAAAAACTCTTACATGCACTGCACTGCCATACATGTCGAGAGACCAGTTGGGGCGTTGTCTCGCTTGGGGGAGATACCTAGAGGTAGGAAGCACGGTTGTCAATGTATAGATCGCCGCTTGATCTCGCATTTCAGAGGGGGAGGAACACCGCTACCTACCGGTATATAACATTAACTACACTTACGGGACTCATATCGTAATGACGCTCTTGCAGCCAATTAATACTCAAGAGTTGCCCGTTTGTCCGCATCCGCCCAGCCAGCCCCGCCTACAGCGCCGCCTGCTCGACCTACTCGCTCGCACGATTGGGAAAGGCGTCGTCGGCGAGCAGACAGCGGCTGGCGGCTCTTTACGACCAGCGACGGCGCGGCGTCCGCTGCCCCCTCGGGCCAGCTGCTGGAATTCCTGTTCGCGGCGCACGAGCGGAGACTGCCAGGACCCGGGACACTTGCACGCCATGCTCACCGCGCCCAATGCTCGGGTTTTTAAGAGCTCTGACCAACAGATAGTGTACCCTTGAAAACGCGTGTTGCCTAAATTTGAAATGCTTCAGACCATTAGAAGCATGGGACAAAATAGGATCCCATTAACAATACGTTTTCCCGTTAAGCATCTCTTGCAAAAGTCCTAAATTCTCAACACTTCAAAACTGCCTTAGAACATCACGCTATCATGAGATTTTAAATATTCCTGGGACGTAAAATTCACTCCCTACACATCCTGCAGCTTCCTCCTCGTCCAACATCTACCAGAGGGCAGACTTTCTGGCAAACCTTTACCCAAATTGGAAACATAAACACGACCCAGGCATAAGGCATAAGAAAATATATTCCCTTCCATCTCATCGCATAAAGAATATCCTCCTCTCCCCTACAGATTTTTTTTAGTTTCGTTTTTCCCAAATAGCGGTTATTGAAAAATTGTTAAGTTTACTGTGTTCAGTAAATTTAGCAGAAAATCGCCAATTTGTTACGATCAACTGTAAGTTTGTTCGCGCAAGTTATTCGCGATGCTCCGAACTTGAGCATTACCATAACCAAATTCCAAACGCATTTTGCGCCAAAATACAAGTCCGGCAAAATCTGAATCACAACTCTCGCGTACATACCAATAATTCTACTGCTTGTACTTATTTAAATGAACGCATTGTACAGGTGATCATTTATCCACAGCTTGGCGTGTTTTGTTTTTTTGCTGGCGTCGTGCGCATTGTCTCCGCAGCGCGGCGTGGGCCGCTGCGACCCGCTCGGGTATGCAGCGCGCCTGGGCAGGGGCGAGAGAGCTCCGCGCGAGGCCACGCCCTGCTCGCGCCCCGCCCATACCGCGCCTTGCCTCGCGCGGGCCACGCCGACTCGCAGACCGGCTTGGGCGGCGCAATTGATGCCACTGCACTGCCTCCAACCGGGAGGTCCTGGGGTTCGACTCCCAATGGAGACAGCTTTCCCACTCTAACTAGGTCCAATTCAGCCGCTGTCTGGAGAAGAATTCTAGTGGTCGGCTGTACTTACCGGTAGTTTCCTGTGGTTTCTTCGATCAACACCAGGCGAATGCCGAAGTAGTACTCTATCAAACGGGCCACCGACCGCACGCGTTCTTTCCTTTTCCTAGTCCTATCCTTACCCGTTACTTACACACACACGCCCTAAACTACCACACACGTCTGGAGAGCTTGGGAAGCTAAGAGCTTGACCCGACTGGGGCGGTGCCCCGTTAATATTACTTGGTTGAAAAATATTCCCGCAGGCCTACGTGAAGGTCGCGATCTTGCCATCTAGTGGGAAAGAACACAACCACCTCCCGCAGTAAAACCATATACTACACTTACGGGACCAATTGTTGCGTGCGGAAACACCAATCAATCAATCATCACACCAATTCATAACCCGTGGCTCTGAAAGGTTCTACTTCTACTCTTGGCCTCCTGCCGCGAACATTTATAACTAGATGTAAATCTAATTTTCACGCTTTCTTTTGACGAACGTTACAAGATTTTAGCGGACTTCCGTGGATAATGTACGTCTACCTTACACCACCATAATTCCTATCATGCGGCCATGCACGTGAACTGTTGAGGCCCGCCCTGGAAGCCGCATGCGCTAGGCGTGACCCAGCGTGACCTTTTTTTGTTGATTTTATTTTGATGGTAGACGTTTGCTCAGTATTCGGATAATAATGTTTTATGGATAATTTTTTAAAATATTTATTTCGGTTTATGTGAAAAAGTTTCCAATGTGTTGTTCCGACCGCTGCAATTAGTATCGTACATTATAATTGTATCGAGTAAATTAGTTATGGCCAACCTTGAGAATTTACTCATGTAATTCATAGGTCATGAGGGAGCAATTGCTCCTTGGAGGAATCGATGATAATTATCTCGTTCGTGAAATGCAAATTCACAACAACAAAAAATCCAGCCATTAAGCCGCGCCTGTAACTTATTCGCAACGTAAGTCCATCGCACATCATGTTGGGAAACTGACAGTTGATAACAACTCGATTCATTTGGACCGTTTTCCTCTTGAGGATTCGTGAGGCGTAGCCCCTGGATTTTGATGAGAATGATAATGGCTTTTATTCGCCCTCATTCGACCTTGGCGATCTCGTGGGCCACGCCTTGAACGGCAAAGAGACAGGAGACCTCGTGCCGGCCAAGGAGCTGCAGGTGGATGTACCTGCCGGGCCAGCTCTGTGCTCCCAAGGGCGCGAGAGTGGCCACGCGCACTATTCCGGCATTCCCACGACATAAAAAGCATTAAGTTATTTGACGCCTCGCGGATGGCAATTTGAGCAGCGAGGTGACAAATTCGTGTGCGTAGTTGTGCTGCAGAACTGCACAGACTTTCTCGTATTAGTTTTCTACTGAGTCTGTGGCAGCTTTTTGGTTTTCATCACTCTCTTTCTTTCTGGTATCTATTGGCGGCGAAATGGTATACCAGGGCCTCTCACGGAACCTACCGCTTCTCCTGAGACATTGTGAGTGAAGTACTCATGCGCGTTCCCTGAACATCCCACCTCTTTCCATCCATCCTCTTTCGGCCTTCTACCGTAACGTCTTTGCTTTTGGCTCTTCTTTACTATTGGAGCATTTTTCTGTCCCCATCTCAACGTTGTTCTGGATGTAGGGATCGAGTTCTTCATTTACTCACATAGATTGAACACAATTGCCTGTGAGGTCAAGAGAAAAGGGAATACATGCAAGGAAGTTAGGGAATACATGCAATCGGTGGGGATTCGGAATTACCCCGAGCCGCAAAAAATTAAAACATTCATTCGAACCCAGCGAATCTACATGCTCGGGCTCACCTGCCCCGATTCCCTCAAACGTGGAGTGAATCACTGTTTGTAAAAGTGTAACGATTATGCAACATAATTGGTTAAATCTAGTAATACTACTATAGCTCACCATTTTATTAAAGTGCGGCCTTTCATGTGCTTTGTAGCATTTAATTCATGTAATTTAATGACTTTACGTCATTCCTTTTCTTAGCAATAATGCAAACAGTTTTACTGTCGCATTAAAATTTATCGTCATCACACTCAGTAAAGGACAGCTTTTCTCAAAATGAACTCAAGAACAATATTAGGAAATAAAATATTTACAGGTGTGTCAGTTAACTCAATGGTTTAATTTCACTTCAATTATTATTTACATTTATTCATTATTTATCATTCAAATTCAATTATTATTTATATTCACAAATATTATTATTATTATTATTATTATTATTATTATTATTATTATTATTTTAATTTAAACAGGTACTGTTTCCCCACATTTTCTCATTTTTCAAAATACGACTTTAATATAAATGTAGAAGACTAAAACCTGCATTAAATGCAAATTTTCTTCGAAAAATTTGAAGTCGTTTTTGAGAAAATATTTGAACGTTTCTGAAAATGCGCAATGTTGAGCTCACTCTCCAAACCTTTGAGTTTTGAGAAACTTCATCAAAAGTCATTTGAGCCACTCGTATACTGCGATTTTCGCAACTTTGCCTTTGACAGGTGTCAGCTGTTAACAGTTTCGTCCAATTGCGAGCTTAAACGTCACCATAGAAACGACACCATAGAAACCGTCAACAGCTGATACCTGCCAGGGGCAGAATCGCATAAATCGCAGTATACTCACAAATGCAGTAATGTGTAAAAAACTATTTTTCTTTGTATTCACCCACGTATGTTCACTAGAAACTAAAAAATACTCTTTCTGTGTTTGGGGACACCGTAACGGGTTAAAATCTGGACATCGTTTTTTGTAGCATTACATAAGTCTCTCTATTCTCGGAATACTAGCAAGTAATAATAAAAAGATTGTTGTGCGCGGCCTCCAGGGTAAGGCTTCGCAAACGCAGAGGAGCAAATGGCACGACCCGGTCGGTCGCAGAGAGCTCCCAAGGGCAGCGGCGAGGAGAAAGGATAGCAGCCCGCGTTCACGCCAAACACTACTGCCCTGCTGACTACTTAATTCGATATAAGTAGGGATGTTGGGATGCATCGAAAGAATCGATACAAGATCAAAACAAGGTAGACACTATCGACACCATATATGGTTAATATAGATATTTGTATCATATTAGTTTTCTTCATAAAATGTTACTTTTTCTCCTCTAAGAATTAGAAATTAGATTTATTTTCATTAATTATGCAAGGAGTCACAGGGACTATGGGCCACTCACATAACTTAAACGGTTCACGATGTTGAAGTGCAGTTTTCGCTCAACAATGTGGAATCATGGGGCAATATGCCGTACAGATATTGTTTGAAATATTTTTAGTTTTCGAGAAATTTAATCATCTTTGATTTTTAGAGGGGAGTGGCCGCGCAGGCCACCTTCCCCAAAAGCGACAATTGCGACGGCTGCTACTGGAAATTTTGCACGTTTAGGACAGTTAAGTACCTAACTATTCAAGAAGAAAAGTATTCCCAGGTTGCTAAGAAGGGTTACACCACCTGTATCATATTAGGGGAACATCAGCAAATGTGAGAAAACTGTCTCCAGTTAAATACGATCGTCATGGAGTGCTGGTTATGCCATGAAGTAGATATGTGTAACCTCGAAAAGACACAATCTTTCGTAGTAAGAGTAAATAACACATGCATTAAGTAAATGTTGATTCATGTTTAACATTATATATTAATAGCATTTATTTATAATAAATTGTATCCAATTCTAGGAGAGAAAATATTTTGTGTAATAAATGACGTCTAATTCAGCAGCTATTTCCTCACAACTTGCTTCCATTTCAACATACACCGGCACTTCTTGCATTCCTTTTGTAGAATGTGTCGTAACAAACCACAATGCATTCATGATTAACGATCTTTCAAGTAACCGAAAGGGGTTGAAGATCCACTTTAGTTACAAAGTGCTTCACGCTATTGCCACACATCTTGGTGAATGCCTGCTCTGAGAGTAACGATGTGGTATTTTGTGATTGCTTTCCTTTTGAATTGTAATTCCAGTTGGCTAAATCTCATTTAGTAGTATGACAAGGGTCGGTGGAATGTTTTTTGTCATTTTCTTGCATTTTCTCTTGTTTTAGCGAAAGCTGAATTGAACGTAAGGCAATCTCAACAATCACGTAATTTCATCAGACCCAATTCACATAAGGGGTTTAGATCCAGTGCCGTCTCATAGTAGTAATGTTACGTGTGTTACTGTTAAACGTCCGAGTACAAAGGGTCACGGGTTCGAATGCCTTCCTACGCATGGGGTTTCTTCCTCGTTTTTCTTGTGGGTTGCGTCGCCAAGAACCTTGCTGTTTTGCGGCCACTGATTAGAATATCCTAAATGTTAATCAATCAGTCATGCCTTTTTTTACTTGGCGATGCTCAGGTCATCAGGCCTGCTCTTCCACCTAATCAAGCCAATTTTGCTAAGCTCTTTTCGCTATCCTGCAGTAAAAGGAGGTAACACTCTGGAAGCGACACGGTTTGAATTTAGCGCAGAAGATTCTTTTGCGCTTGAAAATCTTTTACACGCAATAAATCTACGGCATGAGACAGTCGACTTTACGTTCCCTCCGAAGGAAGGCGTACGATTTTTACCCCTTAAAACTTCATCACTTGCAGGACGGTACATTGAAACACCCAGGGTTTGATACACACAATGATACACCGACTGCTTATTTATTTATACATTTAATTGTATTCAAAAATTATAAACAGTTTGTGACTTTTGCTAGAGCTAAATGCTACACTTCTTGTATCGGGCATATTCTGGAAGTGTTTTGCCTTTGCAAAGTAATAAATAAAGTAGTATCGGTGTTACAAAATAATGTTTTAGATGTTATTCAGTGAAGGGCCTAATTCTATAAAAGGTAATTCGGCAGAAAATATTTTTACATATTTTTCTGCATAAACTATTTTATTTATATGCTTTATATTCATTTTATTATTTTATTATATTTTATGTGAAGATTTTACTTAGAATTTGCATTGGTGAATCAATCTTAATAGTTACGTGACATTACTACGAGTTTGGACTTCGCGTTGATCGAAGAGAGCGTTTGCATCGACGCTAGAAGTGATTGAGGGGCGAGACTGGGCTTTGCCGCTGAGGCGCGCAGACCCGTCTCGGAGGCGCTTTCGCGGCCGCGTGGGAGGCGGACGGCGCGGCGGGCCGCTCGCGCCTCGCCCGCCATACGCGCCCGCCCACGCCCACGCCCCTGCCCCCGCCCACTCACTCGCTCGCTCGCGCGCCCGCTTTCTAGCTGCGGGCGAGAAAGTGAGCGCGGGGCGGGTAGCGTGCGGAGGCAGGAAGCGGCGCGGGCGACACAGACCTCCTGCCCGCGCCCTCTGCCCCGCCCCTCCCACGCGCTCCTCGCTTCGCCTCTGAAATATCCCCTCGCTAACCTTGCGAACCCATCATAAAGCTACTACATGCCGACAGCTTGCATAAGTCCATTTCTTCTCGAAGGGTACGATAAAGGTTAATAGCCAAAATCTGCCGCCTTTGCAAATCGTTGTTAATACATAGGCAGAAATATTTTCTTATCAATTCTTGCCAAACACGGTCGTTCCCACCTGCATTCATAATGTATATGTGTTACAGTACGGATCCCAGAATTTAAAAAAACGTGCATAGATTGCACTTCTTCGCACAGTAACCACTTTTTTGATAAGTAAGTAAATGAATTCTTATTATTTTTTGACGTTAAATATTTTTTGACAGTAACAAGCGAGTCAAATGTTAGCAGTGGGGAGAGAAATTTGAAACCGTTGTGTCTGCTGTTTTTGTTATTGCTAATATAAGGGAGGTGGGGCACCTTAATGCGAGCTCGCGTCGCTTCTGTATCCAGTACAGAGTTTCACACCGATCTTCAGAATAGGGGTAGCCACGAACCCGTACCCCGGAGAAAGCAAAGAGACGGCGAGGTTTCTTTTTGATTGAATAAAAGCTGAAGCAGAAGTCATCATGCGGAGTCAGCGGACTTCCAACCAGGAAAGGAGAAACCAACCTCTTCAGCCTTCCCAGACTTTTCCATAAGGAACTCTGAGCACACATCGCCCTGAAACCGAATTCGACAAAATTGAACGTAAGTGAAGAACCATCTTGACGGCGGGAAGTTCGTCACAGCCACACCCGACGACACGTCAAGTCCCTGCCAGCAGGGATCAGTTGTGCTTCGTCAGTGTGCTTCAGTGTTCTAAATGCAGTTGTATTGTTCTTTTACTTTTTAAAATAATTCGTGTTATGAGTTGTTCAACCGAAAAAATGTGAGTAGTGTTTAACTATCGAATAACATTTTTGTGGATCATCAGCTCAAATATTTTATGCTGAATTTCTGCTTCTACCTACACATTTGATTTTGTCATGCGACGCCCCTGTTTGAAGCAAGCTACACCCAGCGTTGTTTTTTTACCCAAATGGGGGTGAGAGAATACCCCATTTTCCCTCGTATCTGTGGATACCATTGCCTCCGCAGTATCTTTGATCGGGAGGTCCTAGAGTTCGGGCCCGACAGTGAGGTCGATAGCTCCATAGTTGGGTCGAATTCAACCTCTCTCAGGAGGAGAATTCTAGTTGCCCGCTGCTCTAATCGGTATTTATCCATGACTTATCCGATCAATACCAGGCGAATGCTGAAGCAATACATCAAAAAACAGGCCATGGATTGCGCCCGACTTTCCTTCTTCATCCTTGCCCTTACATACAGACACATGCTTACAGTTACAAGTCCTACACTGAATACCAGTCAGGGGCTAAGAGCTTGCCCGGGCTGGGATGAGATACCTGAATGAGGAGACCTTGCAAGCTGACATGTAGATCAGCGCCGGAGTGCGGTGTCTCACCTTCCAGCGAAAGAACTCCGCCGCCTTGTGGGATATTACATGAACTACACTTACGGGACTAGCCTTTTACATAGTTGACGCGCATGGAATCCAAATGTACTCCGCCATACCCCGAGTGGCGCCGCCAGTAAAAGTGCGCCCACCGCCCTCTTTCGCCGCTGTGTCAGCGGTTCCTCCAGGACGAAATGGATTGCACCGGTGCTGTATCGTGGTTGAGAAACGTGCACGGAGCTAACGCCAGTCGTAAACCTCGCGCTCGGTCGACTGGAAAAGGCGTGTCAGTGCCGGCCACCGGTTTAAATACCCTTTCTCTTTGCTCTGACAGGGTAGGATCAGACCATGGAATCTAATGGCATGTTAGGTATCCACGAAGCATTCGGAAAGAGTGCACGCTTATAAATTGGCGCTGAACAGATACATTCGTGCAGTATTTAAAGATGCCATCAGTACGCAAAATAAAAGATCTCCTTCTATAAAATATTTTTGAATCACTTGAGTAGATGTGTGTGTGTGTGTTTGATAAACAAGAACTTTTTCATTTATTTGTTTCCTTGTATCAAATATTTTATGTACACCAGACGGTAGATAGTTGGTCAAAAAACGGGATATGATGAAGAACGTAATGAGAGGCTGCAAAACCGAGAGAAATAGACCCTATTTTCATCACATTTGGTATAATGACTGGAATTTGATCAGAAACAAAAACTAAGCAATAAAGCTAGCGCTCTTATGTCTACGCCATTTATCATTCCAAAATCTCAGCAACATGCGAAATTGTTCAAGATTAATTATATAGATGATTCAAATATCCTTCGGATCTGTCAGAGTCAAGTGCGTCACGATACGATTAGCCGTGAATCTGTCCTGGAGATATTGTACGCGCATTTCCTGCAGGCAACAATAATGACGCGCCCCTTGCCGATGCACACTGCCAGAGGCCGTCAGATTGGCGCTTGGAAGAGGAAATATTTCTCGTACTAAAGCGATGGCCTTGGGGAAACGCGCTTAAAGCTTTGACTGTGCGGAAGTTTCGTTATTCCATTCGTATTTTCGTGTATTTTGCATCGTACACGTAGTGCCACGTAGTACCTAATGCATACATTGTCATGTGTCAACGAATTTCCAACATGGTTATGTGAGCAATACGTTATATTGTAATGCAATGTTTCGGAAGACTGATTTTTCGTAGTAAGACTAATATTTATTTAATACTTTCAAAATTTCAGTCATTTCTTTTTACTGAAACGATATTATCGTGCCCCACTTTATGGCTCCAATAGTGATTTTTAATTACCCTGCAGACATGTTGGGAAAAATGACGGCATGGAAGGAAAGTTTATATTTACTTCTTTGAAATCAAGTGGCTGACCTGTTTGCAATGATGGGGTTAGCTTTACCCACCGCACAAGTCTTTCGCGGAGTTAAATGAAATTGTGAACAGGTCAACAACTTTAATCAACAGGGTTTTGCTTTCATTATTCCTAAGTTGAGAAGGAACTTACAGACACTGGGTCGTTATGAGAGCACTCTTATCACGACAAAGGTGTACTTATCCATAGGAACTGAATTCAGAAGGTGAGCCACGTTCTTCGTTTAGGATCCTTCTGCGTCTCTGTTCTGAGAGCAGAATAGAGCTTTCATGTACTGACGACTTATGGTTTCATTTCAGGGTGCGTACCTGCTCATTTTATAGCTGCGTCAATCAAAAAACTGACAATAAAAATGTTGCATACAAAGGAATAGAATATTTTAAATAATACAATATCCTCCTGCAGAATTTTCCGGACCCTTCTAAGTTTTGGTTTAAAATTCATTATTTGTCTTGGTAGTATACTTTACTTTCCATTCTCAGTAATAGCAATATTAACAATAATAATGGAAATAAGTAACCGCTCAAATTACAAATGTATTGAACTTTTCACATATTCTTCGTAGACTTTTCGTAAGAATGTTTTAGTGCAAAAATTGAAAAGATAACTGAGAAAGTAGATTTTTTTAATTTTCTATTTCATTGACAAAGCTAGTCTAATAATCTCTGCTCATCGAATTGATATACGCAATTACGGAAGAATAAATTCGAGTTCTTTCTTTATATAAAGGGGTATAAAAAATTGAGAAGAAAATTGAATGCCTGCTCCAAATGATTAACATCAAAATTTAGCGTTTCGAATTAAGTGTTTCTGCCTCTCCATCCCCCTCATTTATTCGTCACTGACTTTTGTTCTAAAAAAGGGCCAAGTCTGTGAAATACGCCAGTGCCCTGTTGCTTTCCCCATCCCTTTCACCCAACGAAACTCGCCACGCATGACGTCGGATTCGAACCGGGCCCGTCTTGTCGGGCACTGCGCCGTGCGCGCCGCCGTCTGCAACTGCGCCCACCGCCTGCGAGGCGATAAGCGTCTCTGCGCGCCTTCCTTTCACCTTCCCGCGCCGTGCGCTCGCCGCCTTCGGCCGTCCTTCAGCCGGACAGCCCGGCAAATTGCACAGGAGGGCACACAAAGGGAGGGGCAAGTTAGGCCTGTTGCCTATCGTAATAAAACATTTTATTTCCGTAAATATGACGTTTAGAACTCATACGTACCCTGTACTGTAACCGTATCTGTAAGTTTGAGTATTATTACCTTATTGTAGGGAGATAAAAAAATAGCCATTTTACTTAGTTGTAAAAGTCAGCATATATAGTGCTGAGTGCTGTAGTCTTGTCGTTGCCTCGCTCTTTTCAACAATTAAATTTCATTTTTATATTTATTTATGACGTGATTTTTTAACATAATGAAATCATATTAAATGTATGTTTAATTCAATTAAAATACGTAAACCATTTTTTTATTATTTTAAAAAAAAGAACTACGAAATTGTATATAGTGTAATCTACGGTGTAACAGACGAACTATGCAACGCATGGGCAAAACAAAAGACATGTTTCAAATTGGTGTGCATCAGTTTCAAGTTGTTACCACTCAGTATCAAGCAGGGTGCATGGTCGGTAATACAGAAGCACTTTATTATAGTAATGCCATTTGATGTAAACATCGACAAAACATATCATGACAGAACAGACGTTTGCTTTGTCTAGTTCATACATGTTTACCAACATGGATTAACGGACTAACCAGAATGTTCAACACATACCTTTTCGAAACAATGCCACCGGTGAGTCGCCGATAACAGAAATTATTTATATATATATATATATATATATATATATATATATATATATATATATATATATATATATATATATCGTAGACAGGCCTCACATAGTTCTGCCTCAAAGTTATTTCGCCTGGAACTGCTCTTTCTGTACTACACAGAAATTTCTTTATTGAATGAAGGTTTAGTTTGTGGGGGGAGTGGGGAATGCCACTGTGCATTCACGTCGATGTTAATCAAGAGCAATTTTATTGCCTGGTCTGGATTTCTTCCGCATTTTTAAACATCTACCAGTGAAGCACTAACGATTTGATGACGATTTGAGGGCTTTGTTCTTCGCATGTTTTCCTTGTTGCAAATGTTTCCGAACACGAGAGGAGAGATGATTTTCATCCACTGCTATTTCATAGCCACAAACATAATACTTAAACACAGAATCATTCGACAGAATAGCATCATCTGCGTTCTGCTTAGCTATTTCATTCAATTCAAGGCTTTTTACTTTACTCATTTCTAGAACGTTCAGTAACAACTGAATACTCAACCTAGAATGTCCAGAGACGAAAGTTTTTCGAAACCCTCTCTGTTAATTTAACAACAGCAATGAACACCGCCCACAGTGAAAACGTCTCTCCAGTTCTGACGTGAGGTTTTCGAACCTTTGCGAAGAGCCGGATTACCTGAGTTCGGGTGAGGGGTGATGGGAGGGGGAACGCGAGACGGCGATGGGCTACAGGATTTGTTTGAAATATGTCTGGCGTGAGTGAGTTACCAATGGGCGGTAGTAGATGCGATCAAGCTCTTAGTTAAAGCATCGGTTGAGAAAACGTGAGATTTGACATCAGAAGTGCGCAAATGTTTGATGTAAAATAGCAACATACTAAATATATCAGAACTTAACTGCGTTTCGAAGCACCTTCGACGTCGGCAAAATATCTGGTAAAAAAGCTCGGTCGCGATAGCTGGTAATGAACGGGGCTCCTTTACTTTGAGCCTCCTTTAGTTTTATTCTTCTGAGAATAAAAATAGAGACCGGTTATTTTGAAGCAAAGTGGAACAAAAGAAAGTGCATGACTTGCACAAACAGTTTCTGATTTAACTTTGTACATATAATGTGCATATTCAAAGTTAGTCTATCTTTTTGTGTGTGCAAAGATTGGGAAATAGAGGCAGAAAGTCTATTTAGGTGCAGTGAGGTGATTGAGGTACAAATAAGGTGCAAGGGAACTTTCTGAAATGCTTTCAATTGGATTACATAACATGATAGAAATAAAAAAAATGAAAGCTGTCAATGAGTTTTGTATGGAAACTCCGGACCTTATTCATTCCGCCCGCCCCAGACTACAAGAAGTTCCACATCAATCCCAGATATTTCCTTGTAGAAACGTCGTTTCACCTTTGAAATATTTAATTCATTTCCAATTGTGCTAAAATCTGCATATGGCAGAACCTCTATTATTATAGAGGTTCTGCCATATAATAGAGGTTCTGCCTCTCATTCCCGACACAAAACCACAGGAGGAAGAAATTTTATAATGAATGTGGCCTCCCCATGTTGGAAATGTGCCTAATGCAGAAACAGAATGTGTTTTACAGAACTACAAATGATTTTACGTATAGTCCGAAGGAACATTATTTTGGAGTCTTATTCGTCACCCTATATCGTCGTTCTCAGTGGTCCCGCGATAGTGAGTTGATTTGATTTCTTGGGCCACGATAAGGGAAGAGACTTATTAAAAATATATTGTTAGTGTATACTGTATATTGTTGCGTTTGTTACTTTTCTCGCTGAACAATGCTTAGTCTCGACGTTGCCCTAATGCAAAAACAACTGATGTCTGTTTGTATTAGAGGCAATAGAAGTGGTTCACTACACTCCTAATGATGCGAATATTAATAACTAGGAAGTACCAACATTTTTCTGTATGTCCGTTTTAATGTCCGTGGTTGCTAAATAGGAATTTGAATCATTTGAATAGGAATCTGAAACTTTTATATAGCAACCACTTGCCATGTTTTGCATGTCTTGTAATGTGTTGTTTGTATACTTTTTAAGCATGATTATATTATTATTATTATTATTATTATTATTGCTATAGAAGAAACCTTAACTAAACAAACTTGTCAACAATCTGTCACGTATTAGAAATTATAAAGAAGGTTTTTAATTATTAGTCTCCATTAATGTCATTTTACAACTACTTGTCCTTCGCTGACAACATAAAAAACGGCTTCTTCATGTGCCCGGGTATACCTTCGTGGTACGAGAAGAACGGAGACACGCAGACACGCACTGCTCCAGCGCGTCGCGAGTCATGGGCGAATGTGCAGTGGCCCCAGCGCTGCCTCTGCGGCTTAGAGGTCCAGGGTGCGAGACCGAACCAGGGCAGACTTTCGACGCTCACTACTTGGCTGGGTTAAATTCAGTGAGAATACTAGCGGCTGGTTGCTCCGATCTGTAACTTTTCGTGGTTTATCCTATCAAGTCCAGGTGAATGCCGGAGAAGTCCCTTAACAAACGGGCCACGAACTGCGTGCGATCATTCCTTTGTCATCCTTGATCTTCCTCTCTCCTTCCACACACATACACTACACTATGGTAACACGTCTTAACATTAGTTATTGCTCCGGCTGAGAAGGTGCCCCGGTGACGGAAATATAAGAAGGTGGGCCTAGCGTGTAAGTTGTCGCCGGACTTCACGTTCTAATGAGAGAGCAACATCCCGAGATATAACCCGCTCTACACTTACGGACTTAAATAGTTGACGAGCTCCGGAAGCATTTAATAATCGCTGGAGCAGGCCCGGGCTCCTTAGGAAACGAAAGTCACTCCTGTTCTCGGCGAAACTGCTGGAAGTCCGGAGAATCCACCGCCTCGGAAAACAGGTGAGACGCCGAAGATTCCTCTGCTGACGCGCACCTGCTATATCCGAACGCCGCGCCGTCTTCCACTACGAAAAGTTTACGACTTGAGAACAAATATTCCGCGCTATTGTTTTGCCGCTTTTACGCGAAAAGTTTACGACTGCTCCGGAGGTCTGCAGAAAGCGTCCAGGAAAGTCACACGAAAAAAAACCCGTCGATTTTCTATTTTGTTTCTGGGCAGAGCGCTTCCCGCTTGTTGATTGCTGTGTACTTTTAGTGCTGCAGACCAAAGGGCTAGAAAACACGATGTTTACAACGAATAAAATGCTATTCAACGATAGTAATACGTTCATGCCCGACCCAGGTGGCTCCGTTTGGCGTTGCGAGGCTGCGATTGCTGATTTGATCACGGCGCAAGAGCGCGGGCATTTTTTAACATTAATAAACGCTGATGAATAACATATCAACCCTCGCACATTGCCGTTATTTCATTATTACTGTGTTTGACGGATATTATTGGTAGATCAATTCCTAGTTTCTGAAGATTGCATATTACGATTTTTTTATTTTAGAAAACATATAACAGATTTGTAATAATAAGGTGTATTAACAGATAAAATTTGAAAAGATTTTGATTTTCACTTCGTATTACTAATAAATTACAAATATCATTTCCTTTTTGACAATAAGTATTTTGAACGTCAAAAAATGTATATTTTTGCTTTGTTTCGCATGTTGGTTACCTCAAGTGTACGTTTAATAAAAGTAATAAGAAGGGGGAAAAAAGGATAAAATAGAAAATAATTTGAAAATAAAAATAAAAAACAAAATTTTTGAAGATGTTGAATAAAAATCCAAAATAAAAGTTACAAACAAAACGGAGAACGAAAATCATTAAAAAATTAAGTGTAGGTGAAAAATATATTAGTCCAAAATATAAAATAGACGGGAGAGAACTTTCCAAAACATGTTTAATTACGCACTTATTATATAATAATAAAACTTCATAAAAATGTTTACAAATGGATAATTCTAATCTTTAATACGGGAAAAATTCTCATTACATCCTCTCAGGTACATTTCAAAACATCCTGTAGAGAGGCAAGTATGAGCAGAGATGGAACAGACTGTCATAAAAAATAGACATTTATTTTTGAATATACTACAATGAAAGCAAGTAAAAAACAATCAGAGGTGGAAGGGGGAAGAAACAGATCTAAACATAATTCACACACAATACTGTAACCCAAAATGAACCTGCCCCCGTTGTGCATGCCAATTTGTAACGTAATTACACCTTTCTAATTTATGAACTATCTTTAATTCAACTTATTTTATCATTCCCTTAGCTGGGTAACCACGTTTTATGATTTTTTTGATTTAATTTGTCCTGCTATGCTCGTAATTTAATTCCTCTAATAATTCATAATTTGGCTAGCTCTGTTTTTCTATTAAGATCTTGTATGAGTTCGACGTACATTAATTGATGACACCAGACCGATGTTAATGACTCCAGGCCGTGCCGTACCTCGTTAATACAATTCTCGTCTAGCATACAGCATAGCCCCTAAATGTTTATACTTCGATGCTATGCTACGCGTGTTCCTTGGATTTTAACATTTTAGATGCATCCATTACGTTGTATTACACGCGTGTGACATTCTAGTATGTCACAATACATGATAAGAATTATTATTTTAAAATTGCTAATTGACCATCTATCTATAGGCAGTGGGTATCAAGCATTATTTATTATTATTATTATTATTATTATTATTATTATTAATTCACCATTGTTGCTGCAAATAATTGGTTCATGTCTCCATGATATTCCACTTGCCTGCATCGAGATAACTTACATCGATGGAAAATTGTAACAGTTTTACAATTAATTTTGAAGTATAGAAAATTATTCCGAAAACTTCTATTAGAAGGATAACTGAAGAAATGGAATGAAATCGCGGACGAAAGTATTTTCCTCAAGCTCAGTAAATTGGAAAAAATGTTTAAAAAATACATTATTATTATTATTATTATTATGTACCACAGGAATAAGTAACTTGGCAATAGATAATGTTTTACATTTAACTGCTACCTTCTGAATTCAAAGAATCATTCTATTTCTACGAAACTTAATCTGTTACTCTAAAGTATCATGGATTTCGCGCTATCTTTTATTTTATCATCTTGACGAGCCATTTGAACTGAAGAACCGAAATGAAGCTGATGTTTTCGTATTGTATCTTCGCATAGTCTTGAAATCACATAGGGACAGTCGATTCCTATAAAATAATCGATTCCAGAATCGAAAAGTTGGGGTCAATTCTAGAACTGAATCGAAAGAAAAGAATCGATTCCCTAATGAGATTCCCCTAAATGAGAACACCGTTCAAAGAAAGTATAGGTACCGGCATCGAGCAATTACTACTAGATAAAACACCACCAGGTGTTATTTAATAAAATTTTAACAACAATATATATATATATATATATATATATATATATATATATATATATATATATATATAAAAAATTGAGATGATGCTAGAAGTGTAATTTGAACCAAGATATTTGATTTGAACAGAAGCCGTCGGTGGAGGTATGGTGGGAGGTAGAATTGAAACACGACATGGACTTCTACAATATTAATAATAAAGTAATAACTACTTTAATAATAAAGGCAAACAACAACAAAACTGAAAAAATACAATAAAAGCGCAAGAATGTGCATTTTTTTATCGAAGGTATTCATTTGATTCGATTCCATCCTTGTGGAATCGAATCCATCAAGAATCGGAAGCAAAGGAATCGAAAACCGAATTCACAGGAATCGAATGAAAAGAATCGATTCCGGAATCGAATCGGCATAATCGAAACGTCCCTAGAATCACAGCATGAGGAACAGACAGAACTTAAAGAATGTATTTTGTTCAAATGATACCAGAATGCACAATGGACAAAAGATAAAAGAAATGCGTTTATGCCATTCGTAACAATTAAAATAGAGCTTCAAGTAATAATGAAACGACGATCTTTTTATTCGTTTCTGCATAAAAATGATTTATTTTATCGTTACTCCAGGTTTATTGTGACTTATTAAAATAGAGTACATTATATTCAAATTTACTTAAAGCAATTTATCTTTTAAATATCAATGACTGATATTTTAATTGCAAAATATTGTATCCATTTGATTAGCCGGAGACCTGTCTAGCGGTCTGCAGCTGAAGACACGGGAAGACGGTGGGAGGTGAGGAGAACAGCAATCAGCTAGAGAGGGGAAAAAGGAAACCAGAGGCCAGAAGGGCATCAAAGTGTCGTGTAACAACGCATGATGCAATGTGACACTTGTCAGAATCGGCGACACCTACGTTCTTTCTTCGCTGTAACTTGAGAAATGTCATGGCGAGGGTGCCGATCGGACCTTCAGAGCAAAGCAAGCAAAAATTGAGGGAAGTAAACGTTTCAATACGCGATTGTAGAAGATGCAAGATAAAAACTGTAACGGAAGGGAATAATATTTTCCTTACTATTCACCTCTTTGGCGTCGTGGTTTGCTCTCTTTGCGAGTCTTCATTGTGCACATTTATGTCGGTTGGCATCACGCTGTTGGTTTTAGTATGTTGGCACACTTTGTCTCTTCTCCCCCCGCAGCCGGACAGTGCAGTCTCAGTTTTGTGTAGAGTAGACGAAGAGGTCGCGTGGTGAAGTCATTTTTGTTTGTTAGTGTGAGAACGTCAGAATGGACACAATCTTCGATGTGAGGAGCTTGTCTGCCCTGAGGCGCCACCTAGGCCTCCAACATGTTCCCGAAGAAATATTGGAAGACCTGATGGTAGGAGGCAAGAGTTCTCATTATTAGCCATTTACTTTCTAAAAGATAAATCTTTTAATTTGCGTGATGAATAGGACCGGGCTGGTTGCTAACCTTGAAAGATCAACAAAAGGTTATTGATGAATGCGACGATGAGTAGATTATTAATACTGGAGGGAGGTATTAAAAACTCGTCATTAGCATATTTCTATGATCATCGTTACGAGAAAATTAATATAATGCTTTTGTTTGTTGCTTCAGATAATTTACGTGTGCTGAGACGAGCTTTAGATTTAATAGATTTCGGTTTGTTGACACAGCAGTTTTAAGTTCTTTGTTCGAAGAGTGTTCGCTAGAGATAATCAGGGTAAAATAAAAGAGTGGAATTGAATTGGACGTCAAAACAAGAGTGCAAGTAATTTGGCCGAGGAGTTGTTTATTTCCTTAAGGAAAAAGATCTGCTGAATCTCCTTTTATCAGAACCACCATAAAAATTTATACAAAGTGCATTTAGAAGAGTTGAAAATTGGGTAAACATAAATACATCGTTGCAGATTTCTATCGTTTTCCAATTTTTGCTAATTTGTTTTAAATTAGCAACGAGCAGCGGGGGATTTCGGATCTTTCATTGGTGGGACAAAGGGTTCCCTCCATAAAAGATGGTAAAAAGTTACCCCAATCCAAATGGCATATAAGAATTTATAGTATAAGTCTAAGATAAATATGTTTTTTATTTTACTTTTACAACTCAATTTTATAGACCGCTATTTGTAAATTACTAATTAAGTTTTAGATTTATTTAAACAACTTAACACTACATTATCTTATTGAAAAAAGTATGAAAAATAACAAAATAATGTATACTATCAGAAAACATTTTTTGATATTTTCTGAGAGCCAGAATCGAAGACGAAGGAATTGTTTTTTGTTTTGTTTTTTGTTGTGAAAAATAACTAAAAATATTTTTACTGCCTTGGAGCCCAGGAACAGGCATGAAAAAATCTCAAAAGTTATTCTTAAAACACAAAACGTGATTTTTTTCAGATTTTTTAGATTTCTGAGCTGTAGTTAAAAAATAAAAATAAAAAAACAATTTTTACCATTTTAAATCATACACTTTGAAAATGGCTGCAACAGTTAGTTCTGTGCATTTATTTGAATGTTTTTTTACACATTTGTGATGAAAATTATTCTGTTGTTCAAAAAATGAAACTTTTCTGATTATGGTAGTGACATAATGATTAAAACAACATATTCGTTTGTTTTTATTATAAGAGAAAAGTGAAATTTGGGGAAAGTATTGTACCTCATACCCATTTTGCATTAGTTTTTTTTTAATTTGCTGTTTGTGAAGGGAAGAAAATGAGCGCAATATTTTTTGGGGATACTTCAGGCTTTTATACGCCACATACACATTTTTCAAGCATGTAGTCTTACGATATCATTGATTTATTGGCCATCTTAAAGTGTAATTAGGACCGAGGTACATGTGTTGTACCTTGGACCGTTCAGTCTGTCAAATTTGTATTACCGTTTGCTTCTGCAATTTCTCCATTAATCTTTTTGTATGCGAATATATATAACATTAAATGACGGATGTTTTGTATGTTTATGTGAATAGTGTTAAGTTTAATAAGAATAAGTTGTTAGTCACGCTTAAGAACTAAACTGTGAGAAGCCGAACGTAGTAAGTTAAATGTGCTTTCCTTTGTTGCATTACTCACAGTTTGGATTTCTCCGTATTCACTTGAAATTCATGAAATTAACAATCACGTTTTTTGGAAATTTCTTAGAATCTTCTGGCCAGATCCGAAAACAAATTATCAGTTCTCCATCTCGAGACCAAGGCGCGTCGAATGACACCTCGTACGTTTCGATTGGTGCATGAGAAGTAGTCTAATCGTTAGTGACGGATCCGCACAATCGCAGACTCGAAGTTACTTATATAGCATTTACGGACTAGTTGAATGTGGCGTTGCCGACGTTGTAAACTGTTCTAAAAGGATTTTCGTGTCTTGAAAATGTAGGTCATCCATAGCTTTGTTCAAAGAAGTTCTTACAGTCTCTAGTGTTGCACATACCAATGAATCGTAGTAGCTAATAATGGTTTACCCCTGTTCAAAAATTTTCCAACTCACAATGGTCTTGTATGTTACCTCCATAGAGTACATGATAGTAATATTGCAAATTGAAAATTATAAACGCGCCATAAAAATAATTACAGGTACGAATAATGCTGAATGGTGTGAATCTAGTACAGCGACATTTTTTGCTAATATGCACAATAATGCACCTAAAAAAATTATCTGCAAGCTGCTCTTACGCGTTATTCTCTAATAGGATAATTCTCAATTAGTTCCGAAAATGTCGTAAAATCTTAAACTACGTTTTATTGTTCCCCGGATTTGCACTTCCATATTTTTGTCCCCTAATTTTTGAAGAGGTTAAAACTCTATAAAGTCAGTCTAATTGTGTGTGTGTGTGGGGGGGGTATTCATAATGTCGATTTGCCCTTTTATTTTATAAAGATAGCACCGACTTACATTCCTCCTCTTTTGTAAATAATTTTCGTGAATTGTGTTTTTTTAATAAACTGTTTAACACGTGAGTATTTGTACTTAAAATGCACGGGAGAGGCTCAGTTTGTGATATCAGTCGCCTAAGCCCATAAGTCACAGAATCGCTCGCTTAGCAAAACCAGCTGTATTACGTTCACGCTATACCATTCCGTTAACAGATTTGTGATGTTAGTCTTGTTCTGTCAATGTGACTCACATTTCGTCACGTGGGGATCGACAAGAGTTGGGATAATACATTTAGGCCAACAAAATACTTTAGGCGTTTTACCCATTGTTGCATTTTTGATAATGCCTGGACTGGCTACTTATTTTTAGGCATGTGTGAGCAAGTGAATGAACGCGGGGGAAGAAAAAAAAATCGTACATTTTAGTTTTTTGTTTTAATAAATATTTTAGGACACGTTTAATAAATGAGTTTAAATGTTTTTTTAAACGTCGAGGTAATTAATTTTAATTATCTTATAAAGGAACGAAATACACATTTGCATAAAATCTTAAGCGAGGACGCATTTGGACTCGAGATATATGGAAAGTTCGTTCTTTCTATTAGTTCTACCAGTCTAGTGCGCTGTTCTTATGTTGGTCTCTGTGCTACTTCGAGTTTGCCACCAGTGTTTGCGCGTTTAATTGTGATTATTATTAGCACACGTATTTTCTCCCTTAATTTCCCTAGATGCGAATGGAGTGTGGGTTGCGTTATTTCTCCAGCGGGACTCTTCTTCAAATCTGTGCAAAATAATGTTTGTTTTCGTAGAGAGCAATTTTATTTTGTTCTATTTTCTCAACAATTTTCGTTGTTTTGTTCTTAATTCAACTATCGGCAAGGGAGTTGCTGTAGGTATTCCTGAGCTCAAGAAAACTTGTGCATGTAATTGTGTTGTATCCCGTGCGGAACGCCTGGCCGCCCGGAAGGTCATCGGGGAAAGCGCAAACGATCCCGTCACGAAGCTAACTGTTCCTGATCGCTCCGACAGCGAAGGGGGGGGGGGGGGGGGAAAGCACATCGCCGCGCGCCGAGAATCGGTGCTGGTCGTCGTCGTCGTCGGCGGCGGCGGCGGCGGCGGCTGGCCTTCGGATCGAATCGGTCGCAGAACTTCGCGCCGACCGGTCCGGACAGCTGCGCCTCTGCACTTTCTCCGTACCGAGACACGAGGCAGTTTTAGCACGTTAGAAATGTCTTGACATAATGCACGAGGAGTCACGTGGCTGCCCTTAGAGCTGTTACGACAAATCTTACGCGTAAAGTACCCTTCGTAGCCCGTGGCAGTAAGGTTAACCACTAGTGTATTTAAAACGGATTATTAATGAAAAACATGAAATGTTTAAAAAAAATTAAAATTGTGTAAAATATACATGTGTAACATAGCAGTGAATTCGCCCCAGTTTCTCCCCACGTAGTTCATCATTAAATCGTTTCATTCGGTGAACTGCTACGATTCCAGTTTTTATAGTTTTATCAAGCGTCTGTTGATTAGTTTAAAGGTGACATTTATGTGATCATGTGCGTACCAACCGATAATTCGTCTACCGTATTACATCCTTTGGTCCTTGTATCTTACTTCGAAACCCGAGACAAAGAGATTCTGAAATAGTTTAAAGCGCTCTGGTCTTCAACATCGCTCAGTGTGCCCTCAGTGGCAAAGAAAGGTATATAAAAGTGCTGTTCAATATGCACGTAATTAAAGTTCAAATAAAAATTCAAATGTATGCAAGCAGTAAAAAATTAAAAAGCGTGTATGTAAGCAGTAAATTATTCTGTTATAAACGTAGTGAGGGGCTTGAATTTTTCCGACACTGCATTTCGTGCGGTCACCTGCCAGTCTCTTATCTGTAGGTACGACCAAAAGACTGAATATATGACTATAGACGTACTTCTGTGTTGATCAGTTTTAACCTGACGAAGAGCGGATGGTGACGCAACAGACTTCTGTCGAAATTTATGAACTCTGCTCCTTACATAGTCTGCCGAATGTGCTGCCCCAGGATTACCGGCTTCGTTCTGGTGGCAAAATGTTTCGTCTGCCGCTGTAAATCACCGACATGACCGTGGTGTGACATACTATGTTCCAAAGATCAGCGAGCTTCCTATAAATCATAGGGGTCTGATATAAATAACGATTAATTTATTAATTCAGAATTTATTACCTTAAGTAATTCCATCCCCCTTAATACGTATATCAGTAAAATATTGCATGATGGGCACTGAGCCCAAACGGTATGCGCTAGTAGCAAGAACCTTCACGTCAAGGAATGAATACGTAGTCGAGAGTTTCCTTAATAAGCGAAGATTGAGGGGCATGTGCAAAAATTTATACATAATATTCTCGAAGAATTTATCATTTCACTTTTTTAGTATTGGCTCGTTCTATGAGGAAGTGGAACATAATATTGAACACAGCCCATTGAAAGGAAAACACTTCATTTCCAACACACGAACCGGAAAGGTACAGATTGGAATAACCTCGAGTACAAGCTCCAACAGAGACAGCCGCGTGAACCTTCCCCAAAACGCCTTAGGTGACAACAACAAAATCGCCTTTGCTGGTGCAAGGAAAAATAACCATCTTTCGAAGAAAGCATTGCAGTTCGATGTGGGGAGCTTGGCGTTGTGGATCAGCACATTTCGGAACTTTCGCCATTGATATCATTTGTCAGTTTTGATGAAAAACTAATACAGCTAGTCGTTTTGTCGATTTTTTGAACGTACAGTCTTCAAAGTACTATAATTCTGATGTTGGGTGGAGGCGCTCATTGTTCCAAACATATTTGGGGAGGCTACCGGGTTATATCAACTTCTAAGTTTAAAATGTTTTCTGATATCAAGTTCTAAATTTAAAATGTTTTTTCCTCGATTGTGTACTTGAATTCTGTAGAAAGTCACGTTGATTTCGTGGTTAAACACACTCATACTTTGTGATACTGGTCAAAAGGAGCTAATGTGTAAATTGAATTATCGTTTTACCAGTTTCCTGAAAAAGTTACCGTGATGGAAATCGCCCTTTCAACAGATACTCCAGTCTTATGATAGTTTGCAAATCACATTTTGGTTTAACTGGAATGATAAGAATTCCCTTTTTGTAATTATGTCGAATAATATTGGTAATCAGACCATCGGAGTCATGTGGAGTATAAGGCGCGGTATTGAAGGAGTGAATAATATTATAGCCGAAGCGCTCTACTTAGGCGTAATTGCAGGCTATAGTGTCACTTATACCACAAAGCAGCAGAACGATTTCTCTCGCGTAACAGTTTTACATGATACAGGAATATTGATGAGAGCTCAAAAATGTTTGGGAGCGGGGGCATCTGCTCCCTTTTGCTCCCCCCTCCCCCCGCTGACGTCTGTTTCTGCGACCGCTTCGTTGGCATTGCGCGAGTGCGTGGGCGTGCGAGCGTGCGTGGCGCGTGTGAACCGGTGCGGTTCCCAGGGCCTGCGCTCGCGCAACTCCGGGGAGGGGTGAGTGGCGCTCTGCGCGCATTCGTGGGGGCGCGCGTTCGCTTCTCGCAACGACGCCCCCCCCCCCCCCCCACGCGCGCTCGCCCAGTGTTTACAAACATCGGGATTACGCAGCCGCCCGTAGGCCAGTTTCGTAATACTTCGTAAATTCGGCTACAGACCCCGATATATGTGGATGTATTCAAGAGTAGAGAATTACGTCGAAAAGAAGCTTAAAGCTCTTTTCAGGTCAGTAGGCGATAATACATTTTATTCAAATGAGAGAAAATGAGTATGCGTTTGACTAATTGCTTTCGGAATTGTAGTGGGCTTTTTTACATTTTATTTTACAGAGCGAAAATTCTGTGTGCCCGCCTCGCCTTCACCAAAGTCTTCTGAGTTTTCTAAGGGTCATGTTTCGCTAGTCTTTTTTTCGCTGCAGTAGATCCGTTCTTCAAATACCTTACTTAAAGCAGAGAAGTTTCAATAAATGGAATTTGTTTCAGAGAATAGGCTCCCGTTTCAGCGGTCAGAGATCATAGAATATAAATGATAATTGAGTCGATTCAATATTAGATATTTCAACCAAGAATATAACCATTGAGTTGTCGCTAACAAATTCCGGTTGTATCAAAAATGCCGAAATACCGAAAATACCGTTTATTTCATTGCAATAACATTATTTCCTACGTCCCCGGGAATGTATTGTAAATTGTGTGCTATTGAAGCAAGATAGAAATTACTTACGTTTAAAGGTATGCTGTGTAAGAATATTTTGTTTTGGAAAGAACATCTCTCCATTAACAAAAAAATAAAAACCGACCGGATCGCTACTACGAGTACAATGCTACTGGAACGGCGTCTGGGGGTACAATTGGGGAAGTTTTTGCGATGCGTAATTCGGTTTCGACGCGCAGTTCTAGCGTGAGTGGCGTTAGGGTCTTGCACGTTTGTGCCAGAAGTCGGCGCCGCGCACAGAGACGCCATGCACAAAAATGCAAAAGCAATACACAGAGGTGTGGGAACGACGGGGCGGGGCGGGGCGGGGCGGGGCGTGGGTGGCAGGCACGTGTCCCTGTTCCAGTTGGCGAGGCCGCCGTCGCGTATCGGCGTCGCACGCGTGTGTCGCATGCGAATGTTGCACGCGCTGTGCGCTGCGCGCTGGACGGCCTCCAGAATTGTGCAACGCGCTTTCCTTTTCGTCCGCTGTCGAGACGTTCTCCGCCCACTCGCCCACCGACCGCGCGGCTCGTCCCGAATTCGGAGCACACCGCCTCGCCATGTGCCCCACACACGTGAAATTGGTGCGAGAAAAGCCCCAAACTCAAGTAGAGTGCAAGTTAATCGCAAAATTTCTGAATGGAATCCTCACAAATAAGAATAATGGTTGCATTTCAAAATTCTGCATACAAGCAGGCTGTCTGAGAGTGTTTTAACCATGGGTACACGAACGTGAAGACTGAGTCATTTACTGTTGACGATGAACCGCCTCTTCGTAACATGTGATTAAGAGTGTAATATTCTCACCGTGTGGTACAGGTGAACTCCGCAATGGATGAAATCAAGCTGCACTTACCTGGAAAAGAAACAACAACATAAGAACCATGTCATTAGCACGTGTAATAATTATTAATTACAAGTCATCGATTATTTTTAACTGGACTATTATTAGAGAAAGATCGTTTCCATTACATCACCTCATAGTTTCGAAATATCTTCGTAAATTATGTAGCGAATGAAGTGATTGAAGAAATTTAAAACTATGAATTTCAATTGCATATGTAGTTTTGCTAATGGGCTGGCAAGATTGTTAAAGATTTAAGCGAGCTGCCCGTGAGCTGCTCAAGGAGTTTGTATAGCGACCGAAAGGTAGAAATCTAAGAGATTTTAGGATGACGGCCAATCTTTCAGGACCCCGGCGCTTTCACATTACTAATACAAAACAAATTTCCTAAATCCCATTTCGTGGAAAGAAAGTAATCGGAAAATTAAGTCGTTCTACATGAAACTCTGTTGTGATGTCTGTTCTATTCTCATTAACAATAGGTACATAGAAAGTATAACCTTGAAATGTATACACGCGTAGGTGTTGAGATAATGGTTTTGGTTGCCAGTCGTTTGTTTACATTGTTAGCTCTTTTGCTAACTATAACGATCTTGTGAATCTCGTTCACTGGGTAGCGAACATACCGTTCGTGAAATGCAATAATGGCACAACTCAAATCAGCTGTTGAGATACATGAGCTTGAAATTTTCATCTAGTATTGAAATTAATAATTCTTGCATTCACACTTCTGCCATTTGTGAGTGGAATACTGTGCAATCATGCTGCTGTTGCTGTTAGAAAGTGCATCTTAAATTCTGGAGGGTGCATTAACTCAAATTTCGATATTAAAAAAAATAGTTGTGCCTCTATTGCATTCCTCAAGTGATACTAAAGCACGAAGTGAACATCTACATTCTTTGGAGAAATAAGATTTTAAAAGTACTTGTGGGATTGTTGATTTAAAATAGTCGATCTGGTTCTTCTGTTGGATATGTTTTTGCGAAGTTCTAGTGGCATCGCCTGCTGAGCATGTTTTACTATTGCTTGTCTCTTTGCAAATCGCTCTACACCAAGTCCTCTTTCAAATGCAAAGTTGTATGCTAAGCCCGGAGAAAATAACTTCAGCTGAAAACAGGTGGCTTTATGTGGCAGCGAATACCAAAACTGTCTTCACAAGGTCGATGAGGAAGTGACGAATTGTTTTCGGGGGAAGGGTGAGAAAGACATAACTTCGTCATTTAGAGGACATTCAGCGTAATTTTCAAAAGCGATAATTCGCCTGATTGCCTTCCTTCTTCCTAAACCACTTCAACCAAATTTGAGACCTGGGCTCACATCACGAAAACGTAGATGTTTTTGCATCGCAATTTATGACGAATTCAACCACTGTCTGAAGATTCTGGCGGCCGGCTGCTCCGATCGGTAGCTTTCCGTGATTTATCCGGTCGATATGTTGATTACCGGTGCAGTTCTGTGTCAAAAAGGCCACGGACCGCGCGCGATGTTTCCTTCTTAATTTTTGTCTTCTCCTTTCCTTTACACACTTGCCTTCTCTATCATACATGTCCGGAGACAAGTTGAGAGCTTAGAGCTAGTCCCGGCTGGGGGGTGGGAGTGGAGGTGATGCCTTAAGGAAGGAAACCATGCAAGCAGACGTGAAGGTGGCGCCGTATCTCACCTTCCAACGAGGGAGGGACACTGCTGGCTATAACATGCATTGCACTTTGGCGACTGATGATACTAGTAGTCGGCGCGCCGGGAATCTACTCGCTGACTAGATGATGGGTTGTATGGGTGTGGGTAATGACCCCCACATTCCCTACGAATGAGAGGTGGCTGGGGAAGAAGTGGCGCCTGATCTGTAGTTTTTTATGGTACTGCTGGGTCACACTCCTGGAATTTACCGAAGGATATCTCGGACGACCTATCAGAGCAGCTGTCCTCTTAGAATTATCCAGGCAGTGACTTTACCAGTTCTTGCTTCCTTGCAGGGAGTCGAAATTCAGACACTATGCGGAATGGAACGTAGAACCCCGCAGTGTTTAAATGCATTCTTGGGGCTCGTAACATGATGCCAACGCACCCAACGTTATGGACCGTCGCAGTCCCCTTTCTGGAATAAAATGCAGAGCCTCTGTAATTCTCACTCAGGCAATAACATGACCCCTGGACGTGGCTAATGTCGAAAATCGGCCAGTGTCGGGAGTGGAACCGAGGACCTCATAGCCACATACCTTCGCAGTCCCGTTTCCCGATCAGCGACAGTTCATTGCGAAGCAGCCTCCGAAAAGTTCCAATTGGATCGTGCAGTGCATTTGCCGCAGCCTTGGTCGAGGTGCAAGTAATTGCGGCCCGCGGTAGCGGTCACCGCTGGCCGAAGCCGCCCGCCCGCCGGGACTCGGGGCAATCAGCGCCTGGCAAACCGATCAGCGCGGGTCGCGGCGGGGCAGATTCTGCGCGTAGCGGGATCTTAATAGAGCGGCAGCAAACCGGAAACGAGCAAGAGCAGGTACGATCTGGTTTGTGGTTTCGCCTTCGGTCGTACATTGCAGATGTTTAAACATGTTTGGGATGTGAAATTACGATGTCAGTACAAGAATTAAGTGCTGACATGCAGTGGCAAACAACAAACGGTATTTAAAATTGATGATTATCCGGCAAGAAGGGTCTCGTTTGGAAAGTAAAGTTTGTGTTCATGCGAACTTTCAGATATGATTGATGAGTTTATTAATGAAGAGTAGCGGAAACTTACGTTAGGGATAGTGGTGATCTTACGGTTAGATCTGATGGTTATATATAATAGGGTCTGTACGTGTTAAGCCGCCAAAAACTTACTAAAGTACCCTAGTTTATACGAAATTCCCTCTTATTAATGAATTTAGTATTATTCTGTTCATTTTTTCTTATCATCTCGCTTCTATCCCAAAATCCCTCAGATTCCTTCTTCAGCACATCATCAAATCGAGAAAGAAAATTTGCACCACACTCTGCTAAAGGAAAACTGACCGGACAGGTTTTGACCCTCCACGACAAAAATTCATCGTATGTGGCTCTCCTCATAATTTAATAACTGGTACAGTATTCATTTATATAATATATTGAAGAAAAAAACAAAGTACATCTACAACCAAGGTATCGAACCTGGCTGCTGAGTGTTTGGCGGCCAAGCAGATTTTTTGTCTCTTACCCGTTCTATTTATAATATACTTCCTTAGATTTTGAACAGTGGTCTCAATGGTGGTTAAGACGCTGACAGGACTACCCCTATTGCGTCATGCGTTGCGCGACAACGGCGCTATCTGCGCACGTGACACGGGTGTAATCTAGTAACAGCTTCTTTCCTCTACATAAATACAACTACGCAAGGTAGACGGTTGCAAAGTTTAAGATAATTGTTATCGATTATCGATAATATATCGATATTGGTAGTACACGTTTTCTTTACTTGTAAGCTTCTTTGCGGTTTTACCTAACGAGCTCCTCCTCCCTACGGACAGGCCTTCAACAAGTTGCATTAAAAAAAATCAGAAACGATAAAGTTGTTAGACGTCAGCTTCCATAAGAGGTCTGACACCCTTTCCGAATGGCAATATAATTGCGCGCGCGTGGGCGGGTGGGAGATGCGTCGATATGAGGCGGGCGAACGCCGGCGCTTGCTCGGGCAGATAGCATCGCACCTCGAGGGGCGGCGCGGGTCAAGGCGAGCGGGAGGCTGACGCGGGCCGCCATCCGCGAGCGCGGGGCACGGCAGCTGTCGCGCTGCCGCGGGCCCGCCAGGAACAATATTTGTCGAAAGGTGACGGGTGCCTTGGGACCAGCGGTGGATTAATGCGACGTAAGCACTCCAAACACGGCCGTAGGACCACCAATATTTTTAATGAATTATGAAACAAATATAATTCAGGGTTTAAAACATCGAACGTGTTTTTTTTAAATAGTGGCACCCGTAAATGTGGATAGAATTTAAATTATATGTATATTTTCTATTTTTATATCAAATTTTTATATTGTGAAGGTAATACTTTTATTTTAATTACGATGACTAGAGATTGGAGTTTTATGTAATTACGTATTTTTGTCTTTCTATTTACTGTTCTCAAAATTTTAGTCTTCGCGATTGGTCGACGTCCTAACACAATACCAATTTTGTTCGTTACATACGTTTACATATTTAGTACTATATTTCATATTTAGCTATTTTCACAAAATATTTTTTTATTCTATCAATTTTCTTAAACATTTTCTAAGAAAATAAGTTTTTATTGAAAATGAGCACATTTTTCATACAGTATTACTGCGTACTGTCTACTCTCGCTACGCCCGGTGAAGACGCGGTCGAATGTTCTCAGATTCTTCAATCGCGGCTAATTCTCTTAGCTCAGTGGCGGGGAGTGCGCGTCAGCGACAGAGAGCATTTCCACGTTCAGGTGTGAGAAGTATCACTTTTGGGTTCTTTAACCCCAATTTCGAGAAACATTGGCGTTCTCCGACATGATGAAACACCGATGAAAGTGCTGCACGCTGCAGTGATTGTTTGCTGCTAGTATACATCGCCAGTTTGTACGATGAGCTCGATTTGCGTCTAGTCTTGGTCCTAAACTATGACCCTCGATAGCAATAGCATCCCTTCTACCACTTACGGGGAATTTGTATGGTTCAAACCTTAAACAAACTTGTGCTCTTCAGGTGATTTTTAAAACGTTTGTCTTATTTTGTTTGATTAGGAATTGTTTACAAATATAAAAGTAATTTCGTATTATGTAAATCTGTTTTATAGTTGGTGTATTTTAATATTACTTATTACATCCGATTTTACATATTTATTACATATTTAAATACATATTTCATACTACTTATCTTTCCTGTCTCTATTGAAAACTCGTGTTCAGTATTTCACTTACTAGGGGATCCTGTAGTTTCGTCATGCTTAGGGGCCGTGTCTATTAATTGCAAAGCTGACTTCAGCTGAAATTAGAAAAAAATGAATGGAGCGCTTCATTTTCGATGATAAATGGAATTGTTGGCATTCTCTTAATAAACTTACTCGAGGAAGGAGGATTACACCTTCATCTCAACCTTGCTTCGGCAGATTCTAAGACCAACATTTCAGGCATAATTTTGCCTAAAATTAGCAAGAAAAAAGGAACCTATTTTACGCAAAGAAGCATTTATTCTGACTAAAATAGAATTTGGAAGATAAATGTAAATTAGAGAAGTTCTGTCAAAATAATTTCTATAGATGCCGAATTCAATAATGATAGGATGAAATGGCAGTCTTTGTCGCGAAACGAAGCCTATCGGCATCGATGAAACGAGTAAAAGATTGTGAATAGAATGGTCTCGCTTTCTCGGAGCTGGTTTTTGAATTTTCTGGACATAGGGCAAAAGCTCAACAGTCAATGCCCAATAAGTTCATCCGTCTGCAGAAGAAGACAAATCGCGACAGCGCCCACTTGTTGTTCAGACTTGCATATAAGCTTCAAATTTCATCGAAATCCATACAACAAGAAAAGGAAAATAAAGACGGAAAGAAAGAAGTGAAAATTGAGAATAATACTCGTACTTTATTCATCGGGAGCTGAAATAGACAAAAGTAGACGAAATAAAAATATTCTAAACAATTCTATATGTGGAGCTGATATAGCCTGATTAAGCCTTAAAACCGTAACAATAATAAGGAAGAATTTTGCTAAATATCAGGGCTCTAAATCATTACATTTCATCTCTAGGGGAAATCGTGATAATTGCAATATGAATAATTCTAGATGCTGCTTCACGTGGGGTATGAGAGCCAACCATGCCTCAACAACATGATTACAATATCCAATCTTACAGCGGACTCTATCGTCACCTGATATTTTCGAGAATTACACTCATAATTCGTAACATTCCTGCATTGTACATTCAGACCGGTATCCTCCGTGCAGGTATTCTTTTGCTTGAACAGAGTACCGGGAAGAGATAGGACCAGCGTCCGGTTAAAGCATTGCCGGGATAAATTCCGGTTGGGTCGTCCAATGTTTGTTGTAAATCCTGCTAACTTGTATACCTGTATTTTTTAGCTTTCAGAGTTACAAAACGTATACATAAGATGCCATGCACAGTCTTTTTTAAGAAACCGAAAGTAGCCGACTGGGATTAGTTTCTCTGCTGCATGCGTTCACAGAAATGGAAGGCGACTGCTTTGGCAGCTTTGCCTCAGCTCGTCCACTCCAGGAAGAGAGGGTGAGTGGTCGTAATTTCGAACACGTTTCGAGGATCGTACCGTTCGAGTTGAGCGACCAGTCTTCGCGGTCATCGCTCTGAAATTTCGCCTCGCTAATAGGGATGCGACCTCCATAGCAAAACATCGATGTAAATATATCGCCCTAGGTTTTAGCTATAATAAAACAGAGCGAAGTAAGTCTGTGCCCAATGGGGGTTTTGGGGTCACCAAAAATGAGTTAAACGGTATTTTAAAAACTTGTAAACTACTAACAATAACTTTCGTGCAAGGAAGAATTTAATATGACAGTTGCCGTGTTATTAATTTGTTATTCATATTTTACTGACTAGTATAAATAAAAATGAGTAACAAAACCTATCCGGGAGCCTGAGCGCTCAGTGTCAACCCACAGGGTTAGCGCTTCCTCAATTTGCCTTCATGAAGAAGGGGGGGGGGGGGCTACGTCTACTGCACGTGTGTTGACTACCTCGCCGTGTGCGATATACGTGGGAAGGGAGCAGGGCATACCAGGGCATTGTGGTTATCCCTCTGGCAAGAACGTCTGCTCGATGAAGGCAGAACAAACAGCGTTCCCTTCAATGGCATACATTATTTGACATTTTTTACAAAATTATGCTTTTGGAGACTGTTCATTTCATCACAAAGATGACACATCACATTGAAAACTTAAAAACGTGAGTGTTAAAAACATCAGCTGCAATAAATCCATGATATGAAATCATGAGCATAGAGGTCTCATCCTACTTGCAAAGAGGAGATAAGAATGGAGCTGCTGCGAGACGGGGAAAACAAGAAGTAAAGTTCAAATATGTTTTATTCATTACGAATTGTTGAGGAGTGATCGTGGACAAAAGATCTGAATGGAGATTTCATTTCTCGATCCAGTGATACCACGGGTAGAGCATTAACAAGCGCGAGGAATCAAGATCTCGCGTCAAACTAGTTTATTTATTTATTTTTTATTTTTTTTGGAATTGCTGCTTGGTGAAGAATATGAAACTACAACTCTCTCTTTAATATTTATCAATGCAAAGACAAATCTCAGAATATGAATTATTATAGACCAATTGAATAAAAAACGATGGTATCAAAATAATATGAAGTAAATAAATTTAGTCACCATTGCAGTGTACACTTGGTGCATGAAACATACGTCAGTGGAAAATTGATGACATTTTTCCATGAATCCAAAACTTCAAGGAGTTTCTTAGTTTTGTAAATATCCAGTAAAGGCTGGCTCACTGCAGTGGGTTGCTCAATGCAAGCAGTTCTAGTGGCCACGCGCTCAAACACGTCGCGAGGATCGCGTAGTGCGGGTTGATCGGCCAATCTTTACCGTCGCCACACTTGAGATTTCACATCTCGGATCCGTAGAGGAACAGCTATTTGGAACAGATCGCGGAAATCAGCGCTACTCCTTGAAATTGATCCACCTGTTTTCGGAATGAAACGCGAATGGAATAGTCGGGATTTGACAAAGACGAGTCAGTTGAGCCTTTGCCGGAGATTCAGCAGATACAACGCAATAAGCAGGGGACGTTCGGACGAATTTCGTGCGATGAAAATTCATTTATTCGGTTTGGAATGCAGATTGAATGAAATTGGGCAACTAAAACTGATGCTACGTACCCAAGATTAAATTGATCTTGGCGAACGAGTCGCAATCACTGGACAGTGAAAGTTGTCATTGCTATTAATGAACTTGGACATTTGTGGAGTGCATTTATACATATTTTATTATACACATTCATTAAATACAATACTTTGTACAATTAATTGGTCAAAATGAATGTTGGTAAAGGAGGGGTAGGGGTTCCAGGGCTCAAGATAACCTGCGTGTGTAATACGTGCGAGCGCGCTCTCGAGGGCAGGGTCGGGCCGCGCCGCGCCGCGCCGCGCGAGTCGACCGGCCAGTCGCCGCGGTCACCGCACTCTAAATTTCGCCTCCGCTGCCGGGGGGACTGGATGCGTCGGTTCGCAAGGCGCCTGCGTCCGGGTGCTCTGCCGCGCAGGACGGGTCTGCCTCCCCGCTCCCGCCCACTCGGGGCGACCGCTGCCGCAGAGGTCGCCCACTCGGCGCGGCGGCGGAGCGGGGTACCGTAAATGGACGGCGGCGGGGTTCGAACCGGCTTCGCGCCCGGATCAATGCGCCGCCCAACCACTCGACTGCGGACTGAACACGGCCGAGGCTTCTTCGCTCAAGATCAAGAACGGGTTAAAATCAGAACAAGAACGATCGAGGTTGTCCCTAATAATATTGAAATAGGGGACCTAGGTGAACAAAATCAATAAGAAAATAAAACTCATAATTAATCAATTGATAATATTAATACTCAAGTAGTAACTACAATTTAAACATGTACTTATGTATGTATGTATGTATGTATTTTTTTTAAAAACTTTCATTTATGTCTGCTTGTAATATGAATCCACTATTGTGAAGAGACCACGCATTCTTTTACTCCCGAGTATTATCAAGTCATTATTATTATTATTATTATTATTATTATTATTATTATTATTATTATTATTATAGGATAATGGTGAGGGATAAAAGGACTAGGATGATGGTAGGTGTTAGGTGGGGTAGTGGGAGGTCTTCTTGGGATTTTGGAACATCCCAGCACTCGCCTTGTGACCAAGGGAAACCACGAAAACCCCGGTATGGATGGCCGGCCCGGGGAACGTATTCGCATCTCCCGATTGCGAATTCAGCGCGCTTCTCAGTGAGCCACTTCGCTCAGTCAAGACTGATTTATTCATTTAAACATTAAAAATAATTTTCGGTGGAAGAGGTTGAAACCTAAATTTGAATGTGTTATTTCGAAAAGGTCTCATTGGACATGAGCACGTTAATTTTAAATGCAACATCTCAAGGGAACTGGCCTACAGGAAGAAATCAGAGAACCACATCTGATTTAATGGCAATAAGGAACGGCGTGCATATGGCTTTTCCACAGGAGGTGAAGGATTTTCTGATTCAAATGGGGAGGTTAACTTACTGCTTAATCCCAAAGATTGGAGATGTGGCCTTGCTGAAGTAACCGGTCCTTTTATTGGTGCGGAGCGAAAGGGAAGGGCCATTTCAACATTTGCTCAATGGGTCAAAAGAAATCTGGCAATAAAACCGATCTAAACTGGATGTTAATCCAGAAAACTCTTTAAATTTTTGCTGAGATATACATACTTCGAGTTTTAAACAGTGTAAACGTAGCATAATATTGCTAATGTAATAACATTGCTATTACCACTGTTTTTACACACTACATACGATCAGTTTGTTGTGAAGAGTGCTTAAGCTTTATTCGAAGACTACTTGAGAAACTCTCCAAGATCTGTTAATGAGTTAGTGGTTTACGTGGGTTTGGGGAAAACAGTTCTGAAATAGATATTTTCAGCGATTCCAAAGGTGAAAATGGAATATCTGCAACCTCTTTTTTCAGCTCTGTAGGAAAAAGTATGGATATTTTAAAACTTAAGATATTATGTACACCTAACTATAAATGTAATTGCACTGATTAACATATGTATGTAATATTCTGGTGTTATTGACATTAACATTAATATTCCAATGCATTTAAGTGAAAGAAATAATCAAAGCACAAATTTAAGAGATTGAGGCTTAACTCATGGAGATGTAAATGCCCATACTACAAATAATATTACAGAAGAAGCTGTGTTGGGTAAGACGTTGGAAATAACCAGAGACTTGTGTTGCAAGATCTTTGCCATCTGCTCTTGTCGAAGTTTTGTTTCCATTGCATGCACCAGAGATGCAGCAACCCCAGCTTGCACCTGGCTTTTTTGCGAGGATTCAAACGGGTTCCGATGGCGTCCAGCGCTAAAATAGAGCTCTGACCTTGAGGATAAGGAGTTGAGCGTGCTAAGCGACGTTCTTCGTCCGAGATGGGCGTTCCGGAGTAAATGAGTCAGAGAGGTCGACGTATGCAATTACTGGGATGTTGCTCCGTAATTGGCGAGAACCTTTTATTGGTGATAAAACTGATCACGTGATTCGTAAGCTATCTTTAAAGGATATTTTATATAGGAATTGGATGATACATAGCAGTAAAACACAAAATGCATGCGCACTGCAACACATAGTACACTAACCTTTGGCTAAGTCAAAAAAAAAAAAAAAAAGATATGTTGGGAAAGTCGGTGACACGTAACGTATTGGCGATAAACCTTCCCCCCTCCGTGATTTTTGTGTAAGAATGTGTGGCTTATTAATGTGCAAAAGTGTGTGGTACGTGGAAGGTACAGAATCGTGTTACAACGCAATACTTAGTTTGCAATAATATTTGGTGAATCGGCTCATTAGGAATTTATCGGAGATCTCTAAAGAATTCTCGAGCAAACTTGGACTAGAAAGTATTTTTCGCACGATTTTCAGACATTCATGTTAGTTGCGTGGAATTCCCCTTTTTGCGGATCAAGCGCCGAACAGCGTTGTTGCGTTGCCGGCTTGTTTTTCCGCAGAAGCGAGCACGAATCCGGGACCCACACCGCGGCTGGAAGGACCGTGAGAATCGCCAGTTATCACGGGGAACGGAATGCTGCGGCGTTCGTTAGAGGCAGAGGGGGGGAGCTGTGGAGGTGGTGGGCGTGGCCTTGCCGCAAGGACGGGGCAGGCACGACGCCGCCGCCGCCGCCGCCATTGCTTCTGCGGCGATTGTTCTTCGCAGTGAAGAGGGTGGACTTTGTCGATGGGAGAGTGCTTTCGCAATTCGTCCGCAGTGAGGACCTCTCGGCACGACGATGTTCTGAAGCGCCTCGCGTTGACAAGTCCCTGACGAAATTCACATGGTAATTGGACGGGCGTCCCACCTGCTGCGATTGCTCTGCGGCAGCAAAGTTGCTTCTGCGGAATCATTCACTGGGAGATCTTAATGATAAAGTGCTGACGGTAGCGTATTTTTGATGCTAGTTCCTAGCTGGGTCGAATGCAAGTAGTTTTGAGGAGGATTCTAGCGGGCGGGTGCTCCGATCGGTAGTTTTCCGTGCTAGCTCCGATCAATACCAGGGTAATGGCACATCAGTACCTTTACAAACGGGTCATGCACTTCGCACGCGTGTTTTTTTCTGCATTGCCGCACGTTTTGTGAGGAGACTGGTCGGGAGCTTACAGCTTGGTTTCGCTGGCACGATGCTTCGCTGGGGGAGATATCTAGACGTGGAAATCTCCTTAGTGTAGATCGGCACCGGATGCCTCGTTCGGAGAAGGAACGTCGCCACTTCTCGGGATATAACATGTACTACACATACGGACTAATGATTACCAGTTGACGCGTCCGGAAATAATAAATGCTCTCTCACTCGTTCGGTACGTCACCGCTTCGAAGCACCGTTGACTTGCCTTGACAAGTCCCTCAGAAAAACTCAAGTGGTTGAAGTAATTCCGAACAGTTTTCTTGGAATCTGTGAGAGAATGCAGAGGAGGGCTTCGTTTACTATTGGTTGCGGCTTTATTCCTCTGCAAGTAATCACTTGCCGCATGAGTTGCTTATTGACCTAATTCATTTCATTTTGTTATTATTATTATTATTATTATTATTATTATTATTATTATTATTATTATTGTGAAATCATAGAAATAAAGATAAAATGTTTAACCGTTCCTTCGAATAACTCCGAATTATTATTCGTCGCAATTGTAACAAGTTTCCGTCCTTAAACATTTAAGCGTTTCCAAAATAATTAGCATTAGGTTCCCCAAAATGTCCATCTTTAATAAAAGATTCAACACCTATAACTCAAATCCTGAAAGTGTGAAAATATTTTTTTCTTTTATTTAAAAAATAAATGAGCTAAAGCCAAGATATCCGTGGGATATTGGTGTTGATCATTAAATCTTACTAATTATTATTCGTTTTTATAATTGTAGGAATATTTTGCTCTAGGAAGTTACTGCTAATTACTTTTAAGAGCTTTTCTTATAGAGACGTTTCCCTTTGTTTATATTACTTTGCTACGTATTTGGAGTGTAAAAGGCTACGATCGAAGTAATTGTATACTGTTTTTGCCAGACAGTTATGTCATCGTGTTCTCGGTGTCGACATACTTTGCAGTATTTTTTTTAACGGAATACTACAAGCGTCACACGCCGCATGCTAGATATTCCCCGACGTGAAGAAAGTTGTGAATAGTCATTATACACACATTCCCTTTCCGGAAAAAAATATGCAAAACTGTTATGCGTTTAAAAATTGTCTTTGTAGTAGTATATCACATTCGTTTCGTCTCGTCATGTTTAAATGCAGCATGCATCTCATTATTCCTGGAAAACAAATGGGCATTTCGAGTACTACTAAACTTCACCGCAATTTGTAAGAAAAGTTTTGTTTGCGATTTATATCTAATGAAGGGTTGAAAGTAAATAATAGGTTCACTTCCTACCTCAATCTTGGATGTTCGTGGACTGGACGGGATGTTCGTGTAAATGTACAGGATGTAAGTATTTACATTTGTGGAGACATTAGAAGCCTTCCGTGGGCTTAGTTGCTGTTATTGCAATTGCCATCAAACCCGAGTGGCACATAGGAAGCATTAATAAAAAATAGTGTAGCGTAATTTAAAACTTAAGTGTTCATATTCATTCTTCTTTTTTTCGTAAAACCTTGTGTGATTGTGTTATTTTGACCTCAGTAATAGCACACTTCGCAGAATAATTCCGTTTTTGAAGAAAGCTTTTGTATTTAAATTTAAAAAATGCTATATATTAATTTGTTAAATTGTGAAAAAATATGGTGATGAAACATGGATGCAGGGAGATGTGAATGTAAATAGAAATTACAAATTCAATAAGGTGATGTCCGTTTCCGTGTTGATGAATTGGTTGATTAATGTTTCTGGGGACTTTAAATTGCTATGATCATTAGTGCAATGAATGTGTTTATGGAGGTGACGGTGATCCCGGCAAGATCGTGGAACCTATACGTCGGCTTGAGGGGGGGCATTGCTCCTCTAGGTATCTTCCAGCAGTGCTCCGCCGCCGCCACCGGGATATACTCTTTTAAGTTCCCGACTGATCCCCTTGTGCTTACTGTTGTGAGTGTAAATGTGTGTGTGAGCGTGTGTATGTAAGAGGGGTGAGGAGTGGAAAAAGAAAGATCACTTGCTGTACGCGGCCCGTTTGTTGCTTCGGTTTTCGCCGGGTGTAGATCACAGAAACCTCAAAAAAGGACGGATTAGAGAAGCCGGCCGCAAGAATTCTCCAGACAGCGGCTGAATGTGACCTTCTAGGGCTTCCAATCCGATCAGTCACTACATGGGCAGCCGCCACCAATATTGTCACTGGACTACCCGTGTCGGTCGTTTTCTTGTTCCTTTGAGAGGTTGTCACCTGCTCGGGAACAGTTGAGACGTTCATTAAAACGAGAAGGCGGTTACTGTTCGTGTCGCTCCCATGTTGTTCGCTGGTCGAAGTCGCGTACGGAAGCGTTTCGCCCGCTTGTGCGTTCACGCGCCGGGGCACAATGGCCAACGGGACCGGTGGCGGGAGGGCGGAGGGCGTCACCCACGCACTCAACGGGAGCGGTGCGGCGCGGCACGGCGCGGTGCCCTGTACCACGCCCCCGCTCGCGGGGCGCAACGAGGCAGCGGGCGCCGGGATAGAAGTCTGCAGCGGTCACCGATAGGGTGGAGAGGGGTTGGGTTGGAAGGGACGAGGCAGTGTGGAGGTGGGCTGGGGTAGAGCGGTGTTGAATTGGGTTCGATGGGACGGCCCGGAGTGGAGCGAGGTTGGGTGGTATGGGTTAGAGTGGAGCGGGATTGGACATTCTTGACAAAGAGTGAAAGCTGGAATCACGTGTAGGATGCGCCATGAAGATCGCAGTGATTAAAATTTTGTGTCGAGACTGCTTTGCTGTCGAGTTCAGTCGTTTCAATATTTTGGCTTCAAATGCATAAGAATGTTGACGTTAAGTGGACTCAGAACTGTTTTGTTAATTGCGAAGGTGGAAGGAGTAAGACGTGCATTGGCTTGGAAATGCAAAAGCGAAGTTACTTTCGACAAATGACGAACTTAATCAGATCACGTTAACACGTATATTGCTTTTGAATCACCGCAATCTATTAATCGTGTTCTATTTATCCACATGCTTTATCAGTTGTTTTCTTTTTTTTCTTTGGTTTTTTTTCTCAAAAAAAAAAAAAAGTAATAAGGAAAGCCGAGGGCGGGGCGAAGCGGGTCATCACTGCCTCTGCTTCGCTGCTGTGTAGTGAGGGGTGGGGCGGGCGGACGTGCGTGGGAAACCTCTTCACGCCCGGTGCGTGCCCGCGCAAACGGCGAAAGGTGTTGCGGCATCCCGCTTGCGTGGTGTAGTCGGGCACCACTTGTGTTTTAGAAGTTGTTCTCTGGGCAGGTGGAGATCTGGCGGCGGTAGTACCCTCTTGATTCTGTTACGAATGTGCAAGAAAGGCAAAATGTTTTTTCTGTAGTTATTGCGTAATTTGTCGGGGAACTTTTGACTTTTTTTTTTTCAGGTGCCATGATTATACCGGGTGATTTTGTTATAAATCGTTGATGTTCAAGAAAGAGGAGTAATTAAAAAAATCATTTTCCAGAACTGTTTTAAACTGAACAGTCGGCCAAACTGTATTACGGCCCACATTATGCGGCCAAGCCGTTTTACTCTAAATCGCAGTTGTACTGGGAACTGTTTGAAATTCTTAATGGTAAAACTATACCATTTTCTTGACATAAGAGTAGCCTGCTCTAAATGAAGATTTCTAAGATGCCACTTTCCTCGTGTACTGGAAATATAATTATTGTCGTTTTACTTAGCCTCCCTGCCTTAAGCTTCGAACCCACAATCAGCGCTGAGGAGTTGCCTTGACTGCAGTTAGCACCTTTCAAGCGACTATGCAGCATATGGCAATCAGAAATAGCGCAGACAACTGTTAATCATCATTCACCACGAAAGGAAGGTTGTTTTGCTTCCATTGAAGTCTTTCTTTGCAATTTTTTTTTTTTGTCCAACACTGCCTTGGGGTCAAGCTGCCGATTCTGGGAATTCAGGTTAAGGGTAATAAGTTCTAATAACCGTCCAAGAAATTATTCTATTTGTTGAACCATTCGTCTGTGTTTAAGAAGTTTCTCCTGAATGAATGAAATAATTGTGTGTACACTTTATAAGACATTCAAGTGCTACAGGCAATGCTGTGAAAAATATAACAAATTGCAAAAATTCGTAAAATTTATCATAGTCTGATGAGGTTTTATGTTTTATTGCCGTGATATCAATCCGTCTACTCATTTTATCACGGATATTCATCATTGACCTTAGAAGTTGAAGGGCCTCTAATCCCCAATGAATTCATCCATAAATAATGATAGGAAATAAATGAAACATAAATGAAATAAACTCTACCTATAACAAAGAAGTTTCTTCTGTGTGTCTCTTGTTCGTATCACCTCTGGCGGCGAGGCCGCATACAGAAGAACTGAGACGCGGAAATTCGGGAGGCTAACGAGGGGAATAGCAGAACGCGAGTGCAAAGAGAAGGCAGCGCTTGGGGCCCTAATGAACACGGAACCGGGCAGCTGATGGGAAGATTCTCGATGGAGGAGATTCCAGAGATGGCGATAACTGCGGCGAAATGAAGGAAGGGGTCGAGCGTGCAGTGTAAATAGAGGTTCAGCACTACAGCGTTTCTCTAATTGGCGAGGACAAGTCATTTGCGCGCAATAATGTGCAGCTGAAACAAATTGTTCTCATCTTTTAGTTTTGTTTCGTGATCTTTGTAGTGGAAGATAACCAGACGATGAGACAACTGCTTCAAAATTTGCCCTTCAGATTTACCTTCTTGTTGACTATGTACATGAAATTATAAAAATATCTTTTGAATTTCAACGTAAAATTACAACAACTGTGTGAGTTAATGACAATGATTGTATCCTCAAAGCTATTTCTATTTTCAAATTTATTTCAATATAGTACGATTTTGTAGTTGATTTGCTGTCTGGTGTACATATTATAGCATAAACGTGAACTGATTTATGGAAATGTTTTCCCACGAATCATGTACATTGCTATGTAAGATGGGGTAGAATTCCGAAGCTCAAGAAAACGAGAACATATTGTTCCCATACTTTCCCGTTCAGGCAGTTTATAAATAAAAATAAGAATTTAAGACATTTCATATATGATCTATGACAGTTGCAGTAGTACCAAAAATATTTCCAGAAATTTTTAATTTTACACGTAAGATTCATGACCAGGGGAGAATCCTATTTGTTGATCTGACTAACCTAGGAAATTGTAGTGTGCCATTGCCAACTGGGATTAATATAATGCTGTATGTAATTTGTTGTGATACGTTGTAGTAAAATAGAAAAAAAATCATGTAAATATAGTATCTTCAACAGTGGGTTATATTTTCATTTAACATATTTAGTCCTTAGTTTGTTTACAGATATTTAAATAATGAATAAGTTAATTAACTCAATAATCTAGGAATTTTAAATCGATCGAGAACAAAGAAGAGTAGTTCGAAGAAAATCCAATACTTCAAAATAGAAATTTAGGCGAAGAAATCTTGTTCTATGGCAGTTCATTTGCTGTAAGAGCTTATGATATTTGTTGAGTAATCCCACTCCAGTTTTATAGCTTGCAAGCTACTATGTGTGGCAAGAACAAGAACGGTGTATGGTCTGATTTCGATCTTATCAGTTTAACTGAACACAATTAAAAATTGCGAACATCCCTTGCTGCTGCTGCCGCCTGTAAGTAAACCTACTTCGCGTGACCAAACTCACTATGAAACCTTTTAGAGCAAACCGTATTTTCGCGCTGTTGTGCCTGCGGTTAAGACGCAAGTGATGCATCTTTTCCGTGATTGGTTGATGTGATTGCTTGTTCACTGTTTGAAGTACAAGGTACACTTTTAAAATGCCACAATCAATATTTCCAAAACAATATTTGCAGATATGTTACTCGCATATTATTTTAAAACATAGGCTCCTATATCTGAAAGTAACGTCGCTGTTCAACCCTGTTTTCGGAGTGTTTCATAATTATCTCTGGGTGGGTATTTTAGACTTAAATTGCGCAGATATACAGTCTCTCACAGACACGCACTCACACTTATCTATATTTTACCACCTACCTCGCTTCAGTGTTAAGATTGTGTTTTTGGAAAACTGATTAGACTGTAGACAAACAAATACCCTTTTATAGACACTTCACCTGTCTCAACTCTAAAAATAACTTGTCGACTCTCGCCTGTTAGCTTATGCTCAGCTCCATTGGTGTTGCGGCACAAATGAATGCGTTACATCGTTTCTTGTAAAATAGTCTGGGCTGGCAACTACGATGAGTTGGTTGATTAGTTTGTTGGAAATAATTGCAAGTTCGTATTTCTGTAAGTGTACTTATGGGATCCAAGAGACTACGTTTTCGACAAATATATTATTCTGATGTAAGAAGCACCAAACCCTATTGTTTGCAAAAATTGTTCACACATGGGAAGAATTAAATGTAGCATAATCATGAAAGAAAGTATTTCGAAATCGTGATGCCTTTCAAGGAGTCTCTCGTACTGATGACCAAGTGGGTGAACGAAGGTGTTCTAATCTGAGACGTATCTTTACTTTCATTCTTTCACACTTCGCAAATATCACTGACTTCACGTAAGTAGAAATGAAAGTTTATCTTTCTTCTTAGTTTTCTATCTTATCGTTAATGGAACTAACAAGATATAGTCTTAGCAAAGACCAAAATGGACCACTTTCGAGAAATATTTTAATTTCTCTTTCGTGAGGTACTTATTCGGACTGTACTAATCACAAGCCGTGAAAAGAACAAAGCACAGGGAATGCTGACTAAAGGAGATAAGTACAATCGGAGTATTCGTGGGTGAAGATCAAAAACAGAGAGGAGAGGCTTACAGACTTCTGCGTCAGTCTCAAGTGCTTTGGGAGATATTTTCCTCGAGGTTTTCTTAGACATTTCTCTAGACGACCTACATTGTGGAAGATTTGTGGTAGAATGTATAAATGGTTTTGCGTTCATTGTTCTTGTTTGGTATGCCTGATAACTATTTTTCAAGTTGAATAAAAATGCTGTTTGCTTGATTCTAGTGGGAAAAACGGTGACATAACAAGAAGCGTAGTTATCTGCTAATTAGGTATGTTATGGTACCCGTTTTTTTTTCAACTTTGCTATATAAATAAATTCGGACTTTCTGGTTCTTAGTACAATTGTTAAGTTATTAATTATTATGGGGATCAAAACCGATTATATGATTCGTAAGATTATTTTGGAACAGGAAATCATTAATTCACAAGTTTATTTTTGGAAGGGAAGTACAGAAGTGCAACTCGTCATGCATTTACGGCATTTCAAATTCCCTCTAACATATACGACTCGTGTGAAACCTTAAAGGACTTTCCTGTTAACAGGCCCCGTGTGAACACCGGGCCCAACGTCCACAGTGTTCAAGGGCCCGTGATTGTTCTTTAAAAAAACACTTTAAAAAAAGTGTAACTAGTAGTGCTACAGAATGACAGACTTTCTCGTATTAGTTTTCCATTTCTTTTGGTCTCAGCTAGATACTCGGACTTGCCACATACTCTTGCCCATCACAGAGTGTGCCGCTCATCATTGAATAATATTTATAACTAGTGGACCCGGCAATGCTTCGCTGTTGCAATGCATTATGCTTTGCGTGCTACTTGTCACGTGTTAATCACGTTTTACGCTACGCTCTGCAAAAATTTCAGTTGACGAAAGACTTTCTCGCGAGTGTGGTTCTATCTCTTTCAGTGTCTATTACTCTCTCCTTCTCCCTCTCCCTCTCTCCTTCTCTCTTTCTGTCTCTGACTCTTTCTGTTTGTTTTTCTCTCAGCTTGTCTTCCTGTCTCTACCTGTATCTGTTTGTCGGGAGAAATTTCACAATCGCAAGGGCAGAATACGCAATGAAGACGTCTTAATAATCGTACTTTAGTGTGCAACGAGTTGCGCCTAGCGACGTTACGTAAGGACGCCCTATTCATGGCGCTTGATATCGTGCGTCTATGTGCTCAGGCATTCGCATCGTACTATGCCTAAATTCGTCCTGGACGTGCAAGCAATAAGTTGACAAAATTTTATCGCAATCTGATGATCGGTACGGCAGCGCCTTAAGTATGAAACAACAAACAAACATTGTCTTTTATATATACGATGGTGGAATGTTGCTGGTTGATGCGAGAATGTCACTCAGTGATGAAAAGTTTACAGCTGCGAAACAAGGGCAAATAAATATATAATTGGCCACTAATCTTCGAAAAAAGCGTAGGGCGTAGTTCATGGTTGTGATGATAATTTCACATACGTTGGCGATACTATTGGCCATTATACCATTCTTCTGATATTGATCAGAGAAACCACTAAAAACTACGGAACAGAGCAGCGGTTCGCTAGAAGTTTCCTGCAGACAGTGATTGAATCCTGTCCAGCTTTGTAGCTAGAGATTGGGAAAACATCCTCCAACGAGACTCGAACCCTAGGCATCAGTTGATTTCACTGCAGTCGTTGGTTCGAGTTCCAACAGTGACAAGATTCTCGAACTAACTTGCCAGCTAGGTCAATTTAGTCGCTGTCTCTTAGAGAATTCAAGCGGCGATAGTTTTCCGTGGTTTCTCCATCATCAGGCGAATACCTGATTTGTATCCTATGAAACCGGCGACATGCCGCGCGAGATCTTTCCTTCCCCTTCCTTGTAATATCATCGCTCCATACCTACACACACACACACACTAACGTGAACTATACTACCACACATGCCGTGAGACCGGTCGCGAGCTTGAAGCTTGTCCCGCCTGGGGCGATGCCCCGCGTGGAAGATACCTGGTTGGGGAGAACCTCGCTAGCCGATGGTAGGTCGGGGCCGGATCACACTAACGGGGGAAGATCACAGTCATCTCCCGAGGAAAAAACACGCACTACACTTAGGGACTCGAGACCTCGGCCGTTGACGCGCCTGTCTAACTCTCTAACAATAAACCCGGGCAACAATGCTGCACAGGCGGCGATGGTGCCTCTGATCTGTCACTGCGGGTGATGAGTCGCGGGCAGCGCGTCATCCCCGGTTGGAGGCGCGTGCGGTGTGAGAGCGTGGCGTGTCGGACAACGTGGCGCGTCTACGCTGCGTGCCCCGTCGTGTCCCGCGCGGCGTCGTGCTAACTGCGCACGCGCCCCGCTTAACGAGCGCCCGCCCCGCCGCCGCCGCCGCTGTGGTCGCTTTGTTCGGCCGCCGCGCCGAGCGTGTCTCTCCCCCCCCCCCCCCCCCGCCTTCGCGTCGCTCCAGGGGAGCGTTCTCCCGACTACGATCCTTTCCATACGTTGGTGCTGGCACCTTACAAAGCCTGCCGGGTGCATTAGCCGTGGGTGGCCATTTTATGCAAAACGGGGAAAAGTATAGGAAAAAAAACATGTTTAGGAAGTCGGAAAATATTTTAAAACAATTTTAAAATGAGATATTTTTAAATAGTAACATTGGTTCAATGGTTTTTCTTACAATTTTTGTTTAAGAAACAAATGTTAATTTCGCACATTTTAATGGTGAATCAGAAAGCTGACGAATTTGTAAAATGAGGAAGGAAACCAGAAGTTACCGAAGAAAATTAGGGATTTTTTTCTTTTCAAAGAAAGTGTTCACCCTATTAGTAATAGCTGGTTGCAATCCCGCAATCGAAGCTTGGTAGACGGAGAGGTCCCATGTTAGTCCTCGCAATGACGGGTTTACGGCCCCAGCAAAGTGGCTGGGTTGGACGGTGCGCAATCTACACGGAAATTGTAGAGCCGTCGTTTGCCCGCATCAAGTCGAGGCGGATGTTGGAGTACAGTGTCAGCGCTCCACAGATCGATTTTACCGTCAGGGTTCGTTGGTGTTTTCTTTGCATTGTGGTATGTAATATTGGTATTGGATTACGAATATTTTCAAAATGTGTGTTTGATTTCACACTCGTGAAAGATTATTACAAAAGGTATTCGTGCTTTGAAAATTCGTAGATAAACATTAATTTCCAAATTGCTCTTATTACTACCTACATCTTCTCGTTTCGAATATTAGTAACAATAAATTGGTTAATTTTTGAGAGTTTATGATGTTTAAGTTGCACAATATTATCTGTATTATAATATTTTAGTTTCCATATAATTTCTTTGTGCCTCAATTTTTATTTCAATTAAAATTTTCTGTAAGAGATGAAATATAATTTGCATTGAAGGAAGCGATGACTTCAACGCTCGAACGAAACAGAAACTTTTGCTTCGAGAAATTCTCAGAAGGCAGCTGCACAAAGAGCTCGCATCGTAAAGGCAGAGCATGGACTGGTCGTTTTCTCAAAGAAACGATTAATTATGTGAAGCCTTAAAAGCTCCTGACATTACGAGTAGTTTTTGTTTTTACATGTATCATTCCCATTCAATCTTGAGATATCTTTTCGTAATCTGCAAAAAAAAAAGCAAGTAAAAAATTCCGAATGACTATGTGGAAATTAGCCATTGTAGGATAACTGTAAATACCTTTTGATGAAAAATACCATATTTGTATTTTTTGTTTTATTTTATGCTTTGAATTGACTGGTTAACTCCTTTGTGAACCTGTTTTGGAAGCGGTGACGCAAGTTTCTAAAGGTTTTTTAGCAACACATTCTCATATTTCTGAAAGCCATGCCAATAAAGGCGTTTGTGAATAGTCAGAAGCACTCTGATAAACACGCGACTTTTTTTTTTTTTTTTTGACATAAGGAATGTTAGTTGGAAATAAATTCGCTGCAGAATGTGTTAAAAATGTGTTTAACAAGTGTTGAAAAAATAGGATGGTTTGTGGAAAGCGTAAGATTTAATTAGCACTGAACGTCCATAAATATGGAAATGAAATAATACTACATAATCTTTACTTGAAAAATGTATATTCAAGAATGAAAAAAAAAAAAAAACAACGACGATTGAGTAGATTTCTGTGGACAAGCACATGTACACATGCAATACCCTGTGCTTGTCCAGAGTGATCTAATCAATGTTGTTGTTTTTTTTTTCTTTTCATGTTCTTGTCCTCATAAATCGCAATAGTTAGGTTCATCTGGCTCTTTCGCGGACCGAAGACACGTTTCACTTGCAGATGTGCGACGTACTTGTATATATACGATACTCCTGATTAATTCTTGAGCCATTTACTTCCAAGCAAAATCTATGAGCTGATCGCACATAATTAAGTATATCTTTTTTTTTCCGGAGGTTGACCACCCCCTGATGGCGTTTCTTAGGATGACCATGACTGTAGTCCAACCCGTTGCGTGGTAGTTCTCAAATTACCCAGCGCTTTCCGAGTCAGAGGCCCCTTGTCTCCCCTAAGCGACATGAACGTTGCTACTCACTCGAGACGTCTGAACTCCGCTTTCCGCAGCCGCCGTTTCCCAGAGGTTGCGACGCGGACTGTCACCTGCCGGAGTCCGGAACCGCTCGCCAAACAAAGCGCCTACGGTAGGACATTGGCGACATCGTTTCGGAGAGCCGGGGACAGGCGTTGAAGAGCTTTAGCTTCGTGACGACAGGCCACTAGCTGCCCGGAAGTCTTGTTGGGAGGTATTTTTTTGTCCACGCGTGGGAGACTATGTATGCACGTCCAGGGAATTTAAAACTTTCCCTTGTCGTATGTGTGTAGACTTCGTTGGTCCTTGTAGAAAACCTTTTTGGTTTTGTTCGTAAGAAAAATGGATTTGCTTAAAATTACGGTGATCACTAATGCGGTTAGCCAAAGAATGTAACCATTCGTGGAATTGTGATGCACGAGATACAGTATTGTTTACTGCTACGCTAATAGCATTACTTGCAGCTATTTGTTCCACGCATATGCGATAGCTCACAACATTGCTACTTGAAATCGATTTATAATGTGTTGGTAAACTGCTAAACACTGAGTCACTGGTGTTCATTTTTATTGGTATAGTGTTTAGCATTTCGTTTACTTTTAAAAACAAATGTGCCTCTTTTTTAAATATTCGGTGTAAAATAATCACGGAATCAGGGAATTCATTTAAACACAATAGTTCCATTATTACTCATTGATATTGCTACTCAACAAACACTACACAGTATTATTGGGTAACAATCAAAAATGTCTCGCTATTGGTTTCAGTGTACTTCGGGTGCTAAGAGCCTAGGAGGGCTCAACAAAAAACCTGTGGCGAAGAAATCGGTATATTAAGAAATTTCCAGGTACTTTAGAAGCTTAAAAAGAGCTTTAGTTTTGGAACGTATAGAGAATGTCACCGTGAGACATCTCATTTTATGTTTTAGAAATCAAAAGTTTTCTTAAAGTACGTATTCTTGACAGTGTGTATGGTAATTGCAATAATTCAAAGGCAACGGAAAGTTCACGGTGCACGACAGCTAAAACTGCTAATGCCAGTAAATAATTGCCTAGGACTGAGAAAGCAGGGTGAAAACGAAACTCCACGAATGTTCTTCATACATTTCGCTTCTTTTTTCTCAAACGTTTGTTTCTATAATAAATTTCTCCCCGCCCTGAAGTTAGTGCAAAGTCATGAACCTAGTGAACGTTTTCTGTTGGTGTGTCAGTTGACAGTGTCTTGTGGCGAGCGTAGATTAATATCCCTGTCCTCGGTCGTTAAAAGCGCAGTTTCTCATTGTGTATAAAAGTACGCTACGTAATTATGGCTAGTTATCTGAGTGAAACTGTTCTGATGACACGGAACCACAGTTTCGCGAGTGGGTTTGTTGCGAGAGCCATATCCTTGAACGTTTATCTATATTCCTTCACTTGCTAGATCGCACCAATTTACGCTCTGAAATGACGTCGTGCCTACAATCATGCTTGCTGGTGGCTGCATCAACCACCGCTCCGTATGTGATGATGCTTATTTAGTGGTGTGGATCCTGGATTCAAAGTCAAGTGAATTCCCGACGATTCCTCGTCATGTTTTGATATAGCCTGTATACATGTATTCTGGAGCCGATTTCTACCTTGACCGGCTTGGGAACTCGATCACCGCAGTTGGTGTTCCTTAAATGATCGAGATGACCTGCTCGAGTTGCTCCGGCCGCCAGGGAGATGCACCAGCGGGCGCCCGCCCGGAGCGGCGCGGCGCGGGGCGATGGAGCAAGACGGACGGCAGCGGGCGGCGCACAGTGAGCCCAGTGCCAACGAATGGATTCGGATTTATTGGTTATTTCTGTTTCTGAGAACGTCAACTGCTGTGATCATTGATCACGTAAGTGTAGCGCATATTTTTCACGAGAGGTGGCGGTGTCTTTCCGCCACTCCATTGTGAAATCCAGCACCGAGCTTCACGTCGGCGTACTGGAATTTCCCCTATCACGGTCTTCCACCAATGGAGAATCGTCCCAGCTGGGATAAGCTCTAAGCTTCCAACCGGTCTCAAGACATGTGGGTAGTCTAGTGCTTGTAGGTGTGTGTAAGGGGTGAGGATATCAACCATTACACACTCTTACAAACCCCCAAGGAAGAGGAAATACAAACCCCCAAGGAAGAGGAAATACAAACCCCCAAGGAAGAGGAAATACAAACCCCCAAGGAAGAGGAAATACAAACCCCCAAGGAAGAGGAAATACAAACCCCCAAGGAAGAGGAAATACAAACCCCCAAGGAAGAGGAAATACAAACCCCCAAGGAAGAGGAAATAAGATCGCACGCGGGTCTTGGCCCGTTTGTTATGCTACTGCTCTGGCATTCGGCTGGTACTGTTTGGAGAAACCACAGAAAACTATCGATCAGAGCAGCCGGCCACTAGAATTCTCTTTCAGACAAAAGCTGAACTCGACCTCTCGACTTCCCAATGTGGTCGGTATCATTAATATACTTGAAAATAATTTTATCTGTAAATTTGTTTTCATAGAAATTCTTAAATATAACAAGTTATGGGACTTCCGAATGACAAGATTTACATGTCGCATGTTTTTGCGAAAATAATGTTGAAACATGCTGGATATTGCCCGCGCATGTATCGACATAATTGATATTGTGAAATCCACACTATATACAGTAGTGCTCTAATGAGACATTTCGAAAACCTATGAACAAAATGACACGATACTTTGCGCTTCATTATTATGTAACTTCATGTTTCAAAATAGTTACGTATAAAATTTCCTTTTAAGTCGTTTAGAACTTTGTTGTTATGAAGTCACGAAATGTTTAATGATTTCTAGTCTATATTTCTAAATGTTTAATGATTTCTAATCTAGCCCTACTTACAATTTATAGCAATTTTGATGATTTTCTTTTCAAGTAAAACATACAAACAAAACTCTGTGTGGCATCGTCATGAAACGAAATTTATAAATGTTACTAAAAATTACTAAGCCAACAGTTAATGAATACTCGTTCAATGCAAAATCATATCGTTGTTAATTTTAATGTACCCAATTGTTTCGTAACCGAACCCGGCAATTCCGTACAGCGATGGCTAAATTATTAGACTATTGTTATTCAATAAGATAAAATGTATTTGCGACTGTAGATATTGACACTCTGTGTAAATGATTCTAATGTTTTATAAACACTTCAGAATTAACGTACTTATTCTGAGATATGTTGAAAATCAATTTTTAATCCATTCTGTCATTTTGCGAGATGCAAATTGGTTGTTTTACGAGGTGGGTTTTATGGCCTTCTTTTTCTTAAGTTTCTTTTAAATACCGATCAAGACTATTTGCAGCCTATTGGAACCCAGACTGATCAATGTCTTGAATGTGTTTTCCAACTGTCTTTCCTGTCGTGATAGAGCATAGTCATCGGCTTTTTTCCGAACAAATCATTTATGTGAGAAAACCAATGGTTCTTCAGGATCTCTTAAGAATTGGTCGTGCCTCATTAACTGTGTATACTTTCCAATAACATTTACAAACATTATACTTCAAACAGTTACTTTTCTCATGGGCTTCTCAGGACTCTTTATAATCCGTTCAGTGAGAGTCAGAAAAATAATATTTACTCTAAAAATTTGGTCACCTCTGTATAAACGTGTTAATAACACATGCAATTATGATAATTTTTTAAATCATTTTTTTCAGAAAGACATTCAGAATATACATGTGTTGTCTTTTTCCAGTGTTCTTTGTCAATAATTTCTTCCTATATTATTTTAGTATCTGCCCACTGCGTCCAGATCAGAAGCGCGTTTTTTGTTCGCGGCTCCCAATGATACATGGGATCTCGCCGACAAAAGAACTCTAAGCAGAACACGCTGCAAGGAGCTTCGGATATGAAGAGCGAGGAGAATGAGATCGCGAATATTACAGGACGAAAAGTTACAGTAATTTAAGACATTAAGCTGTTTTTTAAATTTATTTATTGCGATTATTTGCTATAGAAACATTGTTGAATGTTAAAAAGGAATATGCCGAGTCAGTGGTTCTTGGTTGCTATTCAATGTGTGTTTACGTTATTATTGCATCCTGTAAACATGTTACGCCGATTTCGGTAAGATGCTGTGTACATGTCTATTGAGCGGAGTCGTGTAGGAAATTCACAATTTATTTTAAAGAATTCTTCGCGATCGTCTTGAAGGGTCTGATATGCAGAAAATGCTTTTTTTAATGAGTGCTTTTTAAACAAAACCAACGTAGCAGCGATAGCTCATAATATATTGTGGCAAATTAAAAACGCTAATAAAATATATTTACTTTGTTTCCGGTTTATTACGGCCCAGATTGGAATTGGATAATATTGAAGTTTAAAGAGAGTACTTTGAGTATTTTTGTGGGATGGGCCTTATTGGAAAGGAGAAATAGCTCGACACTAACACAAGATGCGAAGGATGAGAGTGAGATCCTATTGGAGAGGAAAAGATTGCGTGAGGTCGATAGCCCGTTCTTAGCCAGCAAGCATTTCATTTTTGTGTAGTAGAATTAGTATCACTGACAGCGTTTCAGATAAATTAGTTCTTGGGATATGCAAATTACACTAGACTGAGATGTAACATTAAATGTTTATTTTTCATGATACCTTAAGTTAATAAATTCAGAAAGACATTTTGCAGCTTCTAAGGTTCTTTCACTATTGAATCACATTCCACTGCAAAATACTACGCTTCTCAGCCGCGGTCTTCACGTAAGCAGATTGCACACCTCCCTTCCCAACTTCGCATAGGAGGACGAAATGTAGTACACGTCGGTGACAGAGCACGGAAAATGTCACATTTTCTTCAAACGAAATAGAAAAGAAATGACCATACTTCAGTGTTTGATTGAAGTAGACAATGTGTTTTAATTATTTTTGTTTCGTGTCGCACCGAACATAATTCTAAAACATTTTCTTCCATTATTTAATATTATGACCTTAAACTCAGACCTAGCTCTGGGATGTACGCATAGACACGCGTACAAGAAGCAGAAGGAACGCAGTCTCTGATCGAGGTCATGCTTTGCCATTTAACACGTTTCATTTACTGCAAAGGAATGTAATTTTGCAGTTGTATTAACAAAAAATTGTATTGAAAAGTATCTTAAGTTTAATTTCTTTAAGACTCCGAAGTGTGTGTGTGTGTGCATATATATGTATGTGTGTGTGTGATTTTGAATTTAATAATTTTTACTTTCCCGTGTACATACGTATACACGTAATGTAGGGAAAGTTATGTAATGCTGCGCAAAAAAACGACGGATTTTCGGCAGAAAAAAATATTACCGGGACCTGATAACGAAAAAGTGGATAAATCCAGTTGCTGAATTAAGAAAAAAAGATCCCCTAACACGTGATGTCACCAGAATCCCTGTTGGCGGCGAAAGGTGGCAGCTGGCAAGAGTAGGTGACAAGTCCGAATACTTAGCCGAGATCAAAGGAAATATAAAACTAATACGGGAAAGTCTGAGCCATTCTGTAGCCCCACTAGTTTGATGTGTTCCTCTGTTCTTTCAGAACCAATCATGTTGAAGTCTCGTGTCTCAAAGCGATATAATGTGTTCGGAGTGGAAATTAGGTCCCATTCTTTAGTGAAACTGGCAGATAAGCAAGAGTGCCATCCATTGAAAGGAATATCAGAAGAATTTAAATGGTCGCTTATCAGCGTCATTTTAGGCATTCTATTTTTTGTCTTTAGAAATGTCACTAATTGAAAAACAACGCAAAGTGATGTGCCGAAATCTGTGACCGAAGTAGGTGAAGGATAAACATTTAAAGACGTGATCTCAAAAGAGGTTTTGAAATCTGCTATTGGCACGATTCGTGTATGTGACAAGTTCCGTGTGCCACACGTACAGTGGGTTCGTTTGGCCCTATTGAAGAGACGGTTCAATTTTGGCCCGGCAAGTACCTCCGTCGCGAGATCAAATCTCATTGAAAAAGAATTCGAAAAATGTGGAGGAATTTTTGTTCAGATTTCCATTTATATTATATATTTCTTTGCAACAAGAATTGACAAGTAGCTTCCAGAACAGTCACTAAATGAGGGATTAGCGCTTCATTAAAATTTGACTTCCACCCTTAGTCTCCTAAGCATCTCCTGGAAATCCACAACTACATTATCGTGACCTCAATATTGCAACGTTCTATCTGACATTTTGGCGAAAATGTTAGGACATGCTCTGTTGTCAAACCTACTTCAAATCAAAAGTTTTCAAATAAGACTCGCGGAAAATATTCTATGAATAAAAGGACGTACTTACATTAGCATTGTTAAGTTACTCCTCCAAACATTGATAAAACCCTCATGTAAAATTTTCTCGAAGTTAGAGGAGCATGTCACCCCGGAGACGCGAAATGCTGGCACATCCGTTGGAGCGCCGTTTTCTGAAGAAGGGAAGCCAAGAGGTGGGAAGGCTCATGGCAGAGAAACCAGGAGCGTTGGAGTGCGTGTCGTCAGGTACTTAGTTGCGATGCCAACTGCCGCTGGCGCAATTTGCAACTTGGCATGCTTCCGCATAATGCCTCGGGAGTATCGTCTACTCTCGCCTTCTGTGGGAGCGAGGAAACATATTCGCCTCATCAGTCAGAGTTGGCTCAAATCCGTTTACTTGTTTTCCGGCATCGTGTGACCTTTCCGTTACTTCAAACATTTTAAAAAGTATTGTCATGTTTATTTATTCGAGTGCTTTTTAAAAAAAAAACAATTGGTAGGAAAAATTGGCCAGCTCCACACTAGTTGAAACGCGTCGACCGCCCTAACCGGAAAGGGTGCAACCGTGAGGGGATGGACGGACAGACACTGGCAAGTTACTCGAGTACTATATGTATAGAATTAGAAGAAACTTTCGTGACCACGTGTGACACATACAAGGTTTAGTCCTGTTACAGAGTCTTGTTGGCTTCTCTATCAAGGAAACGTTGGAATCTGCGTGTTCACTTGATTTTCTGAGGCTTCTCAAAAATCTGACAAATGAAATATAACACAAAATATTTGGCTTGGTATAATTTTTCAAAACGTCAATGAAGCACGGTTAAAGTTGTCTAATTCCATTTCGGCCTCAACAGGTCGTCTTCTTAAGAGAAAGCGTCTATTGGAAGCAAAGCCGTACGTTTCCCTGATGTGGCTCTAGAAGGAAGCAATTAAGCAGCATTAAAGCAGCATTAAGCAGCATTAAAGTTCCGGTCGCTTTGACCCATGGGATATGGCCGATGGTTATTGAACTAGCATGAACGGCTGGGTGAACATGGAAGTTGTTATAAAAGGTGTGTGCGAGTATTTATAGATTCCAGGCGGTGTACTTCCCCTGCTGGAACGTGAGTGCGATCCTGCAATCCTCCATGTTGGTTTGTAACTTCCCTCCTCTAAAGATCAGCTGAACCACACCCTGAGCTCTCAATTGCTCTCCCGAATGTGGAGATGTAGTACTTTGTAAGTTTGAGAATATATGAATGTAAGTAAAGGGTGAAGATATGCCAGGAAGAGGAAGAAAAGAAAGCGCGCGGTTCGCGATCCGTGTGAAATAGAACTGCTCCGGCCATCGCCTGGTATTGATCGGAGGAACCATGGAAAACTACCGATCAGAGTAGCCAGGCCCTACAATTCTCCTCAATCACTGTTTGAATTCGACCCAGCTAAACAGGTATCAGCACAAATTTTGTGCTGAAAATCAGCCGCGATCGGGACTCGAACTCTATAACCATTCGGTCAACAATACCCCAGAAGCAACGGTGCCGCTCAGCGATTGCACCCGGTCCAACCGCACTAGAGAATGAAATAAATCAGAAACGCGGAGCGTTCTCCGAAGGACCAACCCCGTCCGCGGGTCGGGGGGGTTAGGTGAGGCGGGAGGGCTGCGTGAGAGCCAGGCGCGAAATGGGCTTTTAATGGGCGCCTCGCTGCGCGTCCGAGCACGCTTCCCGTCGCCGCCAGTCGACGCGGGGCGGCGGCGCGCGGGCGAAAACGAACAGGCGAACACAGCGGCACTTACAGGCCCCCTGCGTTGAGGCCCTCGCCTCGCCCCGCCTCTCGCCGCCCTGCCTCTCCGCGCCGCGCCGCCGCCGTCGGCCCACCCGCGCGGGGCCGCGCCGCGGGAAGTGCGTTTTAATTTCGCCTTTGTAGCGGCCGTTTGCCGACCTCCCGCCCACGTAGCCCCGGCGGCGGCGCGGCGCGGCGACGGCTGCCCTGCGCGGGATAGAAGGTCGTGAATTGGAACCTGCGAAAGCATCCATGGTTTCAAATTACAACTCTGTAGTGGAGATTTATTTAGTGGGGTCCCCATTCGTCTGGCTACGATAGGAAGGAAATATCCTTCTCCAGACTGACGTGAAAGCTAGACAATGTGCAAGTGAAGGGCGGCGACGCGAGTGTGAGTAGAGGGAGGTGGAGGCTCAAAAAATATTGATCCTTCATTTGTCCCTAGTGTAGCGTGGGCAAGTACGTAAGAGTATGTCAGATCTTACGTTAACTGCTTTAAATTTACTGAGAGGCAAAGAATTCGAAAGGCTGAAAGAGCAGTGAGCGTGCCTGCGGACGTCGAGGGCGTTTCTCGTCTCCCGATACGAAAAGGAAGAGACCACCTCTACGATGTGTCCAAACGAGGAAAGGCGTTCGGAGATGGCTTCGTTGAGGCTTTGAAGAGGACAACGGGTGGAACGCACTTGGCGCCCTTTCCATTCGACGCAATCGCCCTCGAAAAGAATGAGCTGTCACAAATTCTGATCGCGTGTCGTTAGTAAGTTCCTAAGCTACCAATTTATGTTAAAGGCACACGTTGTGAAAGAAGTTTGTATGCGGTCCATCTAAAGCTTACTAGCTTTGCAGACTTTAGTCAGGGAGACGACTGCGACGGCAACCGTTATGCATTAGAATTCTGGTTCGAACCCTTTAGGCCTCGAAGACCCTCTCTGTAATTATTGGTGCGTGAGATGGAAAGGACAACCACTACGTATTTCGTTTAAAAACTCACCGATAACGTAATTGGCCCAGTTGAGGCAGCCTTGTCGTTAGGAATTAGACACTAGACTTAGACCAAAAGAAAAGATAGACCACAAATCGTATGTATTAATTTTTAACCATCATTACTTCGTGATTGTCCGTAAAATCCGATTATCATTTCTCTGTAGTTTGTCAGCAACGTCTCATTACGGCAGTAGAAAAAAACGAGGAATGTCCTTTCACTTGCAGCGGTCAGCCTCCACGAAAGCGCGTCACACTCGGTGCTGCTTCTTACGATGACTCGACGGAATCGGAGTACTTATTTTACTCCATTTACTGGAACAGATTCTACTTGTTTCACAATGGAACTTCAAAAGTAAATATATACAAATAGTTTTAAAAGAAATTATACTAAATTCTTAAGAAACGTGATATTTATTCATATTTCTGGCGAAAACCTAAAAGAATAGAACCTCTAAATGTTCATGTGGGTTAATTTAGCCGTACCTCACTCTATAAAATGAAATAATATGGTTATTCTTGTCGAAACAATTTTATCATTCAAAACTGGCTGGACAGTTGCGTCAACGACTGGCAGTTTGTTAGATAATTTTGCAAACTCGTCTCATTTGAGACTAATTTGCATTGTAAAGTACGTCAATGGGACAGCTGTATGTAGAAAGAAGCGTCTCATAGATTATTATTACAGTTCTTTTAGAGGACATTTCGCCTTAATTACTTTCCGATCTCTTCAAAATGTTTGTAATACTTCAATTGAAAGCATTTCTCACCGATCACCCAAAATATATTATCCTCAGTCAAATAGTTATTTGTTAATTCTTCCTATTGTGCAATCCGGAAGTAATGCGATATGATCCATATTCCAGTGCGATCAAACTGTTCCGAAACTAACGAATCTATTCTAAAGACGAATCCAATTGTAACGAAACACTCTAAAATGTTTGATTTAAAATTGTTCATTGCTGACGTTCTAAAGAACGTAGCTAGTTCTGATTCCGGAATAAAACAGGCGAACAAAGAGTATGCAGCTGGCAAGGAGTTAGTGAGCAGAATCTTATTAGTATGGAGGATGTTATGCAGTCACCATAAGCATTCGCGTCACGTGCGACTTCTATGCGTTGCCTTGCCCCTCAGGTAACCCTCACGTTGAAGATAGTGTCTGACCATAATCATAGTTCTTTTTCAGGACAGCACAACCACACATTGTTCCTTTATGAAATAATCTGGAATATTACGAAAGATCATCTATTTTGTAGTGCCTATATTTTGATTATTTCAATTTGACTTTGCTAATTTTTTGTATTGTTTGCAATTTATTTCTGTGTAATAGCTTCTTATTTTCTTTAAAAGAAATATACTGGACGTAGTTTTCAAGCCTCCTCAAAATTAAGAGGTATTCCCTATCCTCTCAACTGAAAATTCAATAAATGTTGACAACCATACTGCCGTAAATGCTTGATGTAACAAAGAAAGTTCGGTTAAGGTTTCTGTTCTTTTCTTGATAATATTGAAAACGACCAGATCTCATTTCATTAGGAATTTCTTTACTGATGTGAGTTTAAAGTGCCTTTGCTTCCTCCTCAACGAGACGTCTAGTATTCATCGTACTTACAAGGTATCATTCATCCTACATATCAGGTTCAATAACACGGTATAAGTTGGTTTACATCCTTGATCATTTAAGATGCATCGTTTTAAACCGAATGTTCCAATTGTCATTGCTAATACTAAGTCGTGTAATGAGGTTAGTGGCCAATGTTTATATTTACAGGTTGAAGTAGCGGTGTCCCAACTGCCTTTCTTGCATTATTTGTAACGGTTACGTGTAGTCTTTACTTCTAGTAATCGAGTAACCTGAATGTTTCATCGGTTACTACGGCTAGATATCTTTCGGCTCACCAGTCGACACAAGTGAGGTGTCTCGTCTAGGTCTCCTGGTAGGGAAATGTTTTCTCAAATCCTTTCAGAACTTAACAAAAAGCTTATCGGAAGAACTTGTTGTGGGGATATAAGCAGCTACAAAGTATTATTGAGTTTTTGAAGGCAGCTACTGAATTTAGCAATAGTTCATTCGTTTTCTCTTGACGAGACGAATCGATTGGCACTATATCTTTATTCTGAAAGACTACTAGAAACATTCTTTTGAGAATTTCAAGACTCCTACAATGATACGAATTTCTGTATTGTATTACCAGCATAATATGAATAATTGGCTTGATTGATCAGATTGTCGATAATTAAAATTAGATTACCCTGTTAGACGAAAATTGCAACAATAATGTATCGGCTAGTCGCTCAGTGTATCATGTAAATTACCATGTGAAATAACATGTCTATAATTCTGAAATTCATAGCACTGCGATTTTTAAGATTTATGGATATACATATATTAAAGTAGATTAAGATTTGTGTTAGGTTTTGTTGTGCTGCCTACACCAATACTATGGGCCTGGATTTCAATGGAAATGCATAATTTTCCTTGTCAGAAAATACCCTTTTATATGCCTTTTTTACGCATTTGGTGTAGATTTTGCTTGTATTCTTAATCATCATGTATCTGCAAATTGCTAAATATTGTGCTCATTTTAACTTAAAGTTTATCGTTGCGAAGAAAGGTCATTTTCAGGGCATGAAGGGGTATAGGTGCTTGAAATTGTTGATACAACTACATCTAATGTTATTAAATATAATTGCGCAGCGGCATTGTGCATACTAATTCTTATGACTTTGTGTTGCATTATTCGTAAATTTGGACTAATAAGTCATTTTTTACTTTTCCCCGTCATTTTAAAGCCTTTTTTTCGTTGATATTATCGATTTTCATATAATTTTAATAGTACTTGCTACAAATATGTACAAAATGCAAAAACATGTTCTCCACTGAATTCCTGATAAGCCTATTGTATTTCTTTGCTCAGAAAGCAATGTCGCCAAGAAATTGTAATTGAGTATGTAATCTTATGTTTCTGTGACTCCTGTCAGCGCCATTTTCGGTTCGGCCGATTTCACGATAACTAAAGACGGTTGTTTTTTTTTTCTATCCCCTAATTATAAAAATTATTGTAGTGCATATTTTCAAAGGGTTATACTTCATAATTGCCCCCAACTTTCATAGATGTTAGTGCATGTGAATCCGGTCTCGAGATGGATTGTTTCTTTGCTTTGTGATGATTGTGTCTGATACATATGTCTCGTGCCGGAAGTACACCGGTAGGTGGCCTGTCGTTTGGCGCGTAGAACCACGACGCTACTCACTATCCCCTCGTGAATATTTGTGCATACAAAGTGCGCTACATGAGCTCGCCTCGACGATCGTCGCTTGCACGTACGCCATCGCCTATTCGCGTCGCCCTTCCTGTCACGCGCGGCCCGCGGTGTGCGTCAGTGCAATAGCGTTCCGATGCCGCTGCGCGGAGCTTCGTCCTGCGATGGAACGCGGCGCAGCCAAGGTCGCAGGTGCAGTGAGGTCGCACGCTCTAGGGATTGCCCTAGGGGGACAGGCCGAAGTGTAATTTGTTTACCGTGGATATTACAGTCGCTGACTAGTCATTGTACCGAAGAAGTGCCAGTGTTTTGCAAATAAATGTCACAGATTGACCAATTGACCAATGTGCACTGCTGCTGTAGTATTCACCTGAAGGTCGGTATGACGTGGGGACGCCTGCGAACAGAACGAACGACGCGAATTTACCTCGTTGAAGCTCTGTCTATTGTAGGGGATGATGAACCAATCGCGGAATTGTCACACAATTGCGTGGAACCCCAGGTCGAAGACAAATGCTCGATGTTGCTAGCCAAGACGGGATTTCTGTTGTTAAGAAGCGGCGCGGCTTTTGCAAGACGTTTTCTCAAGATCGTTCCACAGTCCTTGTTCGTTTTGCGGACGTCAACTGGCGATCTGTGCATGCAGTGAACAGTTGACTTCGGTGCGAGTGCGTATCCGTTAGAGATTGTTTTAAAATGTTCTCCTAATGAGTAGCGTGCTTCCAAAATTGTGCATGCGAGATAATAAGCTAGAATGTAAGCGAGGGACACATTTAGTTTTACATAGATAACGGTGGAGAACACTAAAAACTGTCTAAATGAATGGAATAAAATGGCGAAAGTACTATTGAAAACTCTCCAGTTCGCTAGATGTATCGTGTATTACCACTTCCTCTTCCGAAGGAAGAGAGCTGTTGAACGCCGCCGAGAAAGCGTTCGTGTGGAGACAGCAGAGCGGCGAGGGAGGATGGTTGTGCTTCTCCACTCCTTCACACGCAGCCTTTGCACTTCCGGTTCTCTTCCGATGTTTTCGCAGATTCTCATCTTTCCCAAGTAATTCTTTTCGTACTTCTCCATACTTTTCGCGATTTCCGTCATCTGTTTTTATTTCGTTTCCTCTTAGCCTGATTCTCGAGGTACATTGTGACCCTTACCCCTGTCAACGAGAAATTACAGCGGAGAAAGCTTCTCACTAAAAGGTGTTTGAGAAACTTGATATGAGGAAATGATACGTCATTGAAATGAATGTCCTTTGTTACAACCTGAAACAATATCCTTTCTTCTATAAGCTAGTGAAATTTCTTGTCCACCTATTCTGTAGTATGGTCGTTGCTTATGCATCCGTTATAGAGTACTCTAATTCAATTCATAGTCGCAGCAGCACTAATTTGCGGCATCTGCAACGGATGTGCTGTAACTGAAATTCAGGTTGAACTAAGCTTATTGAGAGCATTCTCAAAACTGACTCTAATTATAATTATTAGTAACGTATGGTAATTTGGAAAACTAAATACTATTTCCCTTCCCGTTTCATCTCATTAACTTGTTTTTGAAATGTTGGCGGAATTGGATATTCTGTTCTTCGTCAAAAAATGTAATTAACGTTTTCAAACATGGTAATATTAGACTGTTCTCATTAATTCACTGTATTAGACCATGTAAATTTCCAAAAATATAGAACAGTCTAACAATAGATTTCTACGTAACAAACATTCTAGTTTCTCCATTGCCCGAAAAAATCCGATTTCGGTTTCGGATTACCGAAGCTCAGATTCGCGGGGCTACTGTAAAATTTTTGCAAAAAGCCATGGATGTTTTTGTTTGTAATCATCGCATGACAGGTAGTGACAAACCACGTATTTTTATAAAAATCTAAATCATGTTTAAAAATTTAATTATCCACGAAAGCTGTAAAACACTTGGTTGATCTTATTCTAGAATCACAGTTCCTGTTGAGAAGATATACTATAGGCGCTAAACTAAAATTTGAAATGGACACATTACTATATATGTTAATTCCAAGTTGAATTGAAAAAAATAAATATGTCACCCAAGTACGAGGACTCAGATCCTTCGGCCCAAACGTCCCGTACGTTGTTGGAGGGGGCTTTTTTGGAACCGAATACCAGTTGTTCTTAAAGATATTTAAGTCACTCGTATGTGTCATGTCTTGCCAGCTACTACAAGAAGTCTACACCGCAATTAAGCACAGTATGCAATTACGTCATTTTTTGAACCGGTTTTTGGTGCAGAAGCTAGTGGCACGTCCCGCAAGTGTGGAGAGGACCTCCCGGGCGCGATCGCTCGCCGAGATGGCCCCTAGGGCGAAGGACGTCCCCGCCGGCGCGGCGGCCTTGTGGGGGCGTCGGCCGGAGCGCTTGGCCGCAGAAAAAGCGGCCTCCTGGCCGAGGTGCTCTACTGTTCCTTCCGCTCTCTGTTCTTTAGAGCTTAATGACCGTCGCCCCACACTGACAAAGGATACAATTCGTAGAAAAAAAAGCTAAGAGGACGCTATTTTGTATCTGCTTTATGTGGATATTGTGCCCCTAATGGAATAGCTTATTGAAAATGTGACACGTTTGATGGCTGTTTTGGTCGCATTACATCAACTTGGTTCCATTATTTGCTTTCTAATTCTCTTCAGTATTGCCCTCAAAAATGGCAGCTGAAAACGGGAGGTATTCTATGGGCCAGAAATAGCTAATAAGACATTAAGGATAACCTTTTTTGTCATTAAACCACTCTCAGATGTCCAGGAAGAACTGTCCCATACCTGATCCCAAACTAGTAGATCTCTGCCGAAATTACCGTAATATTTCTGGAGGTTCACTTAAGTTATAAACCTAAACATCATACCCAATGGTTGCCTGTCACAAATCATATGTCACACAACGTTTTTGATTGAAATTACTTTTTTACCTTTTGAAGGTATGCTCTAGAAATTCATTAAACGCTGGAAAGCCAGTGATAGGTTAATAAATCTCGTATAATTTTTGTATTTGTACCTCAATAACCGATCTAAAATGCAACAGTAAAAAACAATACAGTGGTCAAGAGGCGAGTTCTTAAATAGATTGGTTTAGTTAAGAACTTAAGAACATTTACCCTGAGACCAGACAATTATCGAAGATTTCGAGCTATCGAATTTGTACATGGGCATAGATTCTGAGGATTCTTTATCAATCAAAAAATTTAATTATAATTAGTGAGTTCAAAGCAAGGTATGACTAGGATCTTCTACCTTTCACTGACGAAATTGCTTAATCTCAAAATAGTGTTTTTGGTACGATGAGATGGAAGAAATAACAGAATTTTAATTTTAATCTCAATATAATAAGTCTCGGGATTTTAATAGTCTTAAATCCCGCTAAAGAGTTGGCACAGTTACCATTAATAGTCGTTCTGCCAGCGGCATCTTGGTCTTGTCATGCCCAGCTGCCACAACGGAAGGAGCCAGTCAGTAGTCCAGACGGTGACAGTCGGATGTGGCCAGTTGGAGAAAGGGATGAAGAGCTTCTCTGTTGCTTTGAAAGCATCTGAAGATGCAGACAGTTTGGTATGTCCGCATACCAATCCATGTCACCACAAGTTGCTCCGTGGATTTCGTCAATAAATCCCCAAGCGAATGCCACCACCTTCAGTGGCGGCCACTGATCGTGCGCCTTACTCGTCCGTGTGGCCGGGCGATAGTCGGCTGCGCATCCCTGAAAGTACGGTTAGGATGGTCGAATTCGCGTTCGGCCGAACACGACAGTCATTCAACAATTTCTGATTATCAAACTAGCTCTCAGCGAACCGAACTTGGCTTCCATTATTTGGTGCCGGATCTCAAGTCGAAAGTCTGGCTGTCGAATGCACTATGACCTCTATCGTTTGGGAGAATCAGTGGGATGTTCGCGCTCGATTTGTTCGTCGTCTGGACACTGATGCCTTCTCGAATGTTTTTGAAAGAATCTTCGCAGTAGTGTAACGACTCCGACGAATCAGGTCAAGGCGTGAATTAAAGTGCATGGTGTTGGCAAGAAGAAAGGCTGCGAAGTTATCTCCCAATCATGGAATAAGTCTCGTGTCTACGCCCCTAGTCTTCCCTCCTCCGAGGAGGGGGTGCGTCACAGCGTAATGACAGGGCACGCGTGCTCGCGCCCCTGCTCCCGCGGCCATGAAGTGAGAGGCCGTATGTGCACCGAGGCGCACAGCCGCGCAGACGCTTTCTGCGGGGTGCGCGGCGGGAGGAAAGCGCGACCTGTGCCACGGCCGTGGATTTCATGGCTCGAGTTAATCTAGGAGGGTTTCTCTGATCGGATTCATTGAAGTGTTCAAGCGAAACGGATTGTGACATAGACGGTTGTGGCCTCCGCGCAGTGGAGATAGCGTTGAAACTTTGCGCTGAGGTGCCTCAGTGCGTCAACTGATGACATTGCAGTGCGTGTGACCTGAGTGTCCTAGTGTTAGTTCCGCCGCTGCCAGTATTTTCGACACTACCTAGGTCGAATTCAGCCGCAGTCTGGAGAAGAATTCAAGCGGCCGGCTGCTCTGATCCGTAGTTTCTCCGATCAACAGCAGGCGAATGCCGGAGCAGTACAGCGTGCGATCTTCCCTTCCTCTACCTTGCCCTATGCTTACAATTACATACAGTGCGCTACCACGTATCAGACCACTCGAGTGCTAAGAGATTGTCCCGATTTTGGGTGGTACCTGGCCGATGAAATGCCTGGATTGGGAAACTCCACAATCCGTCTCGACATCCAGCAAACATAGCTACTTCCCGAAATGGAAAAAACATGTGCTTCACTAACGGGTCTAATAAACGTAGGTATTGGTGCATCCGGAATCAATCAATCAATCAATCAAAAAAGTTTTGGAGGATACGGAAAGAGCTAAAACGGGAATGCTCGGAGGCATACTGCTGCGATCCGCGCTGTGTCGTCCGGATATCTTTCATGAAGTGGAGTACGTAATAGAAAAGTGGTGTTTGCGAAGATGGCTACATCGAAAATATAAACGATAAATTCTAGGCTGACCTGGAGACGCCGCGGCCTAGGCATGACGGACCTTCAGGGTACCCCCTGAAGGTTGGTGTATAACAACTGCAACGATGATCCCGGTCCTAGGTCGCGGCATCTCCCAGACGAATTCACTCCGGTCTCAAAAGCCCACATCTTTAGAAAAAGTTACGGTCGCCTTTATCCCTAACGAAGATAGCTTATTGTGTACTTTGTATTATTGCCCTCAAAAAAGATAGTTGATAATGGGAGGTATTTCGTGAATCCGCAATATCTAACGATATTTGAAACGATATTGAGGATAACATGTAATTATTACCCGGAAATCGCGAAAAAGTATCCTTCCAATTCCAGAAAAGAAATGTAACGTTTAAAGAAAAATATTTCTGTCATTTTGCAGAAAGTCCTTGTTTTCCAGCGCCCCAAAATTGCTAAGCGAAATTGTGGAAAGGAAAGTGATATGCAATCTTCGCTAGGAAATGGTTTTCTCTAGAACTTCAACCAACCGAGCGTTATGGTACGACATGGACTTACTGGAATTCTGAGGAACTCCTCTACATTAGGGAGAAAGTCTATATGAAAATGCAGTCCGAGGTCAGGATGGGGAAGGGAGGATCGCGTGCGTATCGTACGACCCTTTGTTTAAAGAACTTTCGGCACTTAGGGATTCTGCCGAAACCTTGAAAACTATCAATAATACCCCGCCTGTAGGATTTTGAGATCCTGGAGATTTTGAGATTTTGCATAATACATTATTCATTAATTGAAACCAGAATATCGACGTCAACGATCCTTCATCCTTCTCTCTCCCGTCCCCCATCGTTCTTATTGTTCCTCTCCCAAACGTGAAGTAGTTCGCTTAATAAAAGAATAGACGGCGACAGCGATTCACTGTGCTTAACTAATTTATTAACAAACGAGAGATTATCTGCTTCAAAAAAATCACTGACCCGCAGACCGGAACATTGGATTTATTTACGTTGTCAGCGCATTGGCCGGCGGAGGTGTCGGCGCCAGGGTTTTCTCGTGGCCCTGGAGCAAGGGCGCCGGCCGTAGCTGGACGCGGCGCGGCGCGGCCCTGCGCGCTCCGCTGGCCACCGCGCCGCCACGCTTTCCCTCCTCCGCCACGCCGTGTCATTCACTGCACCGCGCCCCGCCGATGCCGAGCCTCTGGCCTTCCAGGGGGCTTTCTAGATAGTGGACCGCCTGGAGTGGCGGGTCGCCAACCCCAGGCCTTTTCTTATTCCTATACTTCGGTTTATTCAGTGTCCTTGGACAGGTCATCAGCTGTTACGCGGTGTCATCCAGTCGGGAGTTTAAACTTCACCATAGTGACGTCACTAGTGATGTCCAAGCTCCCGATTGGATGGCATCCTAACAGATGATTTACGTAAAAGGTCTTTGTGTTTAAATCGAAGTTGGGGGTAGAGTGTTCCTTGATTCGGGACGGGCCCGTGTCTGGTCTCACAAGTTTGTATTTGCATCGTTGTGTGCGCAACTGCCGGTGTCTTTCGAGATCGGGGAGAATCGCCTGTCTGGTTTGGGAATAGGCCAACCGCACGATCGATAAGCGTGGGAATAAGGCAGAACGTGAACGTACGAATCGCGCGTATTACATGGCCCGATGATACAAGATACTGCTCCGGCATCTGATTCGAATTGAACGGAGGAAACCTCGCAAACGAACCGATCAATTCAGTCGGCCTCCAGACTTCTCATCCACACAACTCGATCTAACTACCTAGTTGGTGTGGCACCTGCTTCAAGGACCTTCCGATGAACGAAGTTTTTGTATCTATATTCATTCAAAAATCCTGATGCTCTTCAATTAAAACAGATTAAATCTGTAAAAACGTCTTTAAAAATGACAGAAAGGGTAAAAAAGTATTTTTAAGACAAAATAGACGAAAAATGCAAAACAAGACATGTAACAGGAGTAATTTCTTTTGTCGTAAAATAGAATTTAGTATACTAAAATTAATTGTTATAATGTGAAAAGGGAAAAAGACTTCATTAAAATCCGCTCCCTAGTTATGTTAGATATGTTATATGAGGCAGTAATGGAATGGACGGAGGGCCCCGAGAAAAAGTCCGTGAGACCGTTTGCTCGCAACAAATATCACACGGATGGATGAGAGAACCGAGTCCAGATTTGGAAGGTGAGAAGGTGAACTAGAGGCCTCTGACCAGGTCGTCTTAAGGGTAGAGTACCGACAAGGTCAGAATTATCAACTCTAGCTACAGAGCTAGACTGAGTTCGGCCGCTGTCTGGAAGATAATTCTAGCGGCCTATTGCTCTGGTCGGTAGTTCGAAGGTTTCTGCGATCAATATCAGGCGAATGTTAGGGCCGAACCCTAGCAAACGGACCGCCTACTGTATGTCCTTCTTCCTTGACCTATCCTCATCCTGTACTTACACTTATATGCAGTACACTAGCACAGTCGGGAGGGTAGATCGTGTCTCGGCTGGGTGCGGAGCACCGATGATGTTATAGATCTGGACGGGGAAAATCCCGCAATCCAACGTGTACGTCGGCGCTGAATTTCACCATCTATCTTGGGAAGGACATCGCCTCAAACACGTGCACTACACTTACAAGACTAATAAACAAAGCCGTTAACGCGCCAGGAAACACCAATCAATATTTTACCATGGGCCTCCTCCTTAAGTAAAGAATTACAAAGGCCTGTGAAGGGAATTTTCTTGTGCAGCCGTTTTCTGTTGATCCAAGGCAGCCGTCGTAGCTTTTGTGCCCGCCCTGCACCGGCAAAGCTTTCCTCTAGGTCCGCTTTTTCGCGACGGCGGGCGCGTTTGTTTTTGGAGGCGTTTCTTCTACCCCCACCCCCGGCGCACGCCGCTCCAACGCTCCAGGGGCTAAAAGGGGCGAGCGGGAGGGCGCTTTCTCGCGCGAAAGTGCGACGCGGCTACCGCCTCCGCCCCGCGCCCTCTGCCCGTGCACCGCGCGGCGGGAGGAGCAGCGTGCGGCAATGCGCGTCTTTTCCAGGCTGTTGCCTCTGCAGCATCGTTGATCTGGAGGACTTAGGGTTCGAATCCCCACGGTGGGGTATTTTTCACGCTAGTGAGAGAGAGTGGTCGAGCTTCAGCCACTGGAGGAAAATTTTTGTGGCCGTATGATCCGTAGTTGTAAGTAATTCGTCCAATCATTACCACAAACGGTCCGCGGAAAGCGTGCTATCTTTTCTTCTTCATTCCCCTCCCCTACTCTTCACTAATAGGCACACGTCGGGGGTCCAGTTTAGTTTGTTCCAGATGACAAAAATTAGGGATGGGTCTGGATGGGAGGGGGACAATGCCGACGTGTAGGTCGGCCCTGGATCTCACGCTCCAGCTGGATAGGAACACTGCCACCTCTCGTAATATAATACGAGTCACACTTATTGCACTAATGAGCTCAGTAGTTTGCGCGCCCGGAATCAATAAAAACTTATTCCCTAGCTATCCATCTGTACGTAAGTGTAAAAGCGCGTCCTAGCGCACGAGACGTCGGGCTTTCCCTGCGCGTACGGAGAGACCGGGGCGATGCGATGGGTCGCGGAGCGGAGGCGGGGGCGGGGGCGCGGGCGGGAAAGTGCCGCTGGCGGAGTGCGCGCCTCGCTCGGCCGCTTCCTCTTCCGCTCCGGCCTGCGCACGCGCACTCAGCGGCACACAACACACGCGGCCGCACGGGTTCGCCAAGGCCTCTGGGCACGCGGACCGGCGGGCCCCGACACGTGCTTGGACGCGGCCGATGCAGTCGAACGTCTTTCATCCGGTGACGCTGGAACGGGGTAAAGGACTGTTGCATGCTGGGGATAATAGCGTCAGATTTACGCGCTTCGTTTTATTCGTCCTGGTAAGCGCACTTTGGCCTCACCTTAGCAGGTAATAGTTGTCACATAAATCGGGAGAATAAGTTATTTGTAATGGATTCGATTAAGATATTACATAACTTCTTTTAATAAAACTACTAAAAACTATATTTGTGATTAAGTCGTAAGTATCTGCGCAGGAAGGGCATGGGGTTTCCACCCACTCTCCCGCACACACATACAGACACTTCTGCGCACCGCTGGTGATGGGTAGTTTGGGAAATCTTTTTGTGGTGTGCGGTAGACGGGGAGCGTGCGGTAGACGGGGAGCGTCCAGTGAGGGTTTTTCGCAGAGAGCCCTCGTAACTAAGAGATTTTGTCGTCGGGTCAAGTCAGCCGTTTTTCTTGGCAACAAAATCACTCACGGTTCACTGCCTTAAGATTTTTAAAAATCTCTTAAATTATTTCCTGCAAAACTGTCACGAAGTAAATCAGTTAGTTTCTCACTTTCTTGAGAATACTTGTTCGTGATTGCCCGCAACCTGCGAAACTACCAACTATCAACTTCCAAGCAGGCGGCGCACAGTGGATTAGATCTCGAAAAAGCTGGCCAAAATAAGAAAGCGTAGTTCGATTTGTCTGAAATTTTGTAACAAATACGTTTTGAGGCCACTGGTAAGGAATTTCATTAAAAAAAATGAAAAAACAAAATGGCGGACAAAAATGCTCAAAAAAGGTTTTAATCGTACAGAAATTGGTTTTTAGGGTTCTTTCAGGTCACATATTCAGAGTTTGATAAAAAAGTCAAAAAACCCAAATGGCGGACAAAATGCTAAAAATGGTTTTGATCGTACAAAAATTGGAATTTTGAGTTCTTTCAAGACACAAATTCAGAATTTGATTAAAAATTTAAAAAACAAAATTGCGAAACTTAAAAAACCAAACTACAAAAAAAACTGTGTGGAATTGCACTTGATTGGTCAATTGAACAGGTATTAGCTTCTGGTGGCAAAAGACGTTGAACTGCCTCACGTGACAAGGATTTGCTAACTTTGGGTGGAGTCTTTCGCATACTGGTGATCAGGGGATCCGAAGACATCAGCAGTCGATGAAAAACATCTTCAATCGTTTTTTCCCTACTTCATTTGCGGGAATAATTTTTTCGATACTGTTGAATATCTTTGTTGCGTGATTCCTGGGCATATTCTGACAAAATGCCTACTGGTAGGTAAGGCAGTTTCAAGAATTTCAGGTCCGTGGAGCAGCACTTTATGAATGGTCGTTGGCATGCAATACCAGGAATACTTATCGACGAATATTGCCGTAACCATGTTTTGGAAAATCAATAAGAAGGTCCAACCGTTTTTTAAATCCTTTTTGAATGATTTTCTTTCGATCTGCAACATTTTTTTTGTCTTAATCTGTACGAGCTTGCCATTTCTGTATACCTGCACAATGCGGTACTATGCGCTAGGGGAATTGTTTGTATACACAGCGTAAAGCCGCATATACATATTAAACTTCATAAATACAAGATATTCAAGAAAATGTAAAATCGATCTTTTTTGACGATTATTGCATCTCACCAATAAAAATGTTCCCACACTAAGGAATGCAAGCGAAAGCAGCTAATTTTTATTTATCATGTTAAAGCACACTATAATGTACACTTTCATTGAAATAGAAACACAGGCGAACGTAAGCGAAAATATATTTCCATAAATGTTTGAAATGTGACTACCTATTTTTAACGCAACTTCTTACAGTAAATTACACAAAGATTATTGTGCATAATAAATGTAATAACCATGTATTTACCTTCAGGAAGATCCATTGTAACACACAAAAACAACCCAGCACAGGAAGATTGGTATAAAACGGTGTAAACCGACGCCAAACTCTGACCTCATCAGAACGTCTCGCACGTGTCTAACAAAGCAACAAGTTTGATCGTGGGTTACGAGCCGATCTATGGTAGATAAAATAATTTACTTCTACTAGGTCATGCAGTGGGGCCCCCTGGACACGACTGCGTTGTACTAAACTTAAATTATTTACATTTTTTAAAGAATTTTGGCCAGCTTTTTCGAAATTAATCCACCGTGCGGCGGCGAGCCCTCGCCCACACAAGAGCAGTCGTTGCGAAAATAAACCTGATAGGTTGAGTATCACATCAATTGCAATACATTCGTGCCGTTAGTGTAGTGAATGTGTTTTGATCTCGGGAGGTGGCGGTATTCCTCCCTCATTGGATGGCGAGATTCAGTGCTGACGTACATGTAGGGTTGCGGGGGATTCCCTCTCTAGGTATATCAGGTATATAGTCACCACCCCAGTGGTGGTGGTATGTTAGAATAGTGATTTCTTTTGGTAATTTTGTTTTTACCCCCTTCTTTAGCCAGAATAAATTCCTTTTAGCATGAATATTTTAGGTGAAATAAATGCCTGAAATTCCGGACTCTAATATGCCGCGACAGCATTCACGGACCATATGCCGCGACTGTGCCCCGGCGGAGATGGAGTTATAATCGCAACCTCCCATTACTCGACCAGCATGGATTGCAAAATAACGCACGCGGTTTAATATAAAGAGTTTTTATGAAAATTCAAAGTTTCTTAATCGCGTCGTTATGCTTGATCACTAACTGCTCCCATTCCTGGACAGGGCTTCGCGGTATCCATCTGATCGTGCACACTGCAGATGAAATTTCTTCACCGTACTAGAATTGTGCTCTACGTAAAGGAGTATGTAATTTGGAGCAGCTGTAGTTGGAGTAACGGATTGTTCGGATAACCTAATCTGGAAGCCCAGTTACGGTTTAAATTACACCTTTCGGTATTCTAATAAGGTGTAGTTGCTCGTACAATGCTTTCCAGCTCAACAAAATACAATTATTAATCTCATGTATTCTACTGTGTGAAGCAATGGCCATTTTTCTTTGTCACAGTGCCCTCTCGCATTTGTTCTTCAGAAAACGCGCATTTTTATCAAAGATACGGTGAGACATGACGAGTGGAGGTAAACTGTAACATGACTGTTGAGAAATATCGCGAGCTTACACGCATGCTAGCACGGGCTTTTCTACCTAAGAAAATGTGTTATCTCGAGAATAAAACGTTCTAACCTTTATACGTTACGTTGTCTTTTTAGTATACATTTTATATTTGAAAGACCTGTGTTCCCTTTTTAATGGAACAAAAACTTTAATTTACAAAGGAAAGTTTACAGCCTGCTCGAGTTGTTTCTGTATGAAGAATAGGATTTTGGGGCAGTCGCAATTATGTTGCCACATGCTCTGGTTAACTGTTACCAAAAAGGCATTCAGGTGATAGACGATTCCGCTTCTTTTCATAATTCCCCTTGTTGTTTTTCCACTTGTTGCAGAACCCGAGCTTTGGGGCATGTCACGATAGCCTACAGAACCTGTGCTACAAAAGTTACTACAAACCGATGTCCGCCCTTCCGCTCAAATACTGCTATGCTAGAATTCAAAATGTCAAATGTGTTGTTCGCGAACATAAATTTCGTGACTATTTACAATCCTTTTTACTTATTTTTAATTCGCGTAAAAATTGAAAGAAAACGATACAGCCTTCGGCCCAGGAGTTGTCTATAGGGTCTATGATTTCGTTAGATATCCAGGAACTTAGAGAAAATATCCAAAATTGTGAAAGAAGTTTCTACTCGAGTGGAAAATTCAAATACTTGTTATCTCGCCTACCCTCAAAATGCGTGTACCGACTGATTTCTCATAATCAGTGCGAAACTCTTTACAATGCAGCTGACCATGCGACAGGTAGGAAGACTCCGAAGAAAGGCCGCCCTTTACTATTTGATATTCATTTGTTCAGTTATGAAAGGGCAACTTTGATACTCGTGGTATATAATGAACTGTTGTTGTACTGTATGTACGCTGTACTGTTCCTACAGTACTCGTGAATGCCCTTTTTGTTAAATTGTCTAATTTATTGCAAATTACACGATAATTACTTCATTCTTTATTAGTGTGCGTCCTAGCTTTTAGAAAACAATTTTGTGTGGTATTGTTCAGCATCATTTTTGATCCTGTAGCTCGTTAGTTATTTTTTTCAGCGAGACATGGAAAAATTATTATGATATTCCGAATGAATGAAATGAATGGGCTGTTCTATTTAGGTTTTCTTTTTCTCCTTGGAGAAAGATGATTGTTTAATGATAGGGTACATTGTTCTTGTATTTTCTTTTGAAAAAAAATAACATTGTATTCACCCTCACCCGTTCTCGCAAATTTATTAAGACTGTGTTGGCCAATTTGCTCCCGTTGTCAAAGAATGAACGCGATTTTCTCGGATTTGCGTTAAGGCGTAAGGCAGCTAGCGGCGAAACAATGCAATTTCAGCGCGCTAGTTGGCCTGTGTAGGTCACTCCGTGCCAGCTGAGTATTTACTCAGCGGCTCTCCCGAGAACCACTTTCTCGTTCAGTGTTCATGGTTTTCTGATACGCTTTCTTTCCACCTCTAACACCCACGCGGGGACCTTCTTAAGAAGCAGGGCGCGTTGGTTCCCTCTGGTCGCATTGTTTGGCACCACGCCACGTGACCGTCGTGCGAAAACATTAGCACATCCACTTCGACAACGCAATGTCGCGACGAATCAACCGCACGATCGTCGCAAGAGTCAACGCGCTATTTGCTCGCATCCAGGGCTTCACGGATTGTGACCAAAAAGCATTAGTCTCGAACCGTCTTACTCCCTGCGTTTGCTTTGTGGACAGCATTAAAGTTGCGATTGTGACCGAGAGCTCCTAGAGAAGTGTTAATGTTTAAGTCCTGACAGTATCGGATTTTCGAGACAAGATAGGTCGAATTCAGTCGCTGCCTGGTGGGGAATTGTAGCGGCCGGCTGTTTTAAACGCCAGATTTCAATACCAACCGAGTGATCAGTTCTTGACCCCTTTACCCACTCCCCTCACTACACTACCACTCAGCTTGCCCTGCACTCTCGCGTTGGGGAAAGGGAAGATTCCTGAGGCGGAGAACCCCTTGCAAGCCGACTTGTAGGTCGTCGTCTCGTCTCATCTTCCAGCGAGGAACACTATCTGTAGCAAAATGCACCACACTTATCTAACCAATTACCGTAGTAGTTGTCTCGACCATTCTTCATGCACGTTCAATGAGGATAGTAGCTTTGTGAAGATGACGTGAGATGAGAGTGAAACGCGAGTGTGAATCACACGTATTCCCGTTTCTTGTTTTTCTTGGCGTTCCTACGGTCGCGGCATTACCTTAGTCACCGGATGGGTATGCAGGGTACCCCTAGCGCGTGGCATCCAGCCAGAACCGGCACATTGAGAGGACTTTAGATGCATTGACTCGTACTGACGTTCCTATTTGAGGCGTTTGTTTGGAAATTCTGGTGCATGGTATTTTGGACAAAATCGAGGTTAGTGTCTATTATGAAGGAGGGGGCAATAACTCTTACGATATTATAAGTGGATTCAAGTACGAGAACCAATTTAAAAAAAACAAATAATTCGCTTGTGCGTTATAGAAAGAGCAGATCGTTTCCTGTAAACTAGGGATTTCCTAGTTAAAATACAAACTCCAACCCTAGGCGTCTTGAAAAAAAATTTCGTCCAGCAAAGGTCATAATCGAAGAGGTCTTTCCTGACGTGAAGATAGCGGACCGAATGGCTACCTTATTGGATGACCTTAGGCCACTCAGTTTCACTGCGGAAACGAAGGTCGTGCGTGGGCTACAACTGGCGGCGGCGACGCGCGATTGCTTCCTTCAGTTCCAATCTTGGTGTTCGTGATATTCAGCGGAACACGACGCGTCGAGTTCTACGTAGGTGCCAGGAAGCACGCGTCTGCAACAACCTGACTATATCCGCCGTGTCGTGTCATTCATTAAGCCATCAGTGTCATTAGCCGCTTGCGCCATCCCATTACCGAATGCATCTTGTATGTTATGAGGCGAGTAAAGAGGCCTTCGGAGAGTGGGACGGTGTTTCAACAGTGCAAGAGGCATTGGAACGTGTCGAGACTGCATTACGATTCTTAGACACAGAGAACAATGGAGAATCGAGTATGGAGAGTCCACGAACTCGGGAGAAGGATATGGAAAAATGATTAAAAGTACGAGGCAAACAATTGAAAATTATTGATTTTAAAGGACAAATAAGGATATTGAAATTTTCAATTCGTACAGTTAACGTATTTAACTGTATCCCCATATTAAGTCAGTTGTTATGGAGAGATTCTATTTAATTTTGACATTCTCAGATATAGTGAACCAGAAAATGTAAGCCTCCAGAACTTCACTTTATCTGGAGTCGACTGTAATTCTTTCTCATCGACTCCTCCACGTTATATATCTATATTACATAACGTGCACAATCAAAGCACAAGAATTTCACACATGTAAAACACAAGAAGACTTAAATGATTTCGGTTTTTTCGTAGTTTGCTCTTCTTAGTAGCAGAGTTTCTAGTCTTAGTTGTTGTGCCTTGTTTACTAAATGTAGAGCCTTTTTTAAACAAGCCGAAACTTTTCTACGTTTTTTTTTTCGAATAATATTTTCTTAGTAGAGTTCTTAAAGCGTAGTTTCTTAATTTTCCTAAACGTCCAATGATCGACGGATAAAATAGAAAATACTTTTTAATTTTGTATTTGTTGGTATATATCAAAACAATTAACGATCAAGTCCATTAAATTTCTTTTCATAAGCATTGGGACTTTGATCTTGATTATACTGATAAGTTCCTGTTCACATTCGGCCGTTGACCCTCAATGCACCCCTTGATCATTATAGATTGCTTTCGCAATTTCAGTTGTGACGAAGATTGTCTTTGGATCTTCGCAACGTCCGTTATAATTAGTACTTACTGTGTCGTGTACAGACGGCAACAATCGGTACAGCCAACGGCGAACAGTGTGAGTGCGTAACACGGAATGTTACACGCCCGCTCCTTGTGTACTTACCTGGAATAAAGAAAAATACTGGTTCATGTTACAGTTTACATCTGAGTTTACTCTTATATTAAAGAAGATATCAATCTTAATGATCACTAAATTACAAAGGAATGGGATAGTGCGTCGTCGTAGTAGGAGACAGTGCCATTGCATATCCGTGTTTTGTTTTCAGAATTAGTACCAAACACTCAGGATCGGAATTTATACTGAAGTTTGTCATTGAAGTTGTCACGTGCAATCTGTTACTGTGGACGCGATGTTATTTCCGGCAGCGAATAACAAAAGAGGTGACGTAATGATCCGCATTGATTCAACATCTGTGACGTAATGGTTCTCCAACATTCGAACCACATGTTTGGACATCACTGCGTGAGTGGGTGATGTGGGTGAATCACGCCGGAAGTACGCGCATCGCGTTAAAAATTCTGAAATCAAGCAAACTGAATATACTAATATGTAAATACGTCTCAAGCGTAGAATTAATGTTTCTTCAATGTCTTGCAACGTACTTAGTAAAATGCATATCACGTGATTGTGTGAGTGTGTTACTTTAATTTGAGTGTTCATTAGCCCCACACAACTTATTACGCAATATTGTATAATATTTTGAACAGAAATGATAAAATAGATTTTAAAAGCATTTCGTCAATATTTCAAGCTGAATTTGGTGTACGCATAGTACAAAACATTGTAGATCTCATGTGGGCTTGCTTTAATTAGTTTCGAAAGTTTGTGTTTTTGAAGTAAACAAGCCGTGAAGTCTGGCGTTATATTGTCAACAGTGCACTAACTTAGCAGAGAAAGTTTGTGCATTCCCAATGCGAGTTTTGCCCCAGTTTTTCTATGGCAAAAACTGGATGTTCTCTTAGGGTAGTTCTTAAAAATTCTCTCCTCTTGGCGAAGACACAACGCACTCGCAAGTTAACAAATGAACGTTGGAGTTTTCTGAGTTAATGAGCACTACGGTGGTGGAGCGAGAGATAGTGGAAGCGTTCGAAAATCAACCTGTACTTATTTTGTTCGCAACCATCTTGCATGGAATATCCGGGAAATGTCAAGCCGTGCCGCTGACTTTTTGAGGGGTGGTCTTTCTGTGCAGACCACGCGATACTGTGGAGACCAGACCGTATTATGTTGGTTCAATGGTGTAGGCGATTATTTTTACACTCATTCATGACAAACTGTATTGGGTGTGTTGTCAGTGAGTAACATGTAGGAATGATTCACATTCATTTCTACATGTTAATCACTAACAACGCGTTCTCTAATTGTTTTCGGGGCTGTAATATTCCCCTTATTCTCGACTTTTCGCAAGCCGGAGAACGTTCGCATGCAAACAATTGATGTTGTAACTCAAGAAAAATAACTCTTTTAAGTTTTATATTAAATGAAATAATCTGAGGCAGAGACGGCTAACGCGCTGGTTCCTACGCCACGTGTCTTTATCAATACTGAAATTCGATTTAAATGTAGCGCGAATTGACCTTTGATCAGCTATGTCGTGGGTATCCAATTGGGAACAGATCACTATCAAAAGTGTAAAGTTGTAACGAACTCCCGATTCGATAAGTGTCCCAGCTGATCGATGTCAATACATGGTGTTTGTTTTTGTTTTTTATATTTTTTAATTTCATTTTATTTTTTGCCGAAGTTTAGTGTACTTGTGTTGCAGTTCGCACCCATTTCGCGTTTTACTGCTACGTGTAAGTGGCTGGTGTGGGTTCGTGTCGGATCTTAGTCAATAGCCGAATCGTCTTTTGTGATGCACTATGCCTTCAGAATATCGGAGGGGAGTGCTCGACTTATTTGCCCTACAATGAGAACGTACTGTGGCGCGCGTCCAGCATTAAAATCCCCTCGCCGGACCCCGTGGCCGCTCCGCTCAGTGGCCGCGAGCCGTGGAGGGGGGGGAGGAGGGGAGGGGAGGCGTTACCGTTTACGCGCGTTGCCGCATCGCGCGCAGCCTCTTTAATTCGCCCGCCCGCGCTAACAGTATCCGCCGTGGCCCGTTGGTCCTTGGTGTGCGCGCCGCGCCGCTGGCCCATATTCCCCCCGTGGAGCAGCAGCGGCCGGAGGACAAGCTGCAGATGCTTTTCGTCCCGTCGGAACATTTACGAAACGAGAACAGATCGCGGATGCGAGTACGTATCACTGGTGTGACCCGTGCACACATTCCGTAATTTGGGTATCATATTAAAAGTGAAAGTAACTTTATTTCGAAACAAATTTGTCTTGGAAAACCCGTGCTACGAAATGGAGAATTGAATGGACAAAAAGGTCTCATTTTATGGATTACCACATAAGAAACATAACTCCTGTCCGTTTAGGGCCACGAAAACCTTGTTTTAATGTCCGAAGGGCTACGCAACAGGGAACTGTCACGCAATGTCGCATATAATGCATTCGTGTCTGATAGCCGCAGATACCAAGCGCACATTGAACGCCGAAGGGGAAACTAGTTGTTCTGGGAGTCCAGCCAGAATATCGAGCAAAATTTAAATTTTAGCACGTACGCAGTGGGTTTTGTTTCTTCGCGTTTCACCCATATTTGTAAAGAGAGAAGCGCGTGTTCAACCACCGGATGCACGAGGTTTGTAGTTGCGAGACCGTAACGGATGCTTCGTACACTTGGAGGTCGAATGTTCGAGACTCGGTGGTAGCGATCTATTAAAGTTGCGGCGTCCAACTCTGCTACTGCTTGGATGGATGAGGGAAAGCATCAGCTCTGGTCAGTAGTTGTTTTTCGATTCCCATCAATTCGAGGCGGATGCTAGATCCGAATCTAAATAACGAACCATGTGCCCACGCTTGTCCTTAGATTCCCAATCGTGTGCTCACGCTTGCCCTTAGAAATACTTTAATAAAAGTAATTATTCGAAAATGCATTCATATGTTGTTTAGCTTTTGGAGAAGAATGTACGTTGGTTGCCGTAGAAGTGGCCTATTCGAAGTAAACAGAACCATACATAGTTTTCACAATGGACAACGGAAATCAGGTGTCGTCACGGGTATCAACTAAAATCATATTCTAAATAGAATTTTGAAGCTTACTTATGAAACATGACACCTTTCGAATATCAAATTCTGATATTGACAGCCACCCCGTATTGCACGTCAGAATCCCTTCGAAAACTCCCTATAATATTATCCTCAAATGGCTTCTCACTGCTGGAAATTAATGGTTCTAGACGCTTCTGTGAGAACAATTCCAAACAACGAACAACATATAATCTTATATTCTGAGACGACCATTTTCGAGTAGCGTCTCAAGCACAGTTATGAAACAAGTATATAATTGCAAATGGGAAAATTGTAAAATAAATGTGTGTAGTAGACCTTCATCAAGAACAGATAATTAGCCCCATTGCAAGTTTGAATCAAATTTATGATTAGTTCACAAGTTTAAATGACGCTTGTTGCAGGTATGTTATTCTGAAATGCGTTCTCTTTTCCAGTTAAATTGAATAGGTCATTGGTACTGGTACTAAACCATTTGTCAAATCACTAAAGGTATAGACTCCATATTATTTTCAGCTGCGTGATTAGGGTTTTCTGAAAATGTCTCGTCATCGAGTGAGTATCAAAACACGTAGTTGAAGCTGTTCATGAGGGTGAGAACCGTTGACCCGTGGAATATGACTGACAGCGACCATCTGCCTGGAACTCCGTTGCTGGCAGTTCTGGTGGGTACATCACTGCTGGCCGTTTTGTGGGTTTGCACCGTTACGTAACAAGAAAGTTAGGTAGATCTGCTGATCAAATGAGAATAATTTTCAATTAGACATTACTTCCCAAAATGAATTGCTCGGAATTATAGATGGACTTTCAGTATTTAGTATATATTTACGTTATTTATTTGGCTAACAAAATTGATAACCGTTGTATGGATCATGATCCGGGTGACAGCCATTTGTGCTGCCCAGAAGTATAGCAAAGTGTCATCACAGCATTTGCCAAAGTTCATTGGTCCGTGGGTAAACTTCGCGCGAGACGGTCGGGATGGGATTAGCAGTGAAATCTGCTGTGAGCACTTTTCTTTGGGTTGCCCCTATTTACATTTGCGTTGTTTGTTACATTAATATGGAATAAATTCCATTCGGCCCAAAGGAATTAATCTTCTCATAAACCTCTTGAGATCCCGGCGGTTTCGTAAAACATCCCTTCCTTGTTAGCAGTTATGTAACACAGTTGCATTCAGAAGCTTGCTAGAATTCAGTTAGACTATAACTGAAATGTCAACTTACAGGTGTAGGTGGTGGAAATATTAGTAGCAAACGTCTCAATATCTCCAATAGTGTCATTGATTCAAATTACACAGTCCTCATCCGCTCTTATTGATTTTTTGACATATTTTCACATGATTGCATTCAAATAAATGAAATAATCGAAAAAAATGTGAAATTGCATGCGTTGTCTGCAGTTTTCTTCCTTTTATCTAATAGGAATAGTTTTGATTCAGCGGTTTCAGACTGCATTTTTTACTGTTAAGTGAATTTGAAAAAATTCTCTGGATGACCGGATGCTTGTGGAGAGCGTAATTTTCGATCAAAATTCAAAAGGCCCCAGGCCCTTGGAAAATCCAACGGACAACTTAAACATTAGATATCAGCCTTGCGAGAAAACTCTCTCTTTGAGTCTGTCTTCAACGGTTTCTCCTTCCCTCCCCTTGACCTCCGCTTTTCATCCCCAAACTATACAAGATGCAGACCAAAGACCGGTCGGTTTCTGAACTACAACTGCTAGTCTTGTGTGTGCCCCGCGCGCCTGCGACTGGCGTAAGATGCTCGACCTGTGTTGAGCCAAGCTGCATCCCGGAAAGATGGCACAGCATGACAGCAATAATGGCTGGATGGAGACGGTAAGCTGCCGATTTTGTTAATACCGATAGATTTCCCTGTCTCCCCCTCTCTCGCCCTCTTCACCCTAACTACCCACTTCCTTTACAAAATATTATTTTCTCTCTGGCAGAAGTCTGCCGTCAGAGAAAGGCAGATCACATGATTATCATACAATATTGAATTAAAAAATTGTTACAAGGAATTTCCTACAAGGAGCGGAAACAATTTCTCAAAGAGTGCGTATACATGCGAGAAATCAGGCGCGGCCTTGTACCTTAGGTGATGTGGTATTATATCATTACGTTAAAGTAAATGTGAAATTCATAGTAATTCCCTGTTCGTGACTGTGAATGCTGTAACCTTTGCATGTAATCACGCTGCCGAGAATATCAGAATCTGCCCGCAGACGCCAGACATTAATTCGACACGAGCGATTGACAGACAGCGGTATAGAAACCGTTTGGCTTGGATACGCTTAACTACCTCTCTGTACTGGAAGGAAATGTAATTGTATGCGTACTGAATAAGAATAATCTGAATAAGACGACAGTGATATGTTGGTTTGATTGAATATTCCCTTTACTAATAACATTTTCACGCTGCACACATTGGGTGCTAGTTGTAATTGATGGTTCTTATCATACAGCAGTTGTTTTTGTAACTCTGTTAAACTCAACTTAGCGACCGTAGATATGACTAGGATTATATTGCGCACTAGTTGTAACTGATTTCGCTTAGCATGGTAGCTCATTTTGTAGTTAGTTTAGCGTGGCAGTGACCGGGACGGTTTGATTAGGACGCTGTATTCAAGGTGGGCTTAGCCGACAGTGGATGGCGTGTTCGCTCTTTTGGTTGGATTAATGAATTAGGGGTATTAAGAACGACAAACCTCTTTGTCCCGTGATAGAAAAGAAACGCTGAACACGCATATTCAAAGTAAACTTTTAACCTTTGCAATTAATATTAAAACATTTTACACTACTTATGTAAACAGATAATTTTGTTAAAAAAGATGCTGAGGACTCCTATGAAGCGAGGGCCCTAGACACGTGGTTAAACTACCAATCCGCTCCTGCCCCCTCCCCACTAGTTTGAATGAACTCCTCGGACATACCCCTCTTACATTCATTATAGAATATAACAACATCCATTGAATTATTTTTTTTAGATATTAATTTTAGTTTTGTATTATATAATTTGGAGGACAGTATTTTGTATCTCCGCCTATAGTATTTTCCAGCGCTTTGCGCAGTTTGGCATTGGGAGGCTGTGCATGTGCATCTGCGGTGCGAGGTCACAGAGGTGCGTTCCCGGGCCGCTCTTCCCGCTTCCGCTGCCATTGTGCGCGAGACCCAGTTTCTGCTCGCCTCCCCTGCCCCCAGCCGCCACGCGCCGCCGCGCCACGCCCCACCCCCCTCCGGGTCACGCGCCAACGGCGACAACCGCCCGCCCGCGCCGAACTCTCGCACCTGCGGGCGAAGCCGCTTCGGGCGGATCCTCGTTCGACGGAAGAAAAGTCTGGGCGCGAACGGTAGTGGATGAACTACATTAAACTGCGCCAGACTTTCATCTTATAAATCTGTTGAATGTTTCTGCAATGTCCTGTCATCATTTCCGATGATGAGAGCGGAGGTCTTTTCGTTCAGAAACTTACGAAAGAAGATTTTTTTTACGTCCAAGTTCAGTGTCACATTGCGGACGAAAAATTGAAGTTAATTATAAATTATTATTCATGGGCTCCTTGCAATGCAATTGGAAGAATTAAAACTTTTACTGAAATTTATATTTAAGTTGTTTTGATATATCATAAAGGTGTGTTTGTAAAAAATAAATTAAAAAAAAACAAAACAAAAAACGTCTTGTACCTGGTGTAGTACCGAGAGTAAGTTCGTCTGCCAGAAATAATCTGCAATCTATTTCATCGATTTCTTCTGGAATTTTGTGTCATAATTTCCGATTATTAAATTGGAGGGCTCGTTTATTATCTTACGAAACGTCGATGATGAATGGCTCAGCTAAAATATTTCATGTTTGTTGTCATGCGGCCGTGTTTGCCAGAACACCTCATTCGTGCGTGTAGTCCTTACTGTTGTACAGCACGAAGTGTTTTGTGAGAAGAGTGAAATATATTAATGTTTCGTACGGAAAGGAAATATAAATTGAAACAAGTTATGTGCTTTTAGTCTTAAAATTTCATAAAGTATAAATTTTCATTAAATCTATAGCTTCTAATCAATTTTTGATGTATCGTCAGTTGTTCTATAAAATAATGTTATGTATACCATAGAATTCGGGCGAGTATTAAAAATCCCTACAATCACCTCAGGGCAGCCAGCAATCAGGAAGTTGGGAGAAAATAGTTGGAGGGCGGAGTCGGCGTGTCTGTATAAATCGCAAAATGATATTGAATATTGACAAAACTTTCAGTTAATTCGATGATTAGTTTGAAGAGTTGATGCGACCTGAGAATTGACTCTTCAAACTACCTTTTGACTCTTCAAACTACCTTCCACTCACTCACTTTGTAGAATAACATAACATTTATTAATTTTTTTAATCTATTCCACAAACAAGCATACGAATAAAACATTCAATTATACTGAGAATAACAGTAGGTAATAATGTAATAGCAATAGAAGATCCGCTCCCAAGTTCAAGTTCTTCCGGCCGACGCACGCGAAGCCTCCTTTCCAGTCGGCGGCATTCGGAACAAGAAGCGGGCCTCGTGAGCGTACTCGCTGACGCAGCAATTCGTGGCCTTGTATGTAGCTCAGTTGTACATATCCGTTACCTGACAGTCCTACATGTTTTAGGATAAAATAAATCCCTGTCGTTATTCATAAGTTGAAATGTTTCACCAAAAGTAATGAGGCTCTATGTAATTGATTTTATTGTTTTTGAACGAAAGTCTCAAATAAATTTTCGTAATCCAATATTTTATCGAAAGAAATGGAATACTCAGTGATCATATTTGAAATATACGTGTAATAAGGCGGTAAATAAAGTGTTTAGGATGCGCATTTGTGAAAGTCGACGTGGCCACATTCAAACGTATTTGCTAACGAACTAATAAATTAAATTCGTCCTGCAAGGTGAAATTAGAACTTCACTAAATCGTCGAGAATATTTACATTGGAACTGCATACGTGTTCGCCCACGACCCACAGAATTCTTCTCTGCCCACTCCTTGTCCCAAACTGATTTCGTCCTCTGCAGAAATGTATGCCAGTAACATTTGGCCGTTGTCCATGCATATTTACACTGTTATGCAAAACTTACGATGTTTGTGACTGATGACAACCTTCTTTAACCAACCTCATCGTAAACTTTATGGAATACTTTTCTAAGGGAAACAAAATTGTAATAAAATATCATAAAACGTATGTGCTTTTAATATATGCATTGTTTTAATGGCTTTGGTTGAAAATCACATGGCACCATGTTAATGTTGACATGCGACGTTGACAAAAGTAGTCCGTTTTCCTCACTTTTAGTGGAAACCCTAGCCTTGTTCATCGTCCCTATTACACACATATCGGATGTTTTCCCCATGTCCATAGGTAAATTCGCGGTGGTAACATCGTTGCAGCAGTCGCAAAACGCTAATATTTGTAAACTACACAGCAAAGAGGCGCATAGCGTGACCGTGCGTTGCAGTGACTCTCTAACTGAAGGTTAGCACACTACGAGGTTCGACACCCGACGGTGGATTGTCGACTCGTTCATATTGACCACTGCTGATTAGAATTCTACGATGCCAACTCTTATGATCGTTTCTGTTGGTTTTCTCGGATCTATTCCTTGTTGATGCCGAAGAAATTTCTTTAACAACGGGACACGGATCGCGCCTGATCCTTCATTTCACATTCTTAGGGCGATGGCCAACTCCCCCATTTCCGTTCTTCCCGAATCCCATGATGTAGAAAGACCGACAGAATTGCGTGAATTATAGGGCAGATTTCTATCTGCGCTGTAGCATCATCGGAGAGAGGATGTTGACAAAAAATGGACGCATGTTTTGTTTCCCCGCTGCTGGAGTTGCAATCTTTATCTCGGATATAAAATTCCTGCTGAGGAATTGTAAACTCTCTTCGCGATGTGTAGTATGTGTATCTCACGGGTTTCTCGGTCCTGGAGTCCCACAGTTGGGTCTTAGCTGCGTTCTGCCCGCACCCCGCACCCTGCACCCAGGGGAAATTGTGGAGGGGTTTGTCCCGCGCAGTGTGGCAAGACTTCGTACCAGCTTGGTCTGCTGGTAAGCCTTAAGTTGGCGAAGCGGCTCCACCTACGGTAATTGGTAGGCGACCTTAAGAGCATTGCGTTCTTGCGATTACAGATGCCAGCCCATCGTGATGATCCGACACTTCGTACCGCAAGGGGGTGAGGTTAGATTCCCACTTTGGGGCCCGGAAACTTCTGGAATTTACAAAGCAGGCGTATGCGTGTACTGTTACCTTGAATACCACGTTGATTTGAATAATTACTTTCACACATCTTGAACCTTCTCTCTTCTGTGAAATTTGGCGCTGTGAACTCGTGAGTAAATTCTAGACTGGCACCGGCTGAGTTATCTCAGAGCCAGCATTGCCGCTGTATCTGCAGACTCTGACCGGGACGGCCTACGATTAGAGTCCCTGGGGTGGCGAATTTTCGCTACTAGTTGGATCGAATTCAGCCGCTATCTGGAGAATTCTAGCGGCTGTCTGCTCTGATCACTAGTTTTCCGTAGTTTCTCTGATCAATATCAGGCGATCATACCAGGCCGGAGCAGTACCCTAACAAACGGGTCACGGAACGCGCACTATCTTTCCTTCCTCATCTATTCTATCCTCACACCTTACATGCTCAGCGGTACCTCACATGTCGGGAGACCAGTTGGGAGTTTAGAGCTTGTCCCGGCTAGAGCGGTGTTCGACTGGTGGAGATGCCTGGACGGCAAAATCTCCGCAAGCCGACCTGTAGGTCGGCACTTAATCATGCCATCCAGTGAGGAAAGAACACTACCACATCGCGTTATCAAAACGTGCACCACGTCTTTAATAGGATTAGTGGCCACAGCAGTTAAGGCGCCCGGAAACACGAATTAATCAATACTTTGTAATATATTTGGGCGACTTGTACTCTTGGACTGGCGACCAAGAAAGCTTCGCTGCACTGCATTCGAAATTACAAATCTTTGAGACCTACGTGTGCCGCAGCCATAATAAAAAACAAAAATACCGGATTAAATTTGGGCAGCTTAACCTCCGCGAGGTTGTTTAAAAGTCCCCTGAGGAGGAGGCCGGTGGGGGTTGCCGCGATGACTGAGGCGCAAACGCTCATCTTCCGCTGGTTTGGCGGGTGCTCCTCGCTCCGGCCCACGCAGCGCATGCGCGGTGAACCCTTTCACCTCAAGGCTGCGAGGCGCTCGGCGCGCAATGTTTATTTTGGCCGCTGTGCAAAATTTGAGTGGACGTTTTCTGCTTGAAAGTAGTGCCTCATTCGTTCGTATCCAGCGTGCATTGTGGCGACAAGCACTGAAAATTTTAGGAGAGAATTGGTCGTTTCAGGAAGGGTAATTGGGAGAAGAAAATGATGGAAAGATTTTGAAAAATTTTAAAAGCAATACTTTTTTAAATAAACAAATTTGCACTACGAAATTTGCATTATATTTTCTGTTTTATACTGAATGCTGTATAAGCAACGTTTAACTCTTTACAGCTTAAATTCTTATAATGTGAGGAACGGAAATAAAGGTATAGAATCTTGTTACGCTAATTGACACATTGAATATGAAAGAGCTGGTACCTTCATTGAAATAAACTCATAATTCTGATAAAAATGCTATGTTGGAATTAAAAATGACATTTATTGTTGGATTTTTTAATGTGTAGATTTCTGGAATTTGCAACCCTTGCGTATGTTGCGTAGTGCTGGAATTACGAAAAAAGCCAAATTCGTAAATTGTTAGCTTATAATTATACCAACCCGCATGTCATCGGAGGAGTCTTCCTCCCTAAGCCACAATGTTGTTCTCGATATTGACGTGTAAGAATTTAGTAGAGCTTTTCTAACGCATTTCTCCATAATTCACATTTTGTTTTAAGCAATGTATTTGACTCTGAAGAATAAGCTGATTACTCGCGCAAACAAAGTGTATTATCATGCTATTCTATCATTTCAACATCGGATCCTTGTGTGTCCATCCAACGTGTGTTCCTTGCCAGAAAAGCCGATCTAAACTGACGGGAAAACCTAACTTGAGACGGGTCACAGATAGCGCCCCGATCGGAGGCAGAAAATAATGTAGCTGGTTTCGGCTTAAAAGAAACTGATACGCTGCGTGTGCGTGGGAGGGGAGCGCGGCCCGGGTCTCCGACCGGCCGCGGGTGTGGAAAGGTTCTACTTGGAAACGGAAGTGAAACCAGGCGGATGCGCCGCGCCGCAGGAACAAAGCAACTCATGAGCAGCGCGGCGCGGCTCAAATCGGACGTGGACGCGGGCGCGGGCGCCAACGCCGCCGGCCGCTTTGTCAATTTTACGATGCGATTCCCTCGGACTTGCGTAACGCACACCTGCTCGCCGAGAAATGTTGCTGGAAACTGTGCACCTATTGTTGAGGAAGGAAATAATAATAATAATAATAATAATAATAATAATAATAATAACAATAATAATAAAGATAATAATTAATAATGATAATAGAGAGCCCTTGTCATTATATCGCACAAAAGTAAGAGAAGTAGTAGAGAAGTTGCAACAGAAAAGTACAGTATATGCAAATTGAAGCTCCTCAATATATAATTTGATGTCGTTCGCTACTTACACTCCAGAACTAATGAATTATCAAAAATTGTGCAAAAGCAAGTACTATTCATTCTTAATAACAAAGTTAAAAATGTTTCTGAAAATGTAACAGATGTTTTACATTTACTAGGTTCTACACGTGTACGATGTAGTGGATTAGCGGTAAATGCTGTTATCGACCTACATTGAAAAACGTGAAACATCACAGAATTACAGCCTAAACTGTTTTTGTTTTGTGTGAAAAAGGGACACATTTATCAAACGATTTCTCGAAAATGTATTTATTATAAACATTCACTGATATATCAATTTAAAAACACTCAACTCTTACAACTTGAAAAGCTCGTTGTCTTGGGATCTTTAACCGTAACCTACACTACAGTAGTTGTGGGATATTACATTTTAACTTTTAATATTTGCTGCGCTGAAGGATCAATGTTGATCCAGTGGAAATTGATGTTCTCTTGACCCATGTGCTCCAACTGTTTACTACTCAGAAAATCGACAACACTGTTGTCACAACGACTCAACGTGCGAATAGATTGAGGAACTAGTGGTGATAAAACAGCACAAACTTTCTCGTCCGTATTTTCACGCAAAATTACGCGAAAAGTACTCATATTTCGAAATATTATAAGACCTTATTTCAAAATCAATATTTTAGGAACATATTTCTTTAGGGGAAAAAGTTCTCTTTAATATTTTAGTTGTAGGAAACTTCGAAAAATAATTGATATTTTGCAATTTTCGAAAAATCAGGGTTTTCAACGAACATGAAACCTGAATCATTCTCTTAAACGTCCTTCACAGTATCCAACAACAAAATTTAATCAAAAACTTTTTTAATTTTCAAGGAACCCTCCACAATTACGATATCGGTTTCAAATTCAAGGCTCCGTGATACCAGCCAGACAGTGTGGAATATAAGATTTGGAGAAAATCGGCTGAGCGGTTTAGCTGCTAGCGTTGTTGACAGATGGACGTTTTGCAGTCATTAGATTTTTCTGTACCAAGGACCCACAAACCATAGATTTCGGTTTCACCACGTGATAGAGGATTCCCCCCCCCCCCCTAAATTTAGCAACTGCATTTATCCACTTTTTCGATACCAGGGCCCTGTAATAAGTTTTTTTGCCAGCAATACGTAGGCTTTTTTCGCGTAGCATTACGTAACTTTCTCTTTACTCTGAAGCGAGAAAGTAAAAACAAAGGAAGGAAGATAGACGAACTAATAATATTTGGACTACGCGATAATAAACGAAAGACTGCCAAAAACTGAAAATAATGTAAAGAAAAAACTTCCGAAAGATTTGGACATTTCCTTTTAGATTGAAATAACAAAGAATCAACATTTCGAATAATTTTGTGGATTCAAACATTCGATTTGTAGAATCTGGAATTGTCCGAATTCGTAAAATTCGCGCCTACACACGTGCGAGCGGGCGGCGTTGAGGCGCAAGCCACGTGCATGGGAGAATGGCGCTGCCTCATCGCCTCTGAGACTCTAAGAGTACAGGCGCCTCCCGATTCTCACACCTCCCGCGCCGCGTGACGCATCCTTCGGTTCCGCGCCGCCTGCGTCACTTCCGGATGCTTGCGCCGCCGCCTCCTGCGAAACTGCAAATGCCGCCCGCCCCGCTCCACCCCGCCCCCCACCGTAGAACCTTGCCGAACACCTACTTCTTGTGGGCATCCATACGGTGTCGCAGACTCGTAAGCCTTCCACGCTGTGGGCCGCGTTCGATTCCCGGCCACTCCATGTGAATTTGCGGTGGGCAATGTGAGCTCTCAGCAGATATTCGCGGGGTTCTCCCTTTCCACTGTCCCTCATTCCACCATTTCTCCATCATTATCATACGTAATACCACGAGTCCTTTGGAAATTGTCGATAAATTCCCGACTCGCGAAGCGAGGAGGGGATTCATCTGAGATTCCCAAAGCACGAGTAGTAGTATTTAATAAAACTATTCTACGAGTGGAATTTCGTTCCACAAAGTTAAAAAATGTGCCAAATATTTAAAAAAAACTGAAAGCTATGTTAAAATCATTCGTTATATTGTAGTACTTATGCTGTTTATTGGACGTCGACTTAGCGATTGATGTATAACGCCTCCTAGGATAGAAGATTCAATTTGATTGGCCAGTAGGTAGAGGCGGTAAGAAAAATCCGATAGAAAAGCTATAAACGTTTTGAGATACACCGCTCTGATTGGGAATTTTCTATGTATAGTTGAACACTATAGATTTTAATTTCACTAGTGGATGTTCACTACTATAAACGTTTTATTCACTCATGCCCAATGACCTCGCCTGTTTAAAGGGCCCTAACCCCCCCCCCCCCCAAAAAAAAAAAAAAAAATTAAAACATTCCTCGGACGAATGGCGTCCATCAATTGAAGATAGTCCAGAAATTTGATTGAAATGGTGGAAAGGGAAGGAGTGAAAATTTTTGGTACTTTGAAATTCTCAATATCACGAATTGTGTTATTTCTTTCGTCTTTTCTGGCATGTCTTGAGCTATCTCTGCTGGTCCGGATTGTTTTAATGTCCATCACCCCTACACAGTTCAACATTGTCTCTAAAGGGTCGTTGTAAGTAATAACTGCTGGTATTGTCCTTTCCTAAGAAATTATAGAATGTTTCTGTAGGTTTGTTTGTTGTCTTTTTAAGATTTTTTTTATTTCTTCGTTTTACTATCAGCTACGGTAATTTACTTGGTTCACCTCATCCTATGCGAAGGTAAGAGATTGCAATTCACTCCGTCAAAGGATGGATGAAAATTGGCTATTTCATCCAGAGGGAAACAAATTAACTAGCGAGGTCTGTTTTCACTCGTGTAACGGTTTAAACATATTTTAAGAATTCTCTTCATGCTCATTACAATTTCTGAGTTGTATGTCCCTGGCAGGAGCAATTTAATAATTTTCCTGTAAGGAATATCACACACTCCGGACGAGGGACGTTTGCCGGCATTTTCTCACACATTCGCACCTTGCATACGCCGAGCGTAATGTTCCATTTGCAAAAAAGTCATTAAGAGGGCTGCTTTCTTTTTGGCTATTCGGCAACTGACCCTACAGTCTTTAGATGTACCTGTCAGACGACCTTACTCTCCAATGAGGAAAGCTGAGGTAGAGGAGGAAAATGGGAAGTGTGTTGTGTGACTTTTTCGAATTAGTGATATTGTTCTTAAGGCAATTCAGCACTTGGGCCGCCTCGACGCCTAGTTTTATCAATCCATATTTTTCCTATAAAAAAGTGTCCTCCAAACCCCCTATTCTTTTGATGCCATACACATTCCGTGCAGTAGAAACTAGTTTTACTCTATGGGACCCCATCGGTTTCGTAAAGGGAAATATTATACATTGTGTTGGGCCTGAAAGTCGATTTTGTCTAATTCTTAATAATGTCCTTAGGTCTATTATGGTACATTTCATTCTGTTCACGGTTATGTCATCTCCAAACACATTGTGCTGAAGTTCATGGATGATTTCCTCCGGATTCTTCCGTATGCGGTACTGGATATTCCTTTATTACTCCAACCTTTTATAACATATCCTGATAACTTATCCTCCCTGATGAGAGACTCAAGTATAGAGTTTATAAATAAGCAAGATGCTTGAAACTCGTAAATAAACTAAAATAATCGTCAAGAAAGAATCGATCATACAGGTATTATCTTCTTGCTCGCACACAGATGCCTCCAGCAACGTGCATACAAACTCTTTGGAGACAACACCCTGCTCAAATCATTCGGAAAGTTCCGAAGGACTGCTGATCGAATCCCGGTTAGCCGAGGTACTGTCGAATATTCTTTCTTTGATGTGCTACAAAAACCCGCCGTGCTCCTGGTTGGACGAGACCCGAAAGATCGGTACCCGGCAGAGAGCAACCAACTCATTCCCACTACTCCAGAATCAGCAGGTAGTCACTCTGTACTCTGTATGCAGCGTGAGACGCTGCCTTCACATAAATCATTCGTTTTGTTTTTTCTTCTTTCTTTCTTCCGTTCTTTCATTTGTGTGCTTTCTTCCGTTCTTTCATTTGTGTGCTTTCTTCCGTTCTTTCATTTGTGTGCTTTCTTCCGTTCTTTCTTTCGTCTGCTTTTTTTCTGTCGTTCTTTCTTTCGTTCTTTCTTTCGTTTGCTTTCTTTCTCTCCTTTTTTGCCACTGCTTGCTCGCTTTCGTTCGTTCTCTCTTTTGTCTGCTTTTTCTTTCTTTAATGTGATTTAATTTGTTTTCTGTTTCTCATATTTGTTTCGTTTCGCCCGCGACCTAATTGAGTGGCCGCCGAAGGCGAGAGTGGCGAGGCGCGTCGTTAGCAGGCGACAGGAAAGCGAACGTGCTGGTGTGTGTGTGTGTGGGGAGGGGGGGGGGGGGCAATTAGCGGCGGCCTCTTGAAGAGGACGCGGCCGCGCGACGAGACCGCGAGCGCCTGCGCCTGCGCGCTTCCTCCTTCCGCACGCGAGCCCAGCCCAGCCCAGCCCAGCCCAGCCCAGCCCAGACCAGCCCCTCAGGCAGCGGCCGCACGCGACTCGCGCGCCCCCAGGGCCCAGCGTCTTAGCATTCGTTGGACGGAATGGCTAATTGCTTTCTTTGTTGGCCGAGGTCGGAAGTTGGCGTAGTAGTCTCTGGGTCGTAACTTTTGGCTGGAGGGGGCGGGGGCATCAAAAGAAATAATTTAAGTGCTTATACCTCCGCGGAATTTTTATGCAATTCGCTATTTAAAAAATATATATATTAACAATAATCAAGTGCAGACGGAAGATTAAAGAAGGTAAAGTTATGCCCAAGCTATTTGTGAATTCAATCTCATACTCTATCAAACTCAGAAATCTAGACATATTTATATTTTGGAAAGCGATATTCAATTATTTTAACCTACATATATATGTATTTTACATTTTACCAAATTTGTACAGGTGATTGGACCAAAGACAGTCCTGCGACGGTCACTAGTAACAATAAACCTAGCTGCAAACTCGTCTAGGTTAAAAAGACCAAATTTTGATGCGTTTTGCAATTAAAATCATTCAATCGTTGTTCAGTCTTTGGGAGCTAAGTGTCGCGTAACAGCGCGGTGACCCCGAAGGTGGAGCAAAGCCGGGCGGCGACCAGTTGGGCGGACTGACTGGCCTCCGTGGGCAGCCGTCGCTTTCGTTGGCGTTGGATAACGCGGCGTAACGGCGGCGAAAGAGAAAGCCCGCGTCCCCCCGGCCGCGCAAGGCCAGCCACGGACTCCTCCCCCGGACTCCGGCGGCGCCACCGGCGGATACCTTACCTTCACAACTCAGCAGCAATGTTAATATGTACATAAGAGTGATTATTTCGTGTTCATTGACGCGTCAGCTGCTATGGTCACTAGTGCCGCCAGTGTAGGCTTAATACTTAGTTGCCGATAACAAAATCTTTCTGATTACTGATTTTTCGCTCGTTGCTCGTTGATTCTTTGTTTTCGTTGCTCCCCCTTCAGAAACATTCATTTGCGAACAGGGCCGGATTAATGTCGTACAGGTCCCCAAGCATGAGTTCACCATTCATTAGCGACTGTTCCCTACTTTTGGGAGCGGGCACCCTAATATTGATACATTGATCATATGATTTCAGAATGAATGAAAAAAATGCAATCATCGCAAATTTTAAGAAATAATTAAAATATTTATAAACTAATATAAAACATTTAAAATTATTTCCTACTTCTATAACCTCGCGACTATAACACGCTTTAACAAGCGGAGCCCCAGGCACGCGTTTGTCCTAACTGTATTAGTCCACCCCTGTCCGCTGGGTTTTAAGACTTGCAGCCTGTCTGTAGGTTCTAAGAGCGAATGAACGACAATGCCTTCACCCGTTAGTCAGGTTACCGAAAGATGTGGCCATGAAGGTTAATAGTTAGTGAAGATCCACGTTCTGTGCGGTGGAATCATGGAATCCGGTCGTCCTTCAGCGACAGCAATCAAGGGGTCAGGGTGAAGAGACCCCATGCGTGGACGCTCACCGTTACGTTTTTCAGGCTATTCAAGCTGGTCTCCAAACAAGGAAAAAAGCAAGGCAATAACATTAAAGTTCGTAATTGATTGCCTGTCTGTTTGTGTTTTTCCCGAAATTGTCACGATAATATGATACTTTAACAGACCTAAATAACACAGATTTGATTGCGGCGGCAATCATTCTGCATTTCTGCACTAAGAGAATTGCATATCGTCTTGATAGTGGCGTAGTGTACAAAGGCTTACTACTGTACATCTTACTTATGGATTCTACATAAAACTATTTAATCTTGTATAAGATTCAGACGAATGTCACTTTACATGTACGCCATAGTAAAAAAAATACGCGTTGCACTATTCACTTTGCATTATTCAAAGCGTCGGCTAGGGCAGGGATCTTCAACCGTTTACACCTGCAGGAACTCTTCGAACCCTTGGTTTTTTTGAAGGAACGACATGTTTAAGTAACAGATAAAACAGTTTCGATAAACTTTCTCAAAAAACTCAGATTAGCAAAATTATTTAGTCAATATATAAAATAGTGATTGTCACATAATATTAATAAAATAACACTATCTTTTTGGACAAAGTTACAAATTTTCAACAAAATTTTTTATAAGTTTTTAACATATTCTGAAACATGTTTCGCGTAATTTAGTTGAATAAAAAAATTATATAAATTTGTCTGAAAATGAAAACGAAATGTTTATTTTCGTTTCATTCTCACAATTTTTACTTCTCGCTACCGCTTACGCAGTAGAGAAAACGTTATTTAACGCTGTGGGGAAAAAGCGGCGAATTGTCGGCAGAAAAACTCTTATTGCCAGGCCTTGGTAACGAAAAAGTGTATAAATTCAGTTGCTAAATTTAAGGGGGAAATCCTCTAACACATGGTGTAGCCATCCGTTGTGTGGGACCATGATGCACAAAAATCGATTGAAGGCAAAAGTCTGTCCGTCTGTGAACAACGCTAGCGACTAAACCGTTTAGCCGATTTTCTCCAAAATTAATATTCCCCAATAGATAAGGCTCGTGTGTTCGATTGGTACCAAACTACCTTTTCCCCGGTGATTGGAGTGAATAAATTGTTTTATACTTACATTTAAACAGTGGCAGCGAGTAGATCACCAGCCGGACGCAGTTCTCCAATCGGGAGCTTCATTACGACCTACATTTTTGGTACTGAAGCTCGCGATTGGATAACCGCGATGAGCTAGTGACTTATAGAAGTCACTCTAAATCAATGTTGTAGTTCTCGCAGAGCCGTCTGAGTTGTTTCCGTGAAGCATGTGCTTCCGAACGCACATCCTCCAGCAAATTCGTCAGAGAGGAAATACGCCCTTGAGCGTATGAGGAGAGCGCGTTCCAAGTAGCCTTGGCGGCGAGGGGAGGCGGCACTCTAGTGCGACGTGACGTCTCCGCCCAGTTCGTGACGCACCTCAGTCCCCCGAAGCCCATCCTTCCCCTTCCCCCAGCCGTGCGTCACACAGCGACCGCCCACGGCGCGCCTGACCGATGACGAGTGGCCCGCCCCGCTGAGTACGGCTGCAGTAACAATTCGTGTGGCACTTTAAAATGCGATTCTTAGATTCACGTATCCATGGAACTTATTCTAATTCTACGAGTCCTTTATGAAGGAAAATTAAATAATGGAGAGGTAAAACGCGCTAACAATAATTCCGAATAACTTTGGGAAACGTCCTTTTATTTTTTGGAAGAATTTCAGATATTTCATACGTAATTACGAAGTGCAAAAATAGGTTAATGAATATGGAGGATGGTAAGATGCTTACTTGCTGTAATATGTTAAATGTTTTATAGTCTTGAATATTGAAATAAAATAAAATATAAAAGACTGGAAATCGAAGAGTGTCCGAAGAGCAATGATAATACCAATTTATCAAATGTTTCGCAGATAGTATTCCTTTAAATTAATTGTTGAGGCTCAATTGTTGCTTCACAAGAAAAGCGATAACACTTTTAACAAAATTCTATTTGGACCGGGAGAACGGTTTGGACAGGAATGTACGCATTTCCTTTGCCCTCAAAAGACAACAGTGTATGTAGGGTGATGTTTAATAGAGTATGTATGGTGTTTTGTGAGGTCTTTATGGCGTTTTTACTAGTAAAAAATACTATATTCTTAAAAAACTATAGAAATGTTTTGGAATGCCACTTTTCGTTAGCACCGACGACTTGGACAAGTTTACAAAAGAGCATGAAAAATATTGGAAATCTCTTCCTCCATTAAAATTCAATTCGCTGGAGGGTCGGTTGGATCCAAGACACACAATGCAGCAGCCACCAATGGAAGAAAAATGCGAATCCACTTCCCCCTGGAGACGGTGTTTGAGATTCCCATCGCCCTGTGTTTACGCTCCTCGGCCGGCAAGGAACCGGAGTCGCGGGCCGTCGCCAGAAGCCCTGCGGCAGCGGGTGGGCGCTGGCTGGGCCGTTGCGTGGGAGGCGGGGTGGGGCAGGGTGTGCTCACGCGCCCGCCGAGTATGCGGAAGATGCGTCGGATGGGGAGGGGGAGGGGGCGGCCACCCGCTAACGGCCCACGTCGCGCACGCCACCGCTGCTGTTGCTTCGCTTGTTTTGCTCGAGGAGCAAGCAGCCCGGGCCAAGCGGCCGGCCGATTGGCCCTGCGTGTCGCCCTAGGGCAGTGGTTCCCAACCGGTCGTACACGAACCAGTGATGGTAGCGGAAGGATCTTGGGTGCTACGCGACAAGGTTTATTGGTAAAAAATACTTAATTGTGTGCGTTTTTTGCTCATCGGCGGCGAACAGAGGGTTCTAGTTAAAACGTTGACGCCTTTTTGGCACTAGCTATGTGGTTGGTCGAGTTCATCCACTGCACGGAGAAGGAGTCTGGCGGACGGTTGGTTTTCCCTGGTTTTACCTACTAGAACCAGACGGATGTAGCAGTACCCTCTTTAAAGGGACCACACGGACCGCGCGGTCAACAGTCTCCGCTCTCTTGCGCGCGTGTGTGTGTGTGCGCGCGCGCGCACACACACACACACACACACACACACACACACACATACACACATACAATTCTCAGCCACCCATGACAAATGACCAGTTTCGAGTTTAGAGTTTGTCTCGACTGGTTGAATTATGCTTACTCCTGTTTCTGCACGATTTTTGGACCAATGTGGAACACTCCTCCCCCCTACGCCCACTACTCACACACATACGACGACGCCTCCCACTGCACCTATTGCGGTCCTCTCCTCAAGCGAAAAAAAGGAATAAGCCAAGTCGGCCAACTGTATCTGACTTTTTTACTCCCTACGGCTCGTGGGCCGACGTCTAATAAGCCCTTGTTACCGCTTCGCATAACAGTGCGTAGTTTGAAATATGTGTGCATGCGAAGGCTCTGGACGCCCTGAGGGAGTGTTTTTTTTCCCACGAATGCTAAGTGCCAAGAATGCGAAGTACGGTTCATGACTTTTTTATCTTTTAAATCATTTTCTTTCCTGTTTTCTCCCTGACCTGTGAGCGGACGAGTTGTTCTTTATCTTAAGATTCGTAAATTAAATTTTTCCTCCATACTTAACTCTGAAAATATTGCGTCAGATACCTAATCATTCCAATGACTTTTTTATTCATCGGTATGGTGGTTCTTTTCCACTTGCCAACTTAAGTTTCCTCAACCAAACATCTAAACAATGACATTGATATTTACAGTACTATCGGTAAATACTTCAGACGTCCTTTTTTAGTTACGTTTAAGCTTCCGATTGAATGATCTGATGATCTGTCAAATGAAGTTCTAAATAAATCGAATGTTCTGACCGCACTAACTTTTGCATTCTTTTCTTGTAAAATTTGTATCTCCGTTTATACCGTTTTACCTTTACTTTTGTAACACAAACGAATTGTATAACATTTTTGGAAATTATTTCGAACTTTCAGTACAATCAAATCAAATCGATACTTGGATTCATCTTGCAGTATTGCACGGCTAGTTTGTGTTCGCACCATTGCTTATGAGCCTGAGAGAAAATATAAAATATTGTACTGATTTAGATGTGAATGTATGTATTGAAATAAGTGCTGTGGTACATATTTAACGAGAATCGCACTGTGTTCAAAACGAGAACAGTTAAAGACGCTGCAACCGGCGTCGGAAAGTGGTAGGCGCTCTTGGATGTAAATAAAACTAGCGCTGGGGGGGGGGGGGGGGGGTCCGACTCCTCCGGGAGAAATAACCTTGTGTGCACCAGGATTTATTGAAATTACATAGTTTCTTTTCACTCATTTCACCATCAAGCACAATATTTTGTTACAGATTTGCTGCCAACATCATGACGTGGTATGAATATAAAAATATACATTTATATTGAAGTATTAAAAGTTATTCAACTTTTTGTGTTCGCTTCGTTCAGCAACTTCAGTTTCCGTTTATAATATTGAAAGACACACTTTTTAGACTGCTTTACAATAAACTCTATAGGAGAAATATCATATAGTGCTGGAATTGAGATCCGGCGCCGACCTACAGGGCTATTTGTGGGGTTTCTTCTTCCAAATCCCCCTCCCCAGCGGGGCACCACCCCAGCCAGGTTCAAATCTAAGTTCCCTACAGGTATATGTGTAGGTGGGCGCGTGCGCGCGCGTGTATGTGTGAAGGAGCGAAGAAGGGGTCAAGTAAGAGAATGGAGAAATAGCGCGGTATGTGGCCAGTTTGTTAGGATACAGCCAGAGGCATTCGTTTGGTGTTGGTCGGAGGACCCACGGAAAACCACCGATGAGAGCAGCCGGAAGCTGGAATTCTCCTCCACAATCGGGACTCGAATCCTGAGATTTCCCTGCATCGAGCCAGCGGTGTTAACGCTGAGCTATCGCAGCCGGGAGAACTTCGCGCTGTACCATCGTTATCGCGTGTGACATAATCCCGTGTTTTTTATTGTTATTGATATTTGATGATTTGTGCAGAACTATTACAATGGGAGAGGATTCCCGTTTGGGTCTCATCAGTTTCTAATTCAGCGAATTCTTTTAGGATAGAATCATAGGAGTATTTGTCTTTAATTCGGGTCTGATGAGCGCCATGGACGGGATTTGATTTCGGCTGAAGTAAAAGATGGTGAATAGATAAATGTGGTGTACCATCGGTTCGCGGTTAAATTCCTTACGGAGTTGTTGGTTGGGTTTTAATATACTGATATTCGATGATTGGTTCCACATGTCATCGCAGAGATTTGAGTCTTGTTACCCGGAGGTCAGCCAACGCGGCGCGCCCCGCAGCTCGCGGAGGTGCTGGCGACGGAACGGCTCGCCTCCGAGCCCACCTGCCGCGCGCGCCCGCGAGGGCGTTGGCGGGCGGAGGCGGCCGGGTCGCCTTGGAGCGCCAGAGCCCTCAGAGGTTCGCCTTGGCGCGGCGGGAATGGCGGGCAAGCCTCCCGTTAGAGGACTGCGCGCCACACGGGCTCGCGGGCGAGTGAGAAGCTGCACGGGATAGTAACGTGCAGAAAAGCGCTTCACGCGGTTTTCAGTAGTTCAAACTGCCCTGTTGGTCGTCTGACGTGTGGACTCGGGCTGCTAATTTATTGAAATAGAGGCTTGCTGCTATGCGTTTTACACACTCACACGTTTTAGAAATGTCCATGCTTTACACTGCATTGAACCATTATCCGTAGATAAGCGGTGTTATTTTTTTAAACGTTAATCTTGTAATTGCTTCTGGATGATGCTCTTTCCGATCAAGGTTTTCGTTCTGTTTGTTGAGAAATCCAGGGAACGAAAGCAGAAACTGCCCTTTGTTCGCCTCTGGAATGTAAATGTCTGTTAAACTCGAGGGTAAAAAGTGTATTGGTTGAACCAGCGATATAAATAGGCAAATAAATGCACACGTCGTCTTTCGCCGATGTTCTTGCGCGCTTTTTGTGAGGCACGTGGAGAGCTTCCAGCTCGCCACTCGGCCGAGAGCGTCCTCCGCTGCGAATCCGTCGCGTCGCCGAGGCTTCGTTGCGGTGGGCGCTAAGTGCATGGGGAGCGGCGGCGGCGGCGGCCGCCGCCGAGCGGGGAGCGTGTTTTTCATTTGGAGGGCGCGTTTCTTCACGGGCTGTTGGGAGCGGCCGCGCGCGCGCGGGCCGGCGGGGTTGGGTGCGGCCGCCGCCGCATTGTTTCGCCAGCGCTGCCTCCGCCCCGCCCCGGCCCGACGACGTCGCGACTCGGCGGCCTACGCCTGCGACAAAAACGCGCCGCGCCGCGCTCGTGCAACCTGGCGGCCACGCAGCGCGGGCGGCTGGCGGTGCGCAGAAGGCGGCGGGGCCGCGCGAGGTTGCGGAATGTTCGGGCGTTCGCTAACGGACGCGAAGCAAACACTGCGGGATTCGTTTGCTCGCGCTCTTAGCGAGTGGGGCTGCACCATCTGTCGAAAAGGTCTTTTTTTTTTAATTGAAAAACGGCTTTTAACAAATGGTTTTTACACTCTTGTGACTTTGTGTGGATCCCAAAATAAATGTGCAGTTTTTGCGATCTGTAATACTATTAGCCCAATTATTAATTTGAGAATTTTTGTAATAACGTTTTACATGATTTGTATGGGCGACACCGTTAAAATACTCAACGCGCTACCTTGATAATGATAGTGTGGCACTTAATAGAGAATCCCAAATGAAATTGAATCACCCAAATATTTAATACATTAATAGGACGTGCTCCTATAGTGTTCAGTGGCACCTACCACGAATGTTTCGCAGCTTATACTTGACCAGTTAAGAGAAATAAAAATATCACATAGAAAAGCAATAGTTTATGAAGAGATATGATAATTTCATGAATAGAGTAGTCATCAAAATTACTAATCCTCAAAGTTTTGTAAATTCTAAGTTAGAAGTGTCTTCAATATTTTTGAACTTTTGACATAAATAAGAGTAGCATATTCCCAGCTCTTCCCCAAACCTCATCATGTAGTCATTGAAGTTATTTACGTCCTAAAATTTTTGTAACTCTAACTTTGAGCCATGAAAGTGTAACTTAAAATCATATTTGATGTTACAAGACTTGACCATTTACTGTGTAAGTTAAATGACTATTGATTAAGCAAATGGCACCCCCAAAAAAGCACCCACCCATGTTCCAATTGCTTGTGGTCATTAGATTGTTGGATCGATTGTATTTCCCGGATCACTATATGTAAGCTTCGAACTGTTCCGAAGTACATTTACACAACACCAAAAATATTCGACGTCTCGGTTGATCGTAAACAAAATGTGAAGGCGTCTGAGAGCTTGCCAGCAGCTCGCCCACTCCCTTAATGCGCTGTCGCGGCTAGGCAGTAGGCGACAAGGCTGCTGAGGTACGGCCGGGCGGAGGCACTCGTTGCGGTGTTGCCACGCAATATAAAAAGTTTACTATTGATACTGTTTTCTAAAATACTTCTTTTTTTGTATCATGATTTCGTTTCATAATTAAATAATGAATCTGCACAATTGGCTGTGATGGCATACGTAGAACGCGAGTCGGCAAATGAAGCTTCATAGAATAAACGATCCCAAGTTCTTGTTATGTGGGGTGCTGGATTTTCGACACCGGCTCGAGAACTAGGTACCATTTTAAAGGCAACCACTTAAAAAGTAAATTCTGTATTCTTGAATTTAAACACAAGGTAACAGCTGATTTACGTCAACTGACGGTGTCATGAAATCGGAAGGTTGAACGTGACCAGTGACGTCACTGTAGTTACGTTTAAGCTTCTGATTGATTGATCTGTCAAATGAAGTTCTAAATAAATCGAATGTTCTGACCGCACTAACTTTTTCATTCTTTTCTTGTAAAATTTGTATCTCCGTTTATACTGTTATACCTTTACTTTTGTAACAGAAACGAATTGTATAACATTTTTTGAATCTATTGCGAACTTTCAGTATAATCAAATCAAAATGCTTTTCACAGAGGCACATACAGGTTTTTGTAGCGAGGAGTAGGGGCGCTACAGGTGTAGTATCCAACCGTCTTGTTTTCTTATGAGTAAGATTTATCAGTCGGTTATCCTGAATTTCAAGTTTATTTTCATTTGTTGATTATATATTTACATATTTAATTTTCATTTGTTGATTACATAGCTATTTACAATGAATTCAATTGAGATAAAGAATGACATTCGATACTATAGAAAATTATTAGAAACTATGTGAAATATGTTATCTGCTGTGTGTGTGTGGGGGGGGGGGGGTGCTCAGCACAATCTTCTTCAGTTCGGTGAACTGAAAATGGTGACTGGAGCTCAATGAGCTCCCCCTCCCTTTAGGTCTAAGGCTGCCTACCCTCGTAATATTAAATGTTTTTATACTAGCTTTATAGACGACATTTTTTGTTAAATGAAATCGTTCTTAAATGGCATTTTACGGCACTCATTTCACATATTAACAGTTTATGGCACGACAAATTGCGTCTTCACGTATTCAGCCAATCGCAGAGAGCGAATTGTGAGGTAGACCGCTGTTTTTTCCAACAATTGTCAAATATGCTTGACGTAATAAAGGCGTTTCCAAACATTAACTTTGATTTTATGATACATTTGTAATGCAACTCGCTTATAATGTTTTATTACATTCGTACAAATGTGAAAACATGCTCTTAACGACGTTAGTTTTCAAAACCTGTACATACGCGATAATGCTTAATATTATAAACTAGATGGAAAATATACTGTTATCTGAGCTTTTGATGTATTGATTTGTTCATATTACCCTCTTAAACAAATACAATGGGGAGGGGTATAACTTCAATTGGCAACACTGTTTAGTTAGCGTGCGCATACATGCGTGTGTGCGTTCTTGTGCACGTGTCGGACTTTTTTTTTCTCGCCCTTCTCCACCTTCTCCTATTTCCTTTCCTTGTCGCTCTCTTGCTTCAACATGGGAGTGGCGACCAAGGTGACTTTCGTAACACAGGAGATGAGTCTCGCACCGGACGTTAGACGTGAAAAGCATCCTGAACTCGAAGTATGCTGTCAGCGCGACTGCTTTTTAAAGTCAGGATTCGACTATCGAAGAAACCGGTATCTGAGAGAAATAGTGTATGGTAATTTTGAATTTTTTTCTGAATAATTCCTTAATATTGGTCCCGGAGGCTGGAACACTTCTGAACAATCACAGCCACTACTACATTTTAAACAAGTACATAAATGATATGCTGTATTTTATAAAATTGCCGTTGATCCATCTCAAGCGTGTGAAGGAAAGATGTTACAAAAAGTATAAAATAAAATATGTGTATTGTATAAATTAGATACACATTTTAAGGGTTTAATATTATAAAATGTCTTTCGATTATATTGACTAATTAACTTGTACTTGAGATCAAATATTTTCTGTTCTACACTTAGCTCTGGAACTTCTACTCCTTTTGACCACAACAATCACAATTATTTTGTCACCGTATTTTGTATAATTTATATGCGACCATTTTGGACACTTCTGGTTGATAACCCAATGTGTTGAATTGTAATATTAGAAACCACCTACATATCAGTTTTCATTCCAAGTAGTTTCATAAACAAGACTTCAATATTTTTCTGAGGAGCCCACGTGAACACCATATTATTTGATCACCAGCTTTTCTTTTTTTCTCCTTAAATCTTCAACTCGTTTCCTTTCCTTTCTTTACCTTTATTATTCTTTTTATGTTCTTTTAAGTTTTCCTTTTTCGTAACACTAGAATGTTACGTTAATTATACTTATCTTTCGCACAAGTTTTAGTAGAATATTCTATTTAAAAATAAATCCTAGGCTAGCCCGCTTTTGTTTCGCTTTCCACAACAATCGAAATAGATGGTCCAGGCTGCCTATTGAGCTCGTCATTGTAAAGCAACTGCTCTGCACGTCTGAAGAATCCAGATGGGCTCATACATTCCTCATGACTATGACAAAACGTATCGGAACTATTTTGAAATTTAGCTCACACAAATTTATATAATTTTTTTCTATTGCCCCCAGATTACTAAAAACTCATCTCTATTTAGTCTTCTTTATTATTGCATTTTCTCAATTTGGGTTTCTATCTCGTGTAATTAAACAAATTCAGAGGGGTTAAAAAGTGTGCGCATGTATAAATAAGGTTCCCGAATCCTAAAACCTATGTGATGTCGAATTTATTTTGTTCTCGTTGTTATGTAATGTGTACTATACTTACTGTGTAATATGGATTACGAATTGTTAATTTCAATTACGAATCGTGATTTAAACCGATTTTAATGTGTGTTTGCAAGTATTAAATAGACATGGCGGAAGTGGTAAAAGCCAGAGTCCTACAGCTGGGTACGAAGAGTTGAAGCAGTCTCTTCCGTGATTCTCATGCCTACAAGGCCAGTCTGTTCTCGCAACTTACGTAAGCGTGTCTAGGATTTTAATGCCGCCAAGAACGGAGGAATCGGTAATGCGAATTTACATATCGTGCGTCTTAACTCTCCTTTATTTCGCTACGAAATAATTAAATTCGAAAACAAAACAAAAATACAAAAACCGAACGTTGTAGACATACAAACTAACAGAACAGTACTACAGAATTAATTTGTACCATTTGAAACACAAAAGTATGATACATATGTGTGGTTTCTGCAGTATCAACAAGGCTTTCCCAAGTGGAAACCGTAATGTACGGAAAGAATATAAAATTTGTTCACGTATTTGCATCTGCAAAAAATTATGAATCGCACAAGAAAAAAGGGAGGTTATATATTATTAAGGCAGGGGCTTTATTCCACTACTCCTCCCCTATCTACGTTTTTCTGAGGGCGTGTATTTGCACTGATCATGTGGATATCCCTGCAAGCCTTGTTCGCGGAGGAACTTGAAGCAGCTATTAAGTGGACCCAACGTCTGGAGGTACTTCAACGTAAGGCATGGCTGTTTAATGTTTACACATATCCTGTCTAGACCATTATCCCATCGTCGTTCATCTCCCCATCAACTTTAACCCATCGTTATATTCCCTGCCATTATTCATGTACTGTAAGAGAGCGGCAACCATCACATGCTGTGCCTGAAAAAAAGGAGGCCATTTAGGCGAAAGACTGAACAAAGTAGCGAGTATTATTTTAGTAAATTATTATTATTATTATTATTATTATTATTATTATTATTATTATTATTATTATTATTATTATTATTATTATTGACGACCGTGGTACCTAGAATTATGGCTATCATTGGAAGTGGGTGAATGATTTTGATGAGAAAGTGTTGGTAATGATATGATAAGATTTGAGCAATGATAGAATGGGAGGGAGGGGAAAATGGTTCAATCCTGAGAAAACTTACCGTGAATTCCCTTTGTCCTCCACAAATTCCACATGGAATGAGCGGAGTTTGCATCAATGGCCCCAGCAACGAAAGGCGTGCATTCTGACTGGTAACTTGTATGCGTGACGTCGTAAAAACGCGACTCCCATCGTCCGTCAACGTGTGCTCGTGAGTATTGCACGTGGTCCCCTCCTGCCCTGCGAGGGTCAAGGAAAGGCGGTGCCTCCCGTGCCGTGCTCGCTGGGCTCGAGATCGGGTTCGGTGAAAATTGTAGGCGTTTGGAGGCTTTTTACACGGAGGGGGAGACGCTGCGATGGTGGTGGCGGTGGCGGTTCCGCTTGCGCGCAGTGAAAGGCCTTCGCCGGCGCGTCGCCTACGAGGCTCCACAAGTCGCCCGGGCGCCCACGCAGGCTTTTCGGCGCGGTGCCGGTCCAAGGACTCTTGGCTGTTGGTGGCGGCAGCGTGTTTACGCAGGGTCGTTTATTTCACGGATTGCTAGGCCCACTTATTTCATTATTACATTGTTAATTTTGATGCGTCGAATGGAGGAAGCTCATTTAATGAAGTTAAGACTTCACTCACGCTGTCTTTCGAACACTAATGGTTATTTATGCACAAAGTACGTTTTAAGGGTTCTAATGATCGAGCGGCGACAAAAATGCCGAGAAATTTTTGTCGCCTGGGATGCCGGCGACAAAAACGCCCGTGGTACATACATGATTTTATTTTTTACCTAATTTTAATTCATATTTACTTATTTACTAATTATTTAGTTATTTACTTGTCTTGACTTGTCATATTCACCCCCCACCCCCCCATACATCCCTCCGTAAGAGAACATGTAGCAAAACTCAACTGTTTTCATATATCCTACGTCACCACAATCCACTCCATCCAGGTAAGTTATGCAGTGAATATAGAGCTCCCTATCGAAGGCAATAACAAGCAATGACTTATCAGTAAAAAATGAAGTATATACTTGTATTCCCAATTATTTGAAATGTTTTGAACTAAAGGCTTATTGCCCCATCGGAATCCACCCGTACAATAAAAAAATTCGAAATTTCGAAGCCACCTTGTTCCTCATTTCACCGGGGGGAGCGGTCAAGCTAGTGGAGGTTGGATAAAGGATTTAAAAAGTCATTTCGGACCTACGATGCTAATTTCTCGAGAGGTTCCGAGATCTCGTGGTAAGTGAATCAGAATGTGTACCTTTCTCATTCGCAACGCGAAACCTACAAGCAAATCCGTAGTTTCTGGTTCTCACGTCATGCTTCTTGTCTTCTCAGCACATGGAGTTGGCAGCGATGTCGCAAAGCTTCACTATAGCGGTGGGAGCCAAGCTCGTTACAAAACCGTACCTTCCTTCAGCTACTTACTTCCAAATATTTGTCGCCTACTGCCGCTTGTCTATGGACTTCAGAGACGCTCTGATTATTCTGATTCTTGAAGGAACGTTTTTTTTCTTCTTCTTCAATATCCATCAATAGTAATAAATCGGTTAATGCCTATTCGAAAAATAAATTTAAAGAACTAGATTATTAATGGAATAATTTAGTTTAGTTTAAGTTTGGATCCATAATTTCTAATTTAAAACTGCAAAATCACAAGATTTCTGTTTCAAAGTAATATTCGTAAGTCAATCTTTACAATGATGACACATAAAAAGAATTCTCCTACTCTTTTTCATTTGGCTTCTCTTTAATATATAATTCAAAGAGGATTGCTCATTTGCTCTTAAATGAGTGAAGCATGTGATTTTTATGGATGAAAGTGTAACAGTATAATTTAAAATAATGTAGAAAGTAATTGTTCAGTAAAAATATAATTATTTTTCTCTTTTACAACTCTGAGACTAATCCCATTTTAATTTTTAATGAGTCTATTTTGAGGTTTTTATTATATAGATGCCTGAATCCTCTCCGTTCTTGGTAGCAAGATGGTATGAAGTATCGCAACGTCCCGCGCAGCGCGCCCGGGAAAGCAGATGCGGCGTCGAGACGAGCGTTCGGTGGAAGGGGGGAAGGGGGTGAGGCCGTGAGGATGTGTGCTAAGGCCGCGTGGCGTCACCGCCGACTTCGCCCCCGGCCCCGCCCCCACCTCGCCTTGCTCCTGCTGGGGCCGCGCCGCGCCGTGCGCACTCGTGTGACACGAGGAGCAACAGCCACCGGGCTTCGGAGATGTCGACCTCCACGAGTAGTTTGCACACTATGGTTACCGACTGCGATGGCTCTGCGCCAACACCATTTCCTCTTTAACGACATTGACAGTGACGTCCTGATGTATGAGTGCCCGCGGTGGTGGAATTTTTGTCGCTAGCTACATAGCTAAGTCGAACTCGGCTATCTGGAGGAACATTCTACCAGCCGGCTGCTCTGATGGGTAGTTTTCTGTGGTTTTCCGATCAATACCAGACGAATGCTGGAGCCTATCAAATGGACCATGCGCCTTCTTTTCTCTCCCTTGTCCCTTCTTGTCTCGGTTATATTCACACGTTTTTATGCACTTCTAACGCAAAGAGCGAGAAAGCTGTCGAGAGTTTATAGCTGGCTTAGTCTGCAGTGGTGTCGCTGGGAGAGAGACCGGGAGTAGGAATTCCTCGTCATGCCGACGTGTAGGTCGGTTCTGGACCTTACGTTGTATCTGGAGAACAACACTTTCACATCCCAGAATATAATAGTGCTTAATGCGCCCCGAATCAATACCCGCACCACTTCAAAGCAAGTGCACGCAAAAATAAAATAAAAGTATTTGCCGAAATAGTTGCGAATTGAAGGGACAAGCTGGTTCCGGCTCAAAAATGTCTTCGTTTCGATTATATCCTTGCGTGTAAACTAGTTTTTAGTATGATTTTGCTTGCAGCTGTTCGGGTACACTTGGGTGCTGGTCCTGTTGGCAACTTCACGCGGGCTCTTGAGAGCATATGCACCAAACTGTTGTCTGCGTCAATGTTTAAATGTCCTTGGTCGCTCACTATTCGCTGGACTGGTCGTCAGTTGGGACGAGGGTCGAACAATCCGGAACGACGAAATCTAGCAGCGGTTCCATTCATGCGTATCTGACCAGACAGAAAAATATTCCAAATTCTATGAGACTTCGGCCGAATATCTATATCGAAAAGACGTGATTCCCTGTGCGGAAACTGGTAGCTTCAGTTTGTAATAATAATAATATCTTAATTCTCACGTCATCACTGCTTGTACTGGATGTTTAAGAAGTTAAGGAATACGCAGGTAGGAGGGATCAAGGCAAGCGCTTTTTGTCATTATACCAACTTCTCTCCGCACTAGCCCTCAAAAAATGTCCACTTCCTAAATGCGCAAACTGACGGGAATTTGACTCGTACATTTCGTGGTAAGGGGATTAAGGCAAAAGTTATGAGCAATAACATTGCGCAACAGTCGCCAAATAAACTCTAATTTTAGGAAGAGAATAACCCAGTGGAATACAGTTGTTTCAACATTGTTCAACACACTTGATTCACACTTGATTCGTTTCAACACACTTGATTTCAACATGAAGTTATCCTTATTAAGAGTGATAAAACGTTACACTGAAATCACAATTAATTTTTCAACACTTCGTAACATTACCCATCGCAGCATTTGCATAATGAAAGCTGAAGTTAAAAAATAAAGAAGAAAAATACCCAGATTACTCTGATTCAGAAGGTAATTACAATTTTTGTTAAAGGTATGTTAAGTCTTTTAGGGTTATTACTAGGGGGCTGATTTTGATGGCCTTAAAACATCGCTGAAAGTGATCAATAAAATGCTCTTAAAGTGTTTTTAAAATTCCCTAAAAGCAACGAAAAATGACGAACAAAATGTGGTTAAAACCAATTCAAAAAAGCAACTCAAGCTTTTGGATGCGTTACTTATGTAATCGAGTCTTTTTTCCTTTCGTTTAAGTGAACTCAGCTTGCAAATAGTTTGGATGGACTTTTTCTTTAACAGGAGATCTCAGCTTTAGTGAATTGCGAATTCGGCCGAACCGACAATGGCGCTGATGGGCGTCACAAGAACATTAGATTACGGTAGTGCTCACAACGGCTGACATTACAATACATGAGCGAAGAAATCGAATAGACTACTCAGGAATTCTGTGGAGAACATATGTTACATCTCGAAAATATATTTGAAGCAAGTGTCATTCAAAAGAAATGAACGAAAAATGCATTAAAAATTACGAAAAAATAAAGAAATGACTTTTTAGTCGAAATCGATGAAAAATACAAAAAAGACATAAAAAGGATCATTTAATTAGTCATGTCATAAAATTGTCTATTATAAGCAGCATTGTTCTAAACTGAAAAGAAAAAAATGAAATTTCAGTAAAATCCGTCCCCTAGTTATTACAAAAAGCTACGAATCATTATTTTGAATGTTAATATTGAATAACGCACAGCTCAGGACCTGGACATTTTAAGTTGGGCTCCAGTATAAAGGAATTTTTCGCTTTCAAAATAATGATTCAGAAAGTGCCGAAGGTTCACACAGCTGATAGTTATATCTATTTTGATTGACTGAACTATGTTGTGAAAGTCCGCATTAGTTTAACTTGACTGGAAAATACTGGTTTCTCTTTCAGCCTTCACTTGTAAAACGTAAATAGAATGGAGCATTCAGCGAAGTGAAGACACTTTCCAAATTGTATTTTTCTGTACTCACGTTCATGTGTGGGTAATCCAGAACTCAAGAGAACTTACCTGCAACAAAAAAGAGAGAAAGCATATTAGTTACGGGGCACTGCTACGTTCCCTGACATCTACGAATAAACATTTTCACAGAGTGAAATATATAAATTACTGGACTGTATTTTATATTTATTCCCACATAGTTTAAAATTGTTGATATGACGTATTTAGTAGTTTAAGAAGAGTCCAATTTACTACAAATGACAGAGGAATATGTACAAACTATCGATAATATTCTTTGAAGAGTTTGCTCTCCAATTTTATGAAATCAGTTGGTATTGTTCTCATTTTCGCGATACGTTCCCCATTTTAAATTTTAAAAAAGTGTAAAAGAAAATGTGATTATTCAGATATTAACTGTCAAAGGAGTTATGAATGCGCGTTATGAATACTTTTTAAATTTCGAATATTTTTTAGATTCTAAAAGTGTAGAAAATAACACAAGCCCAACGTCTTGACAGGTGTTTCTCTATGTATTTATCCGAATCCGAAGCCAGAATTGCGACACCACTCTCAACTTCTTTTAAATCGCGATAAAACTCGTAAAATTGTGTTTTTTGTTTTTTTGTTTTTCGGGGGTTGTTATCAGATGTAAGGACTTGGCACATGTTTCTTTATGTATGTCGACGCGCTGAATCAGTTTCTGTATCCAAAATTGCGCCACCACCCTTCAGTTTTTTTTGCTGGACGGTGGTGACACTATGTGGCTTCAGTTTTTGATTCAGCGCGTCGACATACATAGAGAAACGCGTAAAGGCTTCGGGTCTGACGTGTGTGTAGGAGTGGGGTGTGAAGGTGCGCGTGCGCGCGCGCGTGTGCGTGTGTGTGTGTGATTTGGGAACCTCGTTGAGCACTTGGATCACTGAAATTTTCTGAGACCAATACTGTCTTATATTCCAGGATTTTCTTCTACATTTCTGTTAAAAATTTGATAGATATTGAAGGGTCTGTTATATACGTATAAAAAGTTACTAACAATTTAATAAAGGGTGTTTCAAATATTAAACAATTAATTGGTATGATGATGGTGAACGGTAGTTGAAATACGCTGTGAGAAACGTTCTCCTCCCCTGGCCGAAATTCTCACTTCCCAAAAGAAATTCTGGCATTTCAAAACAGTTTTGCTTCTTTGTGGGCTGAAGGAAAGGTGCAGAATTGCTAAGAAAAACGGCCTTTCGAAAGTCGAAAATTTGTTCAGACCGTGAGAACGTACGGGGCTGCAGGGGGAGCGGCGAACGTTTTCCATTCTTGCGCGCTGAAGCCGCCTCGCTCGAGCTTTTCCAAGTCTGCAGGTATTTCCGCCCTTTCAGCATTTGTTGTTCCTCCCTCACCCTAACCTCGTGGCCTCTACTAAGGAGATTCTTTATGCTGGACCTCCTTTGCGAGTTTCTGCTAGCAGTGTGTTTGTGGACGTCTAGTTCCTGGAAGGCACGTTAGTGTGCCCCGACTTACATCAGTTAAATTCAACCTTCTAAACGGTGCGGATCGATAAAAAAATCACTATAGACTTATGCTTTGCAATTTAGAATGCCAAGATTATTTTCAGATGTACACGAAACTCTGCATTTGTATCTTATAAATAATAAATCATATTTTCTAAGAACTACCAGAATAAATATACTACTTACGTATAATATTTAATATAATATTTTAATATTCTTAATATCTGTAATCTAATTAGGTTTAGTGCACCTTATCGCAAAGTGTCTCACTGACAATATAAGTTTAGAATCACAAACTCTAGTTTCTCACCTGTGGTTTTAGAACTTAAACTTCAAATTTTAAACCTTGGAATTAATTCATAAAACTTATGTAAATTATTGAATAACATAAGTATTGAACTTGGAAAAAAGTTTAAAAATTCCGAATAATCCCTCTTTACTACTTTTCTGCGAATGTGAACTGTTCAGCTGCCGTTGAAGACCCTGTGTTTTCTTTCTCAGGAAGCAAGAGTTGTGAACTCTCCTATACTGGCTTACACACTCGCTTCGATTTGATTCTCTCGTACGTGATAACGTGAAAATTTTCTTATGAGATCGAAGTTTTTAATGGAGCTCAACGTTTTCAAGAGAAGGAATATGACAGTTGTGACGGTTGTCGTGACCAGTTGATCTGATATCACTCTGAAATTCCCCCGAAGGGAATTACAATCTTTGTAAAAGTGAACGGCCTTCGAATTGTCCATTATAACTATTCATATAAAAATCTTTGGATTCAAAATACGCATACTAATTTTTGATCGTCCTAATCCGAAGCATCTTGGTAAATGCCTTTTTTCCTCGTATTATACACACCGTGTTAGTGTAGCAGGTCCAAGTGGGGTAATAATTCTCTGCTCGTATAAGGTCTAGGACAAAGTGAAGTGAACATGAAAATGAAGTGATGTAGTCGGACGAATTATTAGTGGCAAAGATTCGCTAATATGTAAACCAGATATTAAAGAGTCTTGGTTACCTACATATTTTAAAACTTGTGTGCCAACGTTAAATGATCAGCATTAGTCCGTTAGTCGCTAGTCTTTAACTTGGTTCGGTTTGCATCGCCGCCAATTCTCTTAAAATTGAGTTTTCGCAGAGTTATCACTTTTCCTAAGCCTCTCATTCCTCTATAGCATTTTCCATTTACTCGAATTTTTTCAGTCACACAAATGTACGGATGAATTATAAATATGATGTTCCAGTATTCTAACTTATCCATGCATATAAAGTATATCCAAAGTTCCGATTTTCTCATCCATGCCTTCGGGATTTGTATCTCAATATACAGAAGATTCGTCACCTACTACAGCATTGAAATCTTTTTAATACTTTACGCATTAATTACCTACCTTATTGTATTTCTTTTTTGTTTTCCAAGATATTCTGTCGATTTTATCAACTAGATATCAAAGAATTCTTACGCGGAGTTCGTCATTTTCGCGGAGCTTTTTGTATACTAATTTTTACTTCATATCATACAGCGTTTCATTCATTAAAACAGTTGCGTGGCGAGTAAACACTTCATGGCTTGCGCCTGTCCACTACACCGAAAATCAGATAATCACTCAATCATCCAATTTTGACGTGCCATCAAGGTGAGAGTGGGTGTACCGCTTCCTAGTCGTGCCATTTGGCTTGCGGTTGAAACGTAAGTGGGCGACTAACAGGCTGGCGTCACGAGGTTCTTGACGCCACAGAGTGTCAAGGTTTTCTCTGACATTTTGGCGAACATGTTTTGTTGTACGTTCCAAATTTTCATTCAGTCCTAGAACAAATTAGGAACTTGTAGAAAAGTCCATGAAGAATAGTTGCATTAGCATTTTACGTATATTTATTTGACGCCTTCCAACTTTCAAAACGTTCTGTGGTATAATTTGCTCAAGATCACATTGTTATAAGGTCTAGTGATTTTGTAGTCCCAGGATCACGAAATCACTAGACTTTACCGCTTCAGACTAGACAACTGGCGTAAGCCTGCAAGCTTCGTCTGAATAAATCTTGAGGTGCCAGTCACCTAGTTGTATTGTGCCATTGATACCTGCATAAAGTGTTAAATCTCACAAATATGCCCGACAAAACGAGTTCTTTTGCGATAGACTTTGGATGGTGAGAGTCCGGGTGCTTTCCATCAAAGATGATTAGTATTAATCTTGGTTTTAAATCTTACTCTGGAACATTTATATATGTGAAATTCGTTAAGAAACTTACAAATTACTTTATTTTGATTTTTGTATATTTTATCGTTAATTCGAAAAATCACGCTTCTTCCTACAGTATACGGCACTAACTACTTAACATTTGGGTTAACATATTATTTCAGGACTACCAAGAGTCTTGATTGAAAACTTGCAGAGGATGACGGAGATTGAACTGAACAGTGTTGCGAAGAGGCAAAATCGGCACCCCCACCGTATTGAAATCTCAAATTTTCCATAATTATTAGCTATTTTAAGACTAATTTCAACCACAAAATAAAAATATTTATCATCAATACTTTTCAAAAATTGGAAGTTAAAAGGAATGACGCAATATCGATTGCTGTGTTTGACAAAATATGTTCTAAAACCAATTATCGCAAAATTACATTCCAACTAAAAACTAATTTCGGTCACAAATAAAAAAAATTGTCATTCGTTCTTCAAAAATATATTTTCAAAATTTAGGGTCCGTCAGGCCCCACTTTCTCACTTCAGTTTGTCAACACGTCACTTCAATTGTACAAGATTGTACAAAACAAAAATGTGTGTTTAAAAAAAAATATATAAGTACAATTTATAAAAACTCGCTAAATTGGAGGTGCCGACCTCACCGTCTGGAAGAGGCTGCACTTCCTAGTGGTGGCGAATGGTCCGTCGGAGGGATAGTGGTCGTGCGCGGGGGGGGGGGGGAGGTCGCCACCTGCGCGCGCTCGGGTGCATTGTCTGGAGGCGCAAGGCCGTGGAGCGGTCACGGGAGGGGAGGAGAGGGGGCGGGCGAAGCGACGCCGCTGCACGGGGACGCGGCGCCATATTTAGCCGCGCCGCGCAGCGCCGCGCCGCCGCCGCCGCCGCCGCCGCCTCCCCGCTCCCCGCTCCCCCCGCCCCACGCCGTTGCGTCACGCCTCGCGGAGGAGGCCTCTGCCGCCAGCTGCCCCGCAGCAACTCAAGCAGGGCTTGCCCTTTATTGTAGACGGCCGTGGGGAAAAGAACTTTCAAAATTCGCAAATTGTGATGTAGAGACAAGATCAGGCATGCATGTAACCCACGTTTAGCGTCCTCCATAACTCGGCAACTAAGCTCATTAAATCAGGCTTTTGAGGGTCTCTAGTTAAGTTCTTTACATAGTAATCGCCAAAATAAAATGATTTTGGACGTTCAATTATCCCCACTCTATAGAACGGGTGTCAGAGAGGCTCGAAACTGGTTCAAGTATGAAGCAATTTTTCACTTTTAAAAATATTATTTGTGGAATGTTTGCAGGAGTGCTGTTATTATTATTATTATTATTATTATTATTATTATTATTGTTGTTGTTGTTGTTGTTGTTGTTGTACCACCATCATGGTGGTTATCGCCGCCATCCCTGGAGACCTCGCCTTCTCTAAACATAACTGATTTCACCTGCGCCTCTGAGAGATCACGCGCAACAAACTCAATCTCCCATTCATCCGCGACGTAACTTCGGTGTGCAGCCCCATCGAGGGACTGTTCGCGTCGCGTCGGCGCAAGCGACTCTCGCGCTGGCCGTCGCTTGCCTCCGGGGGCACTCGCGCTCCTGGCGCTGGCCGCCACTCGTTGCCAAACGGCGCGGACACGGAGAAAGTGGTATCTTCCCTCCCCCCTCCCGGTACGCACGCCCACACGCGTGAATGAATTGAACGGCCTCCGCCTCCCCGGCTCCTAATCGAAGGCGAACGGATTCTCCTCCGTGCGTTGAGCGGGTATACGAAACAGCCTCCGGTTTCCAAATCCCGTCGACAGGCTGTCCGCGGTTAGTTTCCAGAAAGTTGTCATACGAATAGGTTTATTGGAAATGGTGCTGTTTCAAATTCAATGTCGGCTTCTAGTAATACAGGACGTGTTAAGAGTATCAACTTCTGAGGCCGAATTAAACGACACTAAAGTCTATTCCTTACGGCACAATGCGATCTTTTATTGTGTGAAACGGTTATGTTTCGTGACAATTTGGTAACCTGGGCCGCAGATCGCGAAGTCAGTTTTTAATGCAGGCTTTGTGGAATGTTGGTTTTGTTGGCAAACCTTCTCAGGCGCGGTTCGATCATTCGAACGCCGGTCACGTGCAGCCACCGCTCCGCAATCTAGGCGTCTAGAAAATCTCATAATGAATATTACATTTTAACTAACATTTTTGCCTCTTTTTTGAACTGAACTAACGTGATTATAAGACTACGGACATTTCATTCTCTTTGAACATTCGTCCGCAATTGCGAGAGGGAGAGGGAAGGGCTAGGCAATGTTCACAGCGAGTAAGCTATCAGCTGTGCCCTGCTATCGTAGCTACCTACCCGTTAGATATGTGCTCTGCACCCGGCATGTCTTCATTAAAAAATCTAGGCAAAAGCACCAATTAGATGACGTGAACGTATGAGAAAATAACAGGGTATTAGATCAGTTGTTATTTAGATTGTGAAATAATTTAATGGCGCCATAATGTAAAAATAGATCCCGTATACAAGCAACAAAGTAGAAAGGTAATCTGGATGTACGCCATCCGTTCCAACGTGGTGTGTTGGTGCACAGACCGACCCGAAACGCGCGGCCGGCTGGGACCGCATGATAAAGCGCATCCTGGGCTTCGAGGCCGGCCCCGAGCGGCAGTTCGCCCCCGCGCCCTCGCCCGCCACCAACACCGCCCCCGCGCCCGTGCACGCCCGCGCGCCCGCCTCCGCCGCCGCCCCGATGCCGGTGCCCGTCCACGTCGCGGTGAGTAAAACGCCTGCCCCATCCTTTCCTTTCCTCGGGCCCTGGCCTCGACCCCCGGTTTTCGTACCCTTTGCCCCCGTCCGCCCGCACTACACTACCCTGTTCTGATCTACTACCCCGCCCCGTCTCGTCCCGCCCAGCCTTGTCCGCTGTCCTCCCCTTCTGACAGCCCAGTAAATCATTAAACACCTTTGACTAGCACCCGTAATTAGAAGATGCCCTTGGATACTTGTGGGTAGAAGGCGCTGGGTAAATACAACCTTTGGATTGGACCCATGAGTAGAAAGTGCACGTGAAACTCAAACCTTTCAAGTGTCATCCCTGTTGTATAGAACCCGTGAGTAGCAGTTATCTTCTTTGGTTAGAATCCACGAGTAAAACTTATATGTTAAACCAAACTTTTGACTACAGCCCTTATTGTCAAAATCCTTAGATTGAATGCCCATTTCGGATATTAGAATAGAACCCGTATGTACAAGCCAAAAGATTATTGTAACCTCGACAAAAACCCTTTGAGTTGAATATACCAATTGAAATGAAACTTCAATTTGTGAGTAGAAGGCCTACACTGAATGCTACCTTCCAGTAGAACACCACTTTCCCTGAAACCCATACGTAGAATCCTATTTGAATTGACCTGTGGGTAAGACCACCACTGAATGTGGGACTGCGAGTAGAGCATACTCCTTGAGACGTCTTGCGAAGATTAGATGGGTAGACATTGAATAGGTTCGTTGTGAAATTGATTTGGCTGAGTTTGTTGGCATAAACGAAACAATATTTTCGAAAGCAAGTTTGCTCAAGTACGGCCCACTCTGGTATAAGTTCACATTATTGCTGAATTTCTATTTTGAGTAAATCTTATTTATGGTAGTAATAACTGATAATCTGTTTAATTTCCTCCAAATGATTGTATAACATTAAAAACCTGTGTTGTATTTTCGTCTTAGTGTTCCAACAGTCTTCACATTGTTTGCTCTAATAAATTTGTAATGAAATTGTTTATTGGTCGCAAAAAATATGTGGTCACTTAAAGGGAGATATTTTGAACATAGTGAATATTGAAATGAATTGCAAAGCGTGAGAAAATGTAAATACTTATTTTTGCGTATTTATTCATTACTCATTAACTGACGTATCGTTAAATTTATCTTTTTCTTGCAGAGTGAAGCACCTCTTAATAAACTTCCTCCTAGTCTGGTGAGCTTAAATTTAAAATTGCATTTTTTTGCAATAATGTAGAAGCTCTGCTAAGTAACTTTCAGTGAAGCAGTTTTCAATGTTCCTTACTGAATTTCGGCGAATGAGCCTTTGAGTTAAGTAGTTCAGTAAACATGCGCTGCATTCTCTTCACTCGTCCTGAACAGCTCCATTCTAAATTAAACGCTGTTGCTATACTTGAATTCAGGTTGCTGAAGGTAGATTGAGAGCCCAAACCTTAATATTTCAAAGTTCATGTAGTATGCTTTGTATGGAGCTTGTAGTTGTATCATTGTTTAGAAGTACGTATTTATACGTAGAAGTAGTTCTATCCCGTATGTAATATTGAATGGTAAGAAAGTTTTTAATGGCAGCCCTGAGCGACTGGCATAAGAAAGATGTCCAGTTTAAGGGAGAGAGAAAAGAAAGAAAACCGAGACAGCATGGCTGATGTCAGGTGTTGTTTCGTTTATGAAATGTAAGTAGAGAGCGTGATTGAAGCAATCACAGCGAAGTTGAGGACTTCGCTTTAGGAAGAATACTCTGGAATGAACCGTTTACGATTCTACTGGAGTGTTTATGTTAAAGATTGATAACATCATTAGTTTTGCTGGTGTTTTACATCTTTTGTAATCAACTCTGAGTATTGTAAAACTTGCATTATTTTGTGGTCTACTATACTTTCTAAGGGATTTAGAGCAACCTTTAAGCGAATGCGATGCTCGTCAATCACGTTCCACCTGCGAAGTGCCAGGCTTCCAGTTGCGACGATAAAGCATGGGCTCGCTGAATTCAATATGTTTTGACCATGGTCGTCGTGGAATTGAAACTGGAAGACTAACGGCAAATAACTACATCCATAATACTCTTTCATTCTGTTTCCTCGTTGCCAAGTTGGCCTTCCAATTTTAATTAATATAGAGAGGGAGTGAGGGATTCCAAACTATTGTACACGCATATGAAAAGCGTATCTGGAAATGCTCCTTTGTTTATAAAATAAAAAAAACCTATTTGAAATTGCCCTTCTGTGCAGAACGCTTAAACACAGCAATGGTACAGTTTATTACGTTAGTCTTAATTATCAATGTATTTGAAATCAGTATAGTTCAATTAATAGAGATTTAGGATCCAAAACTGTGAGAATGTTTGTTCACTTCATTTTGAAGGTGAATTGCATAAGACCATTCTTAGTGCAATTTCCATGCGTGAGCCGGCTCCCAGAGTTGGTCGGCAGAGATAAGTTTCAGCCTGCATATTAACATGTAGCTTACTTGGCGTAGCTGGCAATGCATACATACGCCTATCTTCAGATCCTGTCTCGAAACTAGATTTTCAAAGTGATGAATTTAAACCAGGAAAACCGTCTCAGATATAGGACCCCTTTTATTACCCTCTATATCCACCTCAAATTCCATTAGAAATAAGCGAGACTATCAACTATTCGAAAGGGAGAAAAGGCGAGTAGCTTATATATAATTATCATATTTATATGCGCATTTCGCATCTTACAGGCTAAGCAAGAAAAAGTCATACACTTGCGGCCTGTAATGTTCTTTGTAACGTCATTTAAGGAATAAGATGGGAAATGATATAATTGATTATTAAATATTGTTTGTCAATCACGAATTATAAGTGGCATGCTAGCGGCAGCCGGGTTGGGTGAGGGTCAGAGGCACCTGGGCGTCGCCCCTATCTTCCTGATATAATTATCTTGAGAGGTGTTTAAAGGAAGATGTCAGGGAACAGATGGTCAAACAAGCCCCAGAATATCTTTGTATTGTGAATTTATGGAACAATCGCTGATGTAGTCCTTTGTTTGCTTCTGGGCTGTACAAGTAGCTTCATTGAACTCCTCTTCAACCGTGAGATGAAACGTAATTGCTCGAAGACGTAATACATTAATATTAGTGGGTCATTGCTCGAAGCGCGTAGGCATATAATAGCGGTCGCCCATCTGGACAGGAAGGCGGCAGCGCCGTAGATGGAGGAGGCTCGACCGGCACTTTCCCTTTCCCTTTCCTCCGGCGGCGGCGGCGCCGCGGGGAAAGCTGCGGCCTTCCGGGGGCCGCCCGCCGCCCACTGCCCGGCGTCGCGCCGCCGCCGCCGGCCCCCAGCCGCTCGCCCCCCTAAGGCCGCCGGGTCGGGCGCGTGGGCGATGCTCCATCATGCGCCCCGCGTGCCTCTGCGCTTTGTGTCGGGCGGTGCGAGAAGGCGGGGACAACCACGGTATCACGGGACCGGCTGCGTTGCCCCTGCACGACTTTTGGTCGGTCAACCCCCGATTGTAGCGGGTTGACGACACTCTCTACATAACTGGGTGGAGTTCAACCACTACTGGCTGGAACAGACTTGAAGCGGCGGGCTCTTAGTTTGCAATGGGCTCTCCGATATACACCGGGCGAACGCCTTTCCAGCAGAACACCACTGGAGGGGAGGGGTCAACGGCGGATCTTGGGATAAATTGCAGTAGAATTGAAACATTTTCTGTACACCAAAAAATTCATTCACCACATTCACCAAAAAATGATACAGTATTTAGCAATAAGTTGTAATAAACTTCTGCACATTTGTGTTAAAATATTTTGTTTTTGAGGTATGGCAAGAGCGCGTTTATTTTGGACATTTTCCATACTTGCTGTCCTTTCCAAAGAGTCAGAAATAGTCGTGTATAAAATTGTTCAGCATTCGCCATATTGCTTGGAAGGGATTACGCATGGCGACAGTTTTGAATTACTATACGACGAAACTATCGCTTAGTTCAGAAAGGTTCTAAACATTGACGTTCTAAACGATGAAACGGTAACTCCTTGCCTCAAACTTGATGTAGTCCTTGTAGAATCGCGTAGAAATAAAAATGGTAGAATAGACTATCTAAGCGCATGATCCCGCCGTCTTCAGTGAGGTATACCACCTAAATTAGTTCTTTAGAATCACAAAGTAGATCAATCCTAAAAGCGATGTCAAGGCGGGAGAAGGAGGATAGGGGGGACGCTGGGGCGCCTCCGATCCTCAAACAACCCGGCAGCCGCTAGCATGTCACCTGTATAAAAGTTAATGTCAATTCCTCATCTAAACGAAGATAACTGGGAAAAATACGTCGGAGTACTACCGTCTCCCTTGCCTCTTGCTTGACCGCGTGTCGCAGTTTTCGGCTCCCAAACAGGGCTCAATCTTTAGAATAGTGCTTTGCTGCTATAAGCCTGCAATTAAGTCAACCATGGGCGAGGGAGAAGCCGGTGCTCGACACTGATCGGTCCGCACGGACGTCGAAGGAGGGGGGGGGGGGGGGGGCGAACCAAGTGTTAGCAGGTAGCTCCAACAATCCCCCAGCTTGAGCGGGCGCGGCGAGGACCGCGCGCGTCGTGCCGCAAAAGTGATTCGGAATTCACTGTGTTAATTTTGGCTACACATGGTAAATATTTCAGTTTTGTAACGGGGGCTCTAGTTGGGTGATGGTTAGGGAGGCGCGCCGTCGCTCTTGGCTGACGCGCCCGCGCGCGTGTTGCAGTACCCGGTGCCGCCGGTGGAGGACGACAGCGCCAACAAGCAGATGAAGAAGCTGGCGCGTGACTGGATCGTGACGGCGCTGAGCGCGCCGCAGTCTATGCTGCAGATCGCCGTGCAGTTCCGCCACATCGTCGAGGGCTTCTGGCCCTTCAACGACCCCGCGCGCATGGTGAGACTCGGAGAGCTACTCCCCCCCCCCCCATCTTTAACCATCTCCTCCATCCTCGAATTCAGCCGCTGTCTGAAGAACTCTAGCGATCGTGGTTTCTCCGATCAACACCCAGCGAATGCCAGAGTAATACAATAACAAACGGCCCACAGTCCACGCCTTGTCCTATCCTCATTCCTTACTTAAATACGTTTGCACGCACTACATTACCAGACATGCCGGGGATTTAATCGGGAGCTTAGAGCTTGTCCCGGCTGGAGCGATGCCTCTTTCTCTCTCTTTCTCTCTCTCTTTCTCTTTCTCTCTCTCTCTTTCTCTCTTTCTTTCTCTCTTTTTCTCTCTCTCTTTCTCTCTCTCTTTCTTTCTCTCTCTTTTTCTCTCTCTCTCTCTTTTTCTCTCTCTCTCTCTTTTTCTCTCTCTTTCTCTCTCTCTTTCTCTCTCTCTCTTTCTCTCTTTTCTCTCTCTTTTTCTCTTTCTCTCTCTCTCTTTCTCTCTTTTCTCTCTCTTTTTCTCTCTCTCTCTCTCTTTCTCTCTCTCTCTTTCTCTCTCTCTCTCTCTTTCTCTCTCTCTCTCTCTCTCTCTTTCTCTCTCTCTCTTTCTCTCTCTCTCTTTCTCTCTCTCTCTTTCTCTCTCTCTCTCGAGGCCACGGACCGTGCGCGAACTATTAACATCCTCTTGCCATCCTCTCCACTTACACACACATCCGTACTTACATGCACTACACTACCACTCAAGGCGGGAGATCAGTCAGCATATTTGTGCTTGTCCCGACTGAGGAGATTTCCGCTGGGGCGGGGAGATACCTCCGTAGCCTGCGTGCAGGTCGACACCAGATCTCTCATATTATTGCAGGAGAAACTCCGCCACCTCCCAAGTTGTAACAGGCACTCCACTTAGGACACCAGTGGCCTATAAATATTAATTCGTTGGGGAATCCGAGCGCAGATGGGTGCAGTGGTAGAGATGTGTGTGTGCGCAGAACGTGCCGCACCCGGAGTTCATGGACATCATCGCCGAGGAGATGCAGACGATCCTCGTCAAGTGCGAGGCGCCGACGCAGGGCTACCCTTGCGTGGCCGCGCAGCCGCACTCGCTGCCGCACTTCTGCAACTTCATGCTGCTGCTGGGCCACTTCGTCGCGGAGGTGAGCAACCGAGGCGCGTGTCGTACGCGAAATGCCCGAAGACTTGAGTGCGCTCGGGTGCAAATAAATCCGACCAAACCTGATTAATGTCAGTGTTTGCTGTTTAATGTATTTGGCTTCGGTGTTTATTAGTAGAGCAAAATAAATAATGAATTTGCGAAATTGTTGAATAGAGGTAATTACTGTAAGCATCTTATCATGTCAGTGTCATATTATTTGTAGTGAACGTTCTATTTAGAAAATTGTTCAGAAAAAGTCCTTGTTATTTTCATTAGAGCCTGATTTATATCAGGACCGCAAACATGTTCAGGAGCCACCTCTAGTGTTTGTTAGTGTATTTGTAACGTATTCAACAAATCATTTTTAATTTCCTCGTTAATCCAAGGCTTAAATCTTTAGTAATACTTCATATGGGGCTGTCCATAAAATTATGTAACGCAAATTTGGAGTATTTTGAATATCCCCTCTCCCGTCTGTAACGCAGCCGTAACACGATTGAAGACCATCCATAATTACGTATCGCTTGCGACAACCTTCCCCCACCCCCTTGTAAATGTACAAAGTGAAAATAAATTATAGTTCTGTAAAAAAATGTATTCATTCATTCAGTAACAACTTCTAATAACTTTAAATAATTTTGTTTTAAAACAAAAAAAATGAAATATTTCAACAAATGTAAAAAAATCAATGTTACATAACACTAATGGAATAACCCCTACCCCTACGTAACGCATTGTAACGCTGCAGTAAACCCCCCTCCCCCCTCTTTAGCCTTCGTAATTTATGGACGGCCCCGATGTACTGTAGAAATATACTTAAAGATAAAACATACTTTATTGTATAGTAGTGTTCACTATATTTTTTAGCAATTTAAGTAACGTTTGTAACCTTCAATCCATTAGGTATGTAATAAGCAAATTCAATACATATGCACATGTGTTGAAATCGTTTTTGGGCATAAAGGTTTAATTTGTATCCCGTGAGTGCGGTGCGTCTGCGTGCGCAGTTTACGGCGCTGCCGTTCGACGTGCCCGAGTTCCTGTTCCACATCGCGTTCCGCGCCTGCAACCTGTGCCTCAAGTCGCCGCTGCAGCTGCCCATGGCGCAGGCGCTGCTGCGCGTGTGGAAGACGATCGGCTGCGAGCTGGAGACGCGCCTGGGCGACTTCCCGGAGCTCGTCGACGCCGTCCGCGACGCCGTCATCTACGGCAGCCGGGCGCTGGGCGCGCGCGCCGACCCCAAGGTTCGCTCGCTCGGTCGCGCTCCCTCGCGTTCACTCATTCTGCCACTCCCTCGTGCTCTCGCGCGTTTATTCTCGCGCGTTCACTCATTCTGCCACTCCCTCGTGCTCTCGCGCGTTTATTCTCTCGCGTTCACTCATTCTGCCACTCCCTCGTGCTCTCGCGCGTTTATTCTCTCGCGTTCACTCATTCTGCCACTCCCTCGTGCTCTCGCGCGTTTATTCTCTCGCGTTCACTCATTCTGCCACTCCCTCGTGCTCTCGCGCGTTTATTCTCTCGCGTTCACTCATTCTGCCACTCCCTCGTGCTCTCGCGCGTTTATTCTCTCGCGTTCACTCATTCTGCCACTCCCTCGTGCTCTAGCGCGTTTATTCTCTCGCGCCCTCGCGCCTTTATTCACTCCAATCGTTCTCTCGCGCGTTTATTCACTCCACTCGTTCATATGCTCGTTCGCACTTCACACGCTCGTTTATCATCCGCTCGCTATTTCGCGCGCTCGGTTCACAGGTAAAGATTTTACGAAAATGTTAATTATAGATATTGCGCGAGCGTAGGAGTGGCAAGAGAGCGCCGACCGTGTTCGCAGGAGCTGCTGGTGGAGGCGCTGGAGCTGCGCTGTCGAGGCTGGCGCCCGCCGCCCCCGCCCGGCCCCGCGCCCTCCGCCGCCGGCAAGGGCAGCGGCGAGGGCGCCGGCGGGACGGAGGGCGAGGGCGGAGTGGGCGGCGGCAGCGCGCTGGCCGACGCCCTGGCCCGCGCGACGGTGCGGCGCGCCGCCGTCGAGGCGCTGGGCGCCGCGGGCGACTGGGCGCCCCCTCCCCCGCCCCCGCAGCACCAGCGGCCGCAGCCCACGCCGCTCCTCCAGCAGCTGATCCAGCCCCCCGCGGGCCACCCGCGCGCGCCGCGCCAGCACTACCCCTTCTGAGCGGTGAGCACCCCGCGCGTGTGGTCCTCTCCGGTTCACTTCGCTTGTTCATTCGGAAGAAACTGGCAGCTAAATGCAATTGCTCTAGAGCGATTTTTATAAGAATGGACCGTTTTGACAGCTAGTGTTGGCAACACAACTGAAGGTTCCGAGATCATTGTTTTTGAGGCTCTTCTTCCTGCATTCGTTCGTTTGCAGTTGGCTAACTTGTAACTGGTTTCAACGCTTCCTTTTGTGATGTCCTCGTCCAACGAAAATATAGTGCCCCACAAGACCTTAAGAAATTTTCTCACATACGTAATTATATTTCCAGGACTCACGTACGTGCATATACCTGAGCAAAACTCTTAGACTTCCCTATATCTTCTCGGGAGCCAAAAAGAATATTTTACAAAGAGCAGCTGACGCGCGGAGGGATACTTCTCTAAATTACACGTGATGTTCACTTGTTTAGCGAACTGTCACTTTTGCTCCTTATAAAAATCGCTCCATACGTGGCGAGAATGCGGGTTTCCAGTTACCGAGTGTACTCATCATTCTGATTTTTTTAAATATATCTATTTTCTATGCAGTATAATTGTGGTTGTACTGATTCGTACTTTTACTCAATATTATTCATCCCACCTGCTTCGACACACGTGTCCCATAGAGATTTCCATGCGTTATTTGCGTCCTGGAAGACCTTTACTGTGATGTCCTTTACTAACCTCGTCGTAGCCGCTTTGATGTTCTCCTGGCTCCCCAAATGCTGTCCAATGAGGAATTTTTTAAATATTCGAGAACAAAAAGAAGTCGGACGGAGTGACATTAAGACTGTACGGCGGCCCGGAGAGCGTCCTCACAACACGGCAATAATTCTTGACACACTTCCACTCGATTGATCTTTTAGCAATCGATGAGCACTCTCGGGAAAAGTTTGTGTGGGAAAATTCACAAATTCGGAAGGTGTGCGCCAATCTTGTGTACATTGCTCTTTCGAATGTCAAAAATGTCTGACATTAGGCGAACACTCATTATTCAATCAGAGATCAACAATTTGCACATGTTCTCAACCGATCTTTCATTTCGCGACGTTGAGGGGCGACCTGATGGTTGTTCGTCGGCGAATTCACGACCCTTCTTGAACATTGTATGCCACCTTTTGCACTGTGAAAATGATATGCAGTCCTCATCAAAAGCCTTCTGAAGTAACTGGAAAGTCCCTGACGACGTCTTCTCAAGTTTGAAACAAAACTTTATCGCGTATCGCTGCTTTGAAGTATTTTTCCGTCTTAATTTCGACCAAGCACTCCCACAAGGGTTCACTGAAACAGGCACTGTGACGCTCCAGGAGCTCGGAGTCGATTGGTGCGGGTCGCGCTGTGTTCTAAGACGCCCACACTCCCGTACAATCGGCAACGCTGTGCGATGGATAGTTGCGACAGAAAAAAAAATATGGTGCATTAATTACAGACTAAAATTAAATCCTACCCGGTTACGTGCGCAGGAGTTTGGTGATTCTAATCAGATCTATTGTAGATGGCATTACATCAAGACTAAGGGCAGTTTTATTTTTTTAGATAGATTCATTATACGGTGAAATGCTCGAAAAGATATTGTAGTACAGTGACGTCTAATTAAGATCGGCGGATTTTACAGAAGCTTTAAAGCTCGAGGCATTAAAACTCAACAAACGCCAGTTCAAAAACCCGTCAATAATCTAATTCAGCAAGCAGAGGATTTATTACAAAATGATCTTGAAATGCAAATATGTGGAGTAAGAGGAATTTCTGAACATTCGTCGTATTCTTCTTTCTCTTTTCCTTTGGTTTCCATTATTTTCTCATTCTGTGTCTATAAAGTAATCCCCGCCATTGAATTATGTATATAACTTTATTGCACATGTTCTCACCACACACATTCTCGCCTCGTCGCTTTTTTAGTGTATAAAACAATAACTTGATTTTCAAAGCGAAACATTTCTTATACGTAACTAAACATTATTCTTGGGTCCACTTCTAAAATGAACTTCGCCTAATTGCGAATTATTTGTGTTATAATTTAATTCTACATTTTTTTGTCCATTATTGGAATCTTAGAATTGCAGCAGTATATTAATTTAATGTTTTGCACGTGTTCCCAAAGTTATATATATATATATAAGATCATAATGGCAGCAATGCTTCCAATTTTAATGTTTGTATATAATAAATTATTTATTGGGTGCTGTTACAGAAACGGTGAACTTGACGGTGCTGCTGGTACGAAACCCTATGATGGCTATTGAAACCTACACATTTGCAAGATGTCACTGTAAATCAAATTTTAAGATACAAGTGAAAACGACGTAAATTCATGAAAATGACGAAAATTTGAAATATATTTGCAATGTATTTGGATTATCTAAGAGATTGCGACTGTATTTATACTATTGTTACTCAGACGTGTATTTGGTACACAATAAATGTTTTGTGAGTCCTTCCAACTGAAGTGATTATGACGCAATTGCATTACTCCTTTTCATCATGCGAATACTTAAGTGTGGTTAAAAAAGTTGAATTTTTTGTCCCAAAAGACCAATTAACATTTTAAACCATTGAACTATTTTTAAATGTGGAAATTAATTAAAATACGCTAAGTTTCATGATATGGTGTTTCCAAATTTCTTATTTTTTATCATTAAAAATTGAGTAATTCGTTTGATGACAATATTTTGGTTCATTATACAGTAACCTTCAGGACTTAAATATTATTTTACACATCCGTTCTATACATAATACGCCAAGGTAAGAGAACGGTTTTTGACAATTTGTTCTATCACAATTACACACAACTATAAACAAAACCCCGTAAATGTATTACTACTGGATAGGGAATCCCCCCCCCAGGGTGGAACAAGCACATTTAAGACGAAAAAGTTAGAAGTTTGTAAGATACGTTAAGAAGAGTTCACCAAGCAAGAATACATGCAACCCACATCACAGGTAACGCTGTACGCACGTTACCATAAACGCACTAAGTTTATGACTGAGAAAACTACGGCCTGTGGAGACTACTGATCACCTCCCTTCTGCAAAAGCCGCCTAGTGCTGACGATCGCGGCGAGGTCTGTTGGCCGGCCTGTAGGCTGTTCTGGGACCTAGTCCCTAGATCAGAGTAGGGCATTGCATTGCGCCGCAGATCCCGCCATTTTATATTCAGTTGTCAGGGGAATTCGAACTGCTGAGAGCCACTATTCCACAAAAAGCAACATTAATATGCTCGAAAATCTCCATCCTTAATTGTCGTCATTTTTCCGCCACTGCCGAGTGCTGCCTGACAGGCCTGTCGGGCGATGGAATATTAAATGGCTGCGGCGCTTCGCGTTGCGCTACTTTCTGCGTGTAGGGTGTCTCAGCCGTCTTCCCCCCCGCGGAAGCTCGTGGACCAGCCCCACTCGCAGCTGTGCATGGTGGTGACGTCAGCCTAGCTTCACCTCGGCTGGCTGCGTCAGCCAAGCACGCTCTCAACCGACGGGTATTGTACGTACGAAAACAGTTAAAAATCCCTTATATCGGTGCGAATCTCGTGAAATCTACAATTTTTATGCCAAAACAACTTGAGAAGCAGTTATTTGAGTAAAGTATCACTGCCTCCATGGATATCGGATGCTCATTTAATGACAAATTTGTGAAAAATAAAAGATCTCCAAATTCAGAAAAAAAAAACATGAAAATAACTTTAAAAACCAATCATACATCAAACTTAGAATATACTGTTCTCATGCTAATGTTAAGTGTCACTATTTCATGAACAAACCAGGAAAGTTTTAAACAGTTTTTCTAAAACGCCGTATACCGCCTAACTTTAACAACTGAAACGCCACTTTAGCTTAAAAACAGCACTCTGTAAGGTTCGTGCGATCCAAATGCCCTCCCTTTTAACTTCGAAAAATCTTTATTCGTAAGGAAAGAAAAGACTGTTGCCCCACCTTAGTTTTGGGGAATTTGAAAAAAAGAACCCTGAGCCGAAAGGGCGTGTCTCGAAAAAAGTGAAACGATTCACCGTATTAATAAGTATACTTCAATAATGATCTACTACAGTCGGTTCAGGTACGCGAGAGATTGTTTTGACTGGCTGGCGAGATCCGGCGCCGACCTACCCGTCGGTTTGCGGGATTTTCCCCGACAGCGTATCCCCCTCCAGCGGGCTTCTGGCGGAGCAAAGCGCCCCAACCAGGACAAGCTCCCGACCGGTCTCTGAATAAGACTTCGATATGTAGCTAGTGTGAAAAATCCTGTCACCGGCGGGTGTGGATCCCTAGAGCCTGGCGGTAAGAGGCACTGCAGTGACATCAATTAATGCCCTGAACCACTTAAACCAGAGATTCGAGATTTTAATGTCCACAAAAATTGGCATGTTTCATTTTCCATTTTCTAGGCAGTTTGCTTATTGGTTATATGAAGCAAATATAATCTAGAAGAAAAGCAAGTTGTCTCAACTTCAGTAAGACGCGAAAAGTCAATTTTTTTCTAGCAATTTGTTTTGCCTTGAGGTATAAAATTTGAATTGTAAAATGGGCCGAGTGCCCTGTGTCAAACCCAAAGACGAAGGTCTTTAGTGTTTCAGAAATATAAATTTCGGTTTCAAATTTTATTCAATGACCCGGCCAGTGGCATGGTTCCACGAATTGTCGATCTGCTATGTCAGCATGACAAAACGTATTAAGCGCGTGCTATGGAACGAGATAGCGCGTGACTCAATGGAGATCGGCCAACCATAAAAAGCCAGTGATCGAGGAATCCAGTGCCCAAAACTCTCTCTTTATTCTCTGCTTAAGCCTTCGTATAGTCGTCAATCTCCATCGCTAAATGTTTCTTTCATTGCCAACGGCAAATCATCACTTCCTCAAAACCACACATTTATCTTGATACAATGTTCATGATAGGTTTTGCGTTTCTTTCCCCCCTATTCGTAACCTTTGCCGAAATTTGCTTTCCTTCGCCCGTTTCATAGCTTCTGAACAAGCCCGCAAAAAATAGTTGTGGATGTTAGAGGAGATAGTTATTACAGAAAGAACAAAAATTTTAAATTAGGAGTGACGTTTGCGAACAAACTTCCCCACCACCTTCACAATCAATTCCAAGATTAAATAAATAGATATAAACTAGGAATTGAAGACTTATTAATGTCAAACATTTCGTAGATAATGAATGACATTTATTTGTGAGTACGAGGATTTTTGGTAATTTCATCACGCGGCGATTACGATATTTACTTTCTCGATCTTACTTGGTAAGAAGACAAATTATTGCAATCTTGCGCCGGAAAAGAGCGAATTTTCGGCAGAACATTTCATATTGCCGGGCCCTGATAACGAAAAAGTGGATAAATCTTGTTCATATATATATATATATATATATATATATATATATATATATATATATATATATATAAATTACTGCGTCTAACGTGTGGTATAGCCACAATCCACGTTTTATGGGTCCTTGATACTGAAAAATAGATTGACAGCAAAACGACTATGGTCAATGCTAGCGCCTAAACCGTTGAACCTATTTTCTCCAAAATTGATATTCCCCGATCGATGTTTTGATTTAATTTTCTCTTTGGCGTACACGACGCTTAATGGTGCAGGTCTCCTGATGTTAAAATCCCTGATTTTTCGAAAATTACAAAGTTGCAATTTTCTTTTTGGGGGGTCTTGCTACAACTACAATACTGGAGATAGAGATTTTTTCGATAAAGAAATCTGTTATTTAAAGACATCTTGAAATAGATCATGCTCAATTTTTCGAAAGTATGTGTAGTTGGGTTGCGCGAAATAATAGACAATTTCAATGTTTTATCAATCGCTCATTTTTTCTTTTAAATTTTCTCGTTTGAATTAAAGAACGGGTAAAATAGTTGGTGATAGTGCCATTTTCGGTGAACTCACCAAATTTTTCAAAATTGCAAAATGCTAACATATGAAAGCTACAAAATTGAGGGTTGCGATTTTTGTCTCACACAATGTTTGTTCTAGAAAATCTGCTCTTTAAAAAAGGTCATGTACAATGTTTCAAAAAAAACAAGTAGATTTTTCGTAATTTATATCTTAAATTTATGGAGTTTCTAAAAACACTATTTTCTCAAAATTTTCTCTTCAGTTTGTTTCATTAAAGTATTTCCACTTACAGCGTAGAAAAAAACATTCATATTTTTTTTTAAATAGTATTATTTCGTGAACCTTGATGTCATAGTATACGACGGGCCTGTGTCTGAAATCTCGCAAACCTATGACGTAATTTTCCGCATTCACGTACGGCCGCTATCTTTTTCTCGGCGATTCTCGAGGTCTCGGTCGTCTTGTTTTGCGGGGCCCCTCGGCGCAACGGGACCGCGGGGTCATGAATGCAGAGGCCACTAGCCAATGACGTCACGCTCTTTCTTCTTTCACGCGTCACGATCTATCTCTTCAGAGGTTCAAAGATGTTGAGATTGCGTCATGCCCTGAAGGGTGACGCTCACCGCTGGTGCTTTAAGATCGGGGTCGGGTACTCGTGACATGTTTCATACGGTGTTCCAATCAAGCTATTTTTTTATGGATGTAGTTTTCAAGTTGCATAGTAATGTCATAAATATCTTATATTTATTGTTCTGATGAATTAACATTTCATTTACACATCTCAACATTTACTTAATTCATTTCTGTTTTTTAAACATACTGTAATCTTTATGTACTTATTACAACCATTCCATTTTTGTGTTTCCTCCTATGACAAAATTTTACACAACAATTCATCACGGTCACGGTACACATCACGGATTCTTGCTATTACATAGAGCAAGTAGTGGTGCTAAAACAGCTCGTACTTTCTTCCCCGTATTTTCACGCAAGATTATGCGAAAATTACCGCAATTGACGAAAAATTGAACATAACCTTATTTTAAAATCGATCTTTAAGGAAAAGATTTACTGATCGATAGAGGAATGTCAGGTTCGGAGAAAATCGGCGTTAAGGCGTTAGCGTTGTTCACACGCGGACCGACGGCTAGGCAGAGAAAGGCGTTTTGACGTCATTCAATTTTTCGGTATCAAACATCCCCAAAACATGGATTCGGGCTACACCACGTGTTAAAGGATTTTTTAGATAAATTTAGCAATTGGATTTATGCACTTTTTCATTACCATGGCCCTGTAAGAGTTTTTCTATCGAAAATTCGCCTTTTATTTTCGCGCGGCATTACATACTAACTTACTACTCTCTACTCTTACTAGTTTTTCCTCGACCTATAATAGCATACTTTACTGCTTAATTTATTACTTATAGGGAATGTAAATCAGGACCTAAATAGATATACTCGTATAAATGATACTCAATTACATTTCTGTACGGCGCCAGAGATCTAGACATAAATAAAACTTATAATATACGTTGAAAGAAAATAATTAAAACTGTACAGATTGATTCTTGTCCAATAAACATTAACGCTTTAAATGAAAAACCATAAATTTCATATCTTGGGAATGCCTTTTCGATAGCCGGGAATATTGTATAAGAATTTCAGCAAACACCATGTTGAGAATGGTAACACTGTAATTGTGTCCTTTGCTTCGTATCACACCTGGACTGGCGTCCAGAGGAAGGGACAACTTAAGCTCTATTGCAAAGAGCGCCGCGAGGGAGTGTGCGTCAACTACTTTAATCCCGTAAGTAAAGTGCATGTTACATCCCGCAGTAGTGGTGTTCCTCTTCCTTGGGAACATGAGATCCGACGCTAAACTACGCATTGGCTTGCGGGGTTTCCTCCAAATGTCTCCTACAGTTGACCACCGCTACAGCGAGGATAAACTCTAAGCCCCCGACGTATGTGGTAGTGCAATGTGTGTATGCAGGAGGGAACAAGGATGAGGAATGAAAGATCTCGCGCAGTTGTTAAGGTACTCAGGCATTCGCTCAGTACTGATCGGAGAAGCCATGGAAAACTACCGGTCAGAGCAGCCGGAATCACAGCAGCTAAAATTCTCCTCCTGATCACACGTCCTCTGAATTCAGCCTTTGATCGCATCGTGATGACAGCGACGGGTCTATCGTTGTGAGTAGTAAGTGCCCCAGGAAAGTCTCTCCGCACCGAAGGGATCGTATTAAAAATCGCGTTTATGTTGGTAGCAACCAGATTACTGGGAAACAAGTGAAGGGGACAACACATTCAGCATCTGTTATGATTGTGGTGACTACGCAATTTTCGTTTTAATTTGTTACAAGCTGATTCGTGCTAACAACAATTTTTTTGCTGGCCCTCTCACCAGCAAGGTGCCACTGCTGAGACTTTCCTGGCGCACTGTAATTGAGGAGCCACTCGTGGATCGTTGCGAGTGAGTTGTAGATCGGGTTAACAAAAATGGAAACCACGATCGTTGTGCCACTCGGTATGGCCATATTTATGTTAAAAATACGTATTTAAGTCTTCGTGTCTACATTTATGTTTTCATTGCGAATGATCCTTCTCTCGAAGCGTCCTTAGCGGCTAGGCGCATTCAGTCGTCGCCGTTGGTGAACTGTGGCATCGTCTCCGGCCGCTAATAAGCAACGCATGAGTCTGGTGCGCCTGGCCCTGAAATTGGAATGTCTCACTGTGACTCAATCTACCAGGTAGCGGTTGAAGGAAGCATTGTGTCATTCGTAAAACCACAATAGCCTGCTGCTGATTTGTAGACAGCTTGCGTTTCGGCACTTCTGAAATGTGGCATACGAGTACTCCGATTACGAATATTGTTTGGTCTGCATCTCCTCCTGAGAATCAAAAATGATCTCATATTGCCTAAACCGTGACGTTTAATTCTTAATTCAGTTTTGAAATGTTTTTCGTGCTAGTATTTCTTTATTGTCTTTTCTGCGCACGAAACATACGGATCATTTCACTACGATTACATTTTAATATTATGATTGGCAGAGTTTTAACCACAAATTGAAAGATATGTATTGGGTAGAAAATGTAAATTGTTTTTAAATATTTCTAGGAGTGTACTCTGCAGTCTGTTGTCGGCTGCAAATGAAAAGTGGCTGAATTAATAATCCTTAGATCACTAAAATTCTGTCTTCAATTCATTTGCGTGACTTAATTGTTGATTTGAATGTACCGGAAAATGAAATGTTTACGAAATGAATGAAAAATGAAATGAATTTCGTTTTAATAATACCTCTTTTTTACCAATACCTGGCTTCAGGAAAATAGTCCTTTGTTACGTGATCTGAGCATAATACATCTAATGCCCAAAGGAAGGTAATCAAAATTCTATGTTTTGAGCTTCTGCCGTTTAAATGTCAATCACATCGCTTGAATTAAACGTATTATTAATTTAGCGCTGTTAGCTATTAATTTTAAATTGAAGTGATTTAAATTGACATTAGTAGGGAAATATTAAATTTCAAAACTTAGAATTTTGAGTTGTTTTGCTTTTAGTAACTGGGGTGACGATGTAATAAACTTTATTGCAACAACATTCTCACACTTCCTTGAACGATTTACACGAATTCTATTTGACCTCACTCAACGGTAGGGTTTCTTTTCTTCTTGGAAAAGCTACACCCACACCCTCCCCAGTCGATGTGTCGTAGTAGTATGATTGCTAGTATATCACAAAATGTGATGAAACATTGTCAGACAATTAGTGGAATGTTGTTTTCGTATATGATTAGTGTTTTCCAAGAAATACGCCAGTCGAAGTCTGTTGTTTAACTCACACGAACGATGCTGATTTTCTAACAAGCTGTCACTTGTACAAAGCACATTTATTTCAATATTATTTCATCACTTAAAAGTTATTTTATTATTTATTGATATTTTTAAATATTTATTCAAATATAAATAAAATACCCTAATGTATTTTTCGGGGACCGTAGCCATTGTTAACTTTGTTCCATGATTAATTCCTGCATATTGAATTTGCATGAATAATAGCGTCTTTCCCATCATGATTTTGTCCCATTTTATTGGTCAAGCAGTAATAATTAAAATCAAGAGTTCATTGATTTACCCCAACATCATCAATTTCTGGAGACAAAATAAGGCGGAATTAAAGTTTTGTGTAGTAAAGACATAGGCGTCTTCCCAGGGCACCTTTTTACGTCTCACTGAAAAATTTTGAAAGGGGGCGTAGCCCTAAACACTAAAACAAATTTCCGTATAACACCACATTCCTGATTTTTCCCCCTTTTTTAAGCTGTTATCTAAGGGAATTGATACATTTCATGGGGAAAAGCTCTCCAAACAATCTGGCAACTCTGTAAATGCGTCAACATAAAATTAATTGAATATCGGTTTTATTTATAATCTAGTAAAACATGACACGTGTAAAAAATAAGTTCAATGGAAAAGATAGAACCAGAAATATAGTAGTCCCCCTTTTATTATAGGCTGCGCACGCCGCCTATAATACGCGCCTAGAAATCACTATTCTTACATATAAGGGTTATTTCAGACGTTTTTAATCGCATTTTGGTTTAGTAATTAAACAGGTAGGCGGGAATAAATGTGACAAACATTTTTATCGACAGTGCGATCTGCAGTCGGGTAGTAGTAATTTAGTGGGAGCGAGAGTAGGCATTTAATCAATGCGAAAATGTCTCACACAAGCTGACAGTAAAGGAGAAGTCAAATTTTACAAAGAATAAAATAAATTTACTCCTGAGTGCAATACATTAATCTCATATTTGTAATATATAGTGCACACCAGCACTAAAAATAAAACGAACGTTTAAACGAAGCTGTTGAATTTATTGTGCGACTTTGCTTAAAAAACATTGTTTAATGTGAAAATTTACTGTGTGCCATATCTAGTATAAATTACAATTCTGCATGTGCAATTTATTTTTGGAATGATCTTTAGCAATAACGACTTTCATTCTTTTTTTTTCCTGGAGAATTAAATTATTTACGTTATCAAGTTCAATGATATAAGATAATTAACATAGTGGTTATGGATCCAATGAAATGTCAGTCGAGAGTAAATAGACTTACACTCTTTCATTATCTAAAGTGACACTTAAATGAAATTGAGATCAGACTCGTAGAAGTATTATTAGAAAGCAGTTTTGTAATACATAATCTTCTTTTACTTTCGAACGGCATCAGTCTGTCACATTTCCGAGGATGAGTAGTCAAATGTAATATACTTAAAATTACGGAATGATAGAAACTTTGTACGATTTTATATCATCTTATTACAATACTCGATTTAATTTTATTCCCTTGTGCTATATATTTATTGTCAAACAGTAAAGTCTTAAGTGTCTTTATTGAGACCGGATTCCCAACCCTCTCTTTTCTATACATAGTTGAATGGATTATTCATTAATAATATTATATTAGAGCTTAAGTCGTATGGCCATACCTAGAAATGGATGAATGCTTTTGATGAGTTGGAAGTTATGAAGATTCCATGCAACGACGCAGTAATGGTAAAATGAGAGACAGGGCAAAGGGGTGAACTCCGACGAAACCTGCCGCGAACTCACTTTTTCCTCCACAAATTCCACGTGGAACGGCCGGGATTTGAACCCCACTGCCCCGTGGTGGAAAGCGAGTGGTCTGTACACTACACCACAGGTCGCCCCTGCCCGTGCCAGCAACAACATCCACTCCAATCGTTTGTCACATTTAATACATTTAATCATATCACATTTAATAACAATAAAAATTCGCAACCATGTAATAGTCACAACTGCTGCAAAGGAAGACCTACAGATTTGATTTGATGATTGTACTGACACCCGCCGACGACAATGTTAGAGCGAAAGTAACAAGGGGAGTGTGGAGACTTCGACGCGGGAATATGCGAGGAACTCACCGTGAACGCCAGCGCGCAGAGGGCCACGGCCGCGAGCAGGCGGCGGGCCGTCGCCGTCCCCATCGCCGTTGCCGTCTCGGCGCCCATCCTCTCAGCTGCTTGACTCTCTCCTCGACTCTTCCGGACGTCTCCCTCGCACACGCACGCACCGACGTGTCTTGCTCACTCACTCGCGCACGCACCGTGTGTGTGATTGTCGCCGAGCGCTCCGTCACGCGTCAAGCTGCATCGTCGAGCGCGGGGGCGGAGGCTGGGGAAGCGGAGCGGACGCAGGAAGTGACTGTGCCCGACGCGGGGAGGTGCTCGCGACTGGCGGCCCGCGAGAACGCCCCGCTCGCCGACGGAGCGCGCTCGTGAAGGGGCTCGACGGTGGCGCTCGTGGCGGCCGCTGGGCGCACCGCGTGAGTTACGGCGCGGGGGTGGGGTTCTAAACGATTTGGCCGTGATACAAACACTGGAGCAGGAGTCCTCTCATCCTCGCTGTACATTTCGGTTAGACACAGTTTCTCGGGAGGACCGGCTAGAGCAGCTCTGGGACATTCGTTGCAGAATTTTTTTTTATTACCAGCCCATTTTTACCTGTTTCTGTTTACGCGTTTCTTCTTTAATCATATCCCGAAGGAGTCCACAAATACTAAGTTTTACCCGTCTGAATTAACTATTTCGTGTTTAACCGTATTCCGAGGGTTCCCAAATACGCCCAATTTTACCCGTCCGTGTTTGCGATATTCATGTTTTACTTTAAAGGTCCATTCACAATGCAAACGTAAACATAAGCATAGCACATAGACAAACATTAACATAAGCGATAGACTGAAGTATTCACAATGCCTAACATAAACGTAAGGAAAATAAGTTTCTATTGGCTGTGAGAGTTTCTGGTTGGATGTGATAATCGATTTCAATACATCGACTGTGTCTATGTCCCATATGGCGTTAGTTCTATCGACTTCGCTCCAATTTCGATTCTCGATTTTGAGTTACCGTTCTGTGATTGGTTCATTTCTTATGTCTTACGTAAGCATAAGCACATGCCTGAGGCTTGCAAGCTTTTAAGTAAACGTCTTACGTGTTATGCTTACGGGAACGCATTGTGAATGAGTCCGCTTATGGACGTAGTCCTAACTTATATGTTAACGCCATGCTTATGTTTATGTTTGCATTGTGAATGGGCCTTAAGGCGAAAGACCCCACAGATGCACAGTTTCCCCGTCCGTATTTACGCGATTTCTGTTCACCGCATCCGACCTAGGCCACTGATGCCCAGATTTATCCTTCCATATTGCCGCGGTTTCTTTTCACCTTCTCCCGAGCCCCCAAGGCGCCCAATTTACCCGTCTGTGTTTGCGGGGTTTTTCTTTTACCGTATCCAAAAGGAGACCACAGACGCCCAGTTTTTTCGCGTCTCACCCTCGTGTTTTGTATGAGTTTCAGCCGTATTACTTTAGAGATGCAGAGCTCTATAGTGCTCCTATCGTGAAGATGGCTTCTGTATTTTGTAACTTGCGCATCTTTCGCATCGTCCCCCGTATGTCACATAGAGTTTATACTATTTTTTGACTAAATAAATCTACATCTAAATCTTAGCCTGTTCACTTAGATTCAGTTTTCTTCGTCCATTGATCGTTGTGCAGGCCCAAACGTGTTTGCTCGTAATGTTTTGTCCATTTACAGAATCTTTCCTATGCCAAGTCCACATCGGATGTTGCCTCTCTAGCATCGTTGAGCAGGAGGTCCTTCGGTTCTTGTCGATGACGGATTTTCCAGTACTACGTAACTGCGTGGAATTCAACCAGTACTGACTGGAGAAGCATTCAAGCGACCAGCTGCTCTGAGCTGTAGCTTTCTGCGGTTTCTCCGATCAATACCAGGCGATTGTCAGAGAAGTACTTAATAAATGGTCAATGGACCACGCGCGATCTTTCCTTTCTGATCCGTGTGATCCGTCTGATCCTGATCTGCGTGAAGGTCGGCGTCGAATCTTACATACCAGTTTGACGGGAACACAGCAACCTCTCTGGATGTAAAATTTTAAACAATGATTTACAAAGTGAAACATTTTCGTCTGGGTTCGCCTAGTTTTATATTCTTTCGGTTGTACTGGTTACATTAATTCTATGAATAACTAAAAATATTGATTTTTATTGTAAATAGTTTTTAAAACCGTTTTCTGAGAGGTATTAAGGGTTCGTATAATCACAAAAAGAAAATCGTCAACTTATGACATGTTATATTTAAAAGAATATATTGAATCAATTGGTTGTATCTGCTATAAGTTTCTATACAAGAGTGTGTCTATTCGAGTTCCTGAAAAAATTATGCCTCAAAAATAAGTCAATAATGTAATTGTGGAAATATTTTGTTTTCACATTAAGTGAATGACTTCTTCTAAGACGTTATGCACTCAGAATCGCCGTTTTGTGGGTCCTTGGTACCGAAAACGTGCTTGACAGCGAAACGTGTGTGGTCAGCGCTATCGCCTAAGCCGTTCAGACGATTTTCTCCAAAATTGTTGTTCCCGATCGATCTGCCCAAACTCGAAATTCTGCGAGTTTGAAACCGACACTTATTTTGATTTTTGGGAGGACTGTCCATGATGTCTCAACATTTTCAAACATTTCTCAGAAATAGCACCTTTCTTTTAAATTAAATTTCCATCGGGCAGAAAAAAGGACTTGTCGGGAAAAGGGCGCATGTCTAACTTTGTTGATATCGTTGAATATTGTACAAAAATTTGCAAACTTTCGAAATATTTTCTTCCATCAACTTCAGTATTGAAGATATTTTTCCTTAATGAAATCTACTCTGAAAAGACGACCTTAAAAAAGGTAATTTACAATTTTTCTAAGATATCAATAATTTTCTTTTAAATATACGTGAAATATAGGCAATTTTACTTTCTCGCCCTTACAAATGTGAGAAGAAAAAGTATTGTAATCGTACGCAGGAAAACGACGACTTTTCGATAGAAAATATATTTTCAGCCATGATATCGAAAATGTGGATAAATCTTGTTCCTATATATATATATATATATATATATATATATATATATATATATATATATATAGTAAAATTCTTCCTCTAAATCTTAGTGTAGCCATCATCTATACTTTGGGGGTCCTTGACACCGAAAAACCGATTGACAGCAAATCGTTGTCTAACCGTCTGCGGTCAACGCTAGCGCCTAAATCGTTCAAAGGATTTTCTCCAAAATTGATATTCCCCAATCGATCTGAAAGAACGGCTTTGGCAGTTTCAAAGGGATATTTCGATTCTTGAGGATACTTTATATGGAATATCAAAAACATCGATATTTTCTCAAAAATGGCTTAAATTTTTACTTTCCCGTATACATACGTATATACGTAGAATACTCGTAAGGAAAGTTATGTAATGCTGCGCGAAAACGGCGACGCATTTTCGGCAGAAAAAAAATAATTGCCGAGCCCTGATAACGAAAAGCTGGATAAATCCAGCTGCTAAATCAAGGGGGGGGGGGAATCCTCTGACACGTAGTGCAGCCAGAATCCGTGTTTTGTGGGTCCTTGATACCGAAAACCCAATTGGCGGCAAAACGTCCGTCCGTCTGTGAATACCACTAGCGCCTCAACCATACTTATGATTTTTTCCAAATTGAAGAATCACTTGTCCATGTGGTTCGATTCAAAGCTTTGAGATTTTGAAAAACATTCTTTAAAATTTGGGGTAGTTTACAAGGAGCTCCTGAGACACTTCCAAAATGTCTCAAAAACGGCTCTATTTCTTTTCTTTAAATTTCTTGTAAGAACATAGTAAAATACATTTATAAAGGTGGCCTAGGTTGGATTTTCACGGTTACCCTTAAATGTTCGAAAACTGTAAAATTTTTATTTTTTTCGACGTCTTCCTACAACTACAATATTTAAGATAGAATTTTCCTTCAATTAAACTTGGTCTGCATAGTGAGTTATTTTATTAAGGTCACGTACATTTTTTGAAAACTTTTGTAATTTGCCAGCAATATGTGTAATTACAAAAAATAACAAAACAATCTCAAAAATGGCTCCACATTCTTCTTCTAACTTTTGGAAGAGTGCTAATTGCACCTTAATATGACGTAAACTTCATTTTGGGGTTATTTTTGTATTTTTCAAAAAAATTTCAAATGTAATATTTTTTAATAATCTCTCACGCCCTTAATATGCACAATTCCAACAATTTGTAAACACTATCGTATTTGTGAGTTAATTTACTTCGAATGACTTCTAATGAAGTTTTTCCAAAACTCGAAAATTGTCTGTGAAAAAGAGCTTCAAATTTCGAATTTATAGTAGCGCTATAATGCCATTTTCTTAAAAACGGCTCCAAATGTTTCAAAGAAAATTCCCGTTTAGGACGTGGTTTTACTGTTCTTTAATATTCTTAAAATAATATACCCGTTCTACTATTAGAAAACCGAAAAATGAAGAAAATTTCCAAAACGTGTACTTTGGGCGGCGATAGATGGCAGCTGACAAGAGTATGTTCCAAGTCCGAATAGCTAGCCGAGACCAAACAAAAAACAGAAAACTAATGCGGGAAATGAGACGAGAGATGTGTTCTTCGAACAATTCACTCTTGCTTAAACACAACATTTGAAGTAATTATTCAATCTTCCTTGGCAGTTTTCGCCTTCCTTGATAGTCACACAAATATCAGAAAAGGTTTTTTGACTCTTCAGAGAGCTAAGAAAAGATGTCCATGCGAAAATACCGGATCGTGCAAGTACAACCCTGCTCTTTGCAATATTTTTTAATACTTTCCTTGATTTGTTGTGAGAAGCAGAGGGGGTTTTGGAGGAGCAGGACGCCAGCTTGCTGGGGTGTGGAAATTGAAAAATTATTTGTATACTAAAAAGTATTGGATTATTTTCTGCGTTCTTACGTACTTCAAGAAAAACAATTCCAAGCCAAAAGAAATAAAACTAATGTTTTCAAGTTTAAGTAATAAATACCATACGTTATCATTAGAACCAATGCAGTAAGCTTTGATTTCACTTCGATTACATGGGAATTTTGCTGAAACGATGTTTACGTATTGAATATCATAGCGAACTGACATCTTAAGTTTAATAACAAACGGTGTATTATTTACATTATGAATTTTTAGTTGTACATTGATGTACCGCTAACATTTAAATCGTAGGTCTTGATTGTGATCGTTTGCAGTTGGCGAGTGACTTGCGCTATTCTTTCTATAATTTTCAATTTGGTTGCTTTTTTAAATCAACTCACATAGTATTTTAGTCGAGCGCGTTTCTATTTTTGTTGTTCATTTACTTCAAGCTATTTAATTTAGTTAATTAAAAAAATGTTGTTCTTTGTGTTGTGTTGTGGCTATAGCACAAGTTTTTCCCTACTACGTCCGTGTAACTGGACCGTGTCCTAGTACCGATATGCTGCAAAATGGTTACATTCAGATATTAGATCTGCAATTATCAAGTCTTCACTATAAAACTTTACAAGGTTTTCGCAATATTTTGAAATTTCTGAGTTTTTCAACTCATACAGACATTTCAAAAAACCAAACCTATCAACAATGTCTACGTATGCTTTACTTTGGAGTTCTAGACTAGAACCAGAGTGTCTATTATTGGTAGGAATGTCTCTACTCTGAACTTTTCTTTTCCCAGAAGTTCCTCATTACTACATACACTCTCTGCAAATTCAAGAATGGAGCTACATTCTATTTGATGCCTTTGTGTATCATGGTATTCTTGCACAACTGATTTCGCTTTTGTTTTGGACTCATAGTCGTCTAAATCATCCCTCTTCTCCCTAATTATTCCTCCCTATTTATTTATCCTTATTATGACTTCAGCATCTTCACTGCTACAGACAAATTTACTTTTTCACATGGCAGTAGTTTACTTGCTGCATTAAATCTACTAAGGATTTAATTCCTCAATATAGTTTAAAAGTTGTTTTAAGTTTTTTCATTAATCTTTGAGCCTTAAGACGTGTCTCTGATTTGTCACATCATTTCTTATAGACTGAAGACATAATCTGATTTCATTATATCCTTCACATACAGCATTTACTGCATCTGCCTGCGCAGAACATCTAGTATCTGAAAATTGTTTCACCACTTTATGACGAGAACCTAAATATGACCAAAGTATCTTCTAGAGGTGTGCAGACGATGAAAAGGTGTAAAGATTTGGTACCAAATAAAAGTAAATTGTCACAGCTAAAACACACTTGACAGCATGTACCTCTATTAAATTGAGTGAGTGTACAGCTTATGGTACACACTAAGCAAACGTATTTAGTTCCTTTATCTTCGCTTGTAACCTTGACCATCGCTCTGACATGTTTGCTGCGTTGACATAAGACTGACCCTTACGATTCAGGATATTTATGTTATTGGTTTCTAAGTCAATTAAGATTGTCACAACTTCAGTAAGATGTTCTGCATTATGACCTTGAATCGGAATACACTGCACAAACCGCTCTTTTGGAAAAACGTCTATCACAATCTTATAAAAGTAAGTTGATCAATATGAGTCACATCTGGAGTGGATTCTACAGAAATAGCGTAATATTTTGCTTTTTGATTACTGAAAGAACTTTAGTGCATATTATTTCTACGAACTCTTCGCAAATGGTGGCTGACAGGGTATGCTGAAATCGCCTTCCCCGCCATATTTCGTCATGTGTTCATGTAAATCTGGTTCAAACTGACGTATACGTTCCAAAATACTCAAATAATTTCCATATTTTACTGAACCAGTAAAGGTCAGAACACCTTAAAGCAAGTCCTCTCGATGCTAAAAATTGAATTACTGCAGTAATTTCACCACGTCGTTCCAGTATTGTCGCTCATTATTATATTGGGTGATCAACTGTAATTACTCGCCCGAGTGTTTTTAAATAAGCTACCATGCCATTTCTATGTACTTGACTATTTTCATGTTCTGATGAAGCTTTCAGAGCATGTTTCCTATCATTAAATCCATTTCCGCTAAATGGAAATTTGGAGTGAGAAAATGATTTGCACGCAAAACAAAGTTTTCTCTTCGCAGATGAATATATGACGCATTCTCTCTGTGCAATTCCTTTGATATTGACAATTGTCGCAAGAACATTGAGTACGTCGTCTTTCTTCCACATTATCTCCAGATTATACAGGCCTATACGGGTCGATTTATCAAAATTATTTTCTTTATTTTGCCTGGCAGAAGGTCCTTTGTCTACCCAATCATCCTGTAAAATGTCATCAGTATGTGGCCAAAGACGGGGTCGGATGTTGCATAGTGACTTTTATGAAACAATGGTACTTACTTAGTTTCTTGAAGCACAGTCTGTCAGATGTTCTTGAATAACTTTATTTAACGTCATCAGTAGCGTAAGGAAATAAGCGCGGGCCCGCCCGCAAAACTTTTATCCGGGCCCCCTTTATAAAAGTGTACAGTAAACACAAGTAGTGTTACTGCCTTAAATAGTAAAAATATTCTCTAAAAATAGCTCTCTTGTACCTGGGCTCGCCCGCATTGCGGGCCTTGCTGGCCCCAACGTTACGCCATTGTACGTCATAAAATATTTACGTTCTAGCACACTGTTACTTCTCCTTGTTTCTGTAAATTGTTTTTCTGTGAACTCGAAGTTGATGGGCCAGGAATGTCATTTGTCGGTACATTATCATAAGCTGTATTATCCTTCTTGTTGACAGTATAACTGAAATAATTATTTTCGGGATTCATTTCATATTCGCATATTCATACCTTCAGTAATTCGCTTTCCTTTCTCCAAAGGCGCTGCCTTCCCAGTTCTCACCCTCCACCTCCCCTTCGCACCACACGTGACACTTCCCGCGATAACTCCCGCCGCAGCTGGGAACGGAGATCCGAGCACTCGCGCTTGTCTGAAGCCAGTTGGGCTGGCGTTTATTATTTCAGAGCGAGCTGCAGGTTAACGCATTGACCAATTCTTAATATTTTGAAGCCCCCTAAGAGACCGCGGCTCCCTGCAGCCGCCGGGTTCGCCCATAAAGCGGCCCTGCTTACCGCCGTTAAAGCGGCACTGCTTACCATTATAAGGAATACTGACACAATAAATAATACACGTATGAGTGGATTATTTACTAAAAGTAAAATAAAATTATTCATCAATTACTTACTGCAAGAGTCGTGGGGCGCGGTTTACAATAGTGTTGATACAAACAATAAATATAATTCTTTTTTTTTTTTCACGCGTTCGTTTGATTTTAACATTTGCTTTCCTCTTCAGAAAAGAAAATTAAATATTTCAGAGAAAATCAGTTCTTGGATAACACAAAGGATTAGGACATCATGTAAAAATAAACGAATTCATTCTTTCATTTCTAAGCATAAAAACAGTGGTTGCCAACTCAATGCTCCGTGACGTCTCAAAAATCTGCTCTCCTGCGCGAAAAGCGAGCCTCGGAGCAAAGCCAATGCCGGACGCGGCGTCGGGCGTAGAGTGTTCAAATGATGGTACGGAAGTGGGGAGAAAAGGTTAGCTCGATAATTAGGTTTTTAAATGATAATTATAATTTAAATGTTAATTAATAAGTAAAAAGATGAAAAATTAAAAAATGGAACGTGGATTATTTCATAACACAAAGCAATATCCGACTCTATCGTAACCAGTACTGTAGTTCCACTTCCATTCTTCTAACACATAACATTTTAGAGAAGACAGTTTTAATTCTAATACAATACTGTATACAATGTTATATAATATAACAATTTTAGTTGATCCCGAGCCAATAACACAGTCACACAAAATACAAAAGTTGTAAATAAGTAAAATAAAAAAATACTTAAAGACCTAACACGTTTCTATACGCGCTGAATCCGAATCTGAAGGAAGACTTGCACCACCACCCTCCAGTTTTTTATTTGCGGAAAAACACCGTGACATTTGTAGACCAACGTTTTCGGGGGTTGTTGTCAGACCCAAGACTTGACACATGTTTCTTTATATATGTCAAAGCGCTGAAACCGAAACCAGAGTTGCCACACAACCTTCCAGTTTCTTTTATTGCGAAAAACAATTAAATTTACAATTTCACGGTGGTTTTTCGCGATTTAAAAAAAACGGAGGTTGGTGGCGCAATTCTGGCTTCAGAATAGGATTAAGCGCGTCAGCATACATAGAGAAACATCTGTCAAGTCGTTGGGTCTGAACACTTTTTTATTTTGTGTGTTTGTGTAGTTAATGTTAACAAATAGGTACAGATAGATACCCGGCAGGGGTCACGTGGGAGAATTTGGACTCCAGGCTTCTCTATTTATACAGTACAGTTTCGTTTGAGATCGTTGTAAATCCTCGTGATTTTCAGTTACTTTTCCATAATCTTCTATCTGCAAAATCCTTTTCTCATTTCATGATTACAGGCTATCTGTAATTTCTCAGAAATTGATCTCGCGGATTTATCAGAGTTGTAAAGCTGTGTAATGCCTCTGTCGGTTGATCTCCTTAACATACTGCAGTTCTTTCGAATACCTAAACACTCATTGTACAAACAGCCATTGTTACGGTATCTACAAAAGGAAACCTTCCTTCTGAAACCGAAAGAAAATTAACAGGTGTAGATGGTCTCCCACTCATGTTCCCTGAAACACCGGCAAAAACCCATTGGTTTTCGTTATCGGCGACCTCCGTCTGTCCCTCCTCCCCCCCTTTGCACGCACCCCTTCTCCGAGACTGCGCTCGCAAGGGAAAACAAACCTCCGACGTCATTTCTCCGCCAGTTGGCAAACTTTGCATAATAACGTAGCTCAAAATTTCCTCCTCTACTTTAATAAATACAAATCGTTAAGAAGTTATAAGGCAGGTTAAAATCATAAAACATGATCAGGATATTTTGAACTCAAATAATAAAACCAAGTTAACTAAATCGACCAAATCAACTAGAAACCTTGTAGAGAATGTAAAGAACCTTGTAGAGAAAGATAACAATAGAAATGTGAACGATCCGGCAACAGTGGCTAGTCCCTTTAACCAATGCTTTCCGAGAATTGCTGCCGATCTCACTAAGGGTCTTCAGGGTCACTAAGGGTCTTCAGCCAAAAAAATCAGCATTAGACGTTCTCCAAAAGTTTTAGGCTCGATATTCGTTCCCGAAACTCCCAAAATAATTGGTAAACTAAAAAATAAGTATTCGGTCCGTTTAGATGAATTTCCGGATTGTCTGTTAAATACCTGTGTGCCCGTCATTATACACCTATTAACTCACATATTTAATGTATCCTTATGCAAAGGAATTTTTCCATATATTTTTAAAACAGTTAAGATTAAGACACCTTTCAAAAGAGGCAACGAAAATGAAATTCAAAATCCGTGACCAATTTCTCTTTTTGCGGTTTTTTTTTCTTTCTTTTTTTTCACCAAAAAGTTTTAGACAGTTTTACGTACGAATGGAAACCTTTCTTAGTAAACACGACGCATTTCCAGATTGCCAACATGGGTTTCGAAAATCAAAAACAAAAGATATTGTCTCATCCATGGATCAAAACGAAACACCTATTGGAATATTTTTAGATTTTTCAAAAGCTTTTGACGCCATAGATCATAACATTTTTCTTTCAAAATCGCCTTCATATGGAATTCATGGTATTGCTCTTGATTGGTTATGTTCGTACCTTAAACAACGATCTCAGAGAGTAGAAATTCCTTTCTAGAATAATGGAACATTATGTACACACGTTTCCGATTCTTTGCCAATTTCATCTGGAGACCCGCAGGCATCGATGTTAGGCCCTATTTTTTTCCTACTATACGTAAACGATATGCCGTCGACGATTAGAAACGGCACAACAGTTCTCTTTGTGGATGATACGATTCTTTGCAATAAAGAAATCGTAAATAGAACAATATCAGATACTTCAAATTGGTTCCATAATAACAAATTGATGTAATGAAAAGAAAACTGTGTCAATGCAGATTTCCATTTCAAATAAACAGCTCTGTATTCCACTGAAAATGAACGGTGTGACATTGACTGAAGTTAAGGTAACAAAATTTTTAGGTCTTTCAATTCAGTCAAATCTTAAATGGAACGTCCATTTAAATGGATTGAACATTAAAAGTTCTTTATGCTACGCTTTCAGAATTCTTTCAAATTCAGTCAGTCTCCATTCTGCTCGTTGTGTATATTTCGCGAATGTTCATTCCCGCCTGAAATATGATATACTATTCTGGGGTGATCACAATACATTTTATAGCTCCCAGACTTTTAGATTACAAAACATAATTGTACGAATAATGAAAGAATCCCATCCACGTGATTCTTGTAAGCCTCTCTTTATTTGATGATGATTACCTAGATTAATTTAGGTATTTTACCATTACCTTGTCTCTTGATACATGAATCAGTGATGTTTGTCAAAAATGACTTACTTAAGGGCGGAAATATATTTTCAGCAAACGCCGATGTCTGTAACTACAACACTCAACGTAGTAATCATATTCATCAGGTGGCAGTATCAATAGCTCACTGCAAAAAATTCACATACAATACATGAACATTATTTTACAACACCTTGCCAGATGACATTAAACGATAAAATTCAATACAAAATTTTGTTCCAAGTAAAATATTTTTGCTGCAAAAACACTCTAATACTGTAACGAATATTGCATCACCTGCCGGAATTCGCTGCGCGCGGATTGTGTCATCTGTCGGCGCCCCCCCCCGAACTGGACGGTTCCGGACTATTCGCGAGTCGCGTGGAGAGGCAGGGGTTCCTAGCTTCATAGGGCTGGGCCTGGCATGCGTTTTCCGTAAAGATTAGTTGGGATTCCGTAAGTGAGAGGGCCCTGCAGTCGCAGTGTTAGAAAGAGAAAGCGAATATTAAACAGAGAAAGAGAATTCGAATGACACGATTGCGACCGAGAAGAAACGAGTGTTACCGAAGACATCGATGTCCGCGGAGGACAAAGATGTTTTGAAGGACAACGGGTTTCTTGCTTTGCTGTTTGCTCTTGTGTCCGGTTGTGTCCTTGACGAACTCTGACCTCGGCGAACACTTTTTCAAATCAATTTTTTTGTAAGAGGTAAGACTTCAGTGTTATTATTAAATCATTAATGTTATTATTACATTATTTATGTTATTAAATCATTATTAAAGCCTAATTCATACGAAAATTTGTCAATTTATTATATAATGTAAGCAAGATGTCTTGTGTTGGTTTCCAGATGTCTACCTGTTGCGTGTGTCACGTGACATTTAAATCGTTAGAAAAACGATTGGAAGGAATCTCGTTCCACAGATTCCCTTCCGAAAATAGAAGGCCCTTTGTCCTGCAAAAATGGAGGGAATTTGCAGGAATCCCAGATGGCGAAAGGATCCGTGACAGGCGCATATGCAGTGCGCATTTCAGGGCTGAGGATTTCATTGCTGTTGCCCCCAAAAGGAGACTGCGATGTGGTGCAGTTCCGTGTTTACGTGAGTATATTTTCATTCAACCTTTTAAAAATACAGATAATCACAGGTTACGAAATGAAAAAAATTGTAGTCTTTTGGATGTACTCCAAATCGCTGCCAATCATATTCGTGCTTTTGAACCACATCAACATTTGGTTTGAATTCTTTCACTGAGATAATATTAAAATGTTGATTTATTTTATAGGAAATTCTGCAAGATTGGCTACAGCAATGGAATCCATTTCATCAGTCCCACAAATATCAGGTAACCTTATTTGAAGTGAGATATATGTTTTGTATATGTTTTTAAAATAAAAAATTTAATTTTTATTCTCACTGTGCAACAGCTCTTGCTGATCCGCCTGTGCCTGTCTCGGAAGGTGAGGAAGAGATTGTAGCATCCAGTACATCAGGGAAATGGGCTACTTCTCCCTCACCTGAAGTCACAACGCCATCTGGGAAATGGCAAGTGCGTGATCCTCAGACAGAACCATCAACCCCAAGCTCTCAGTCTCGCTTACAAAGTGGTGGGATTCTTAAATCCATTGGTGCAACTCGTGTGAAGAATCTCACCCCTCGTAAGCGTCTGATGTATCGTGACCTTCAGGAGCGCAAATCGAAAATCAAACATCTGCAAGAGCGTGTGAAGTTCCTTCAGAACAAAGTACTGTCTACGCGCAGGAGAACGAAGGAATGGAACAGCCTTACAGATGAAATTGGGGAACATATTTCGCCCCTGTTTTATGAACTCCTGAAGGCTCAGCTCAGCAACAAATCAAAATCTCCTTTTGGTCATAGATGGTCTACAGAAGTGAAGGTAATTTGCTTAGCCCTTCGCAACCGTAGTCTTCAGGCATATAAACTCCTCAGGAAGTTCATGTTACTTCCTTCTCCTGATACTCTTCTCCAACTTTCCAATAAAATTCCTTTTCATGTTGGCCTCGATGATGTTTTGCTTCAGCATTTAGAGGATCAATTAAAATTTATGACTCCAAATTCAAAAATTTGTTCTCTCATTTTTGATGAAATGTCAATTCAGAAGAATTTAACATTTAGTCCGTCCAGAAATTATATATTTGGCTATGAAGATATAGGTTCCCAACGTAGGTGTCAGTACGCAGACCATGCTTTGGTTTTTATGGTTCGTGGTCTCATTGACAATTGGAAGCAACCTGTAGCATACTATTTGTCTCATGGTACAATTTCGACCACAGATTTAGAAAAGATAATTGTGGATGTCACAGGTGCTTTACAAAGAATTGGTTTTAATATTGTGGCAATTGTGAGTGACCGGGCACCAACTAACGTTCGCTGCTTGAAAACTTTGGCCTTAAAAACCTGCAATTGGGATAGACCAATTTTAAAAATTAATAATTGTAAAATTGTTGTAATTGCTGATCCTCCTCATGTTCTCAAAGCAACAAGAAATGCTCTTTTAGACAACAAAATTATTTTTAAAACAGATAGTGGAGAAGTTAAAGAAACTAGCTGGCAATTTTTAGTGGACCTTTTTGAATTGAAAAAAAAAATCATTTAATAAGAACATGGGGAATATCACAAATGAACATATTTATCCAAAAAGGAAAATGAAAGTGAAGTTCGCTGCTCAGGATTTGAGTGTAACTGTTGCTAATGCACTATATAAATGCGGTGTGGAAGGGGCCAAGTATTTGGCTGAATTTATTAATGACATCACTTTTATAGAAGAACACTGAGTAACACATCTCAGCATTTAGAATTTTGGCAGAGTATGAAAAGGAAACTGGATTCATGGCAGTTTGTTGATGCAGATGGCAAGTCTACTCGCTCTAAGGTGAAGGAGGCATGGTGTCGAAATATTGACGCTGTTTCCTCATTGTGGAGAATGCTGGGAGACTTGGGAGTGACATCGTTGGCAACTCGACGTCTCAACCAAGATCCACTTGAGAATCTCTTCGGTGTTGTGAGGCAGCGTGGTATTCGCAACAACAACCCTACGAGTCTGCAGTTTGATTCGGCTTTGAAATCATGTATTTTGAATGGGATGATTGGTGCCAATGGTAAATTTAACTGCGAGAAAGATGATGCAGATGTTTTATCTAATTTGCGTGAATTTGTGAGCAAGATTGGGAGTGTAGGAGCAACAGACACTCATGTCTGTGATGTTGTTGACAATTCACCTTTCTTGAAGGGGGGAGAGGAAGTGAAGACAACATGTGCCTGGATCGCCACAATGCCTTCAGATCCCATAGATGATCCTCTAATAGCTGATGAGGCAACAAGCAAAACAAGTAAAATTCTCAACAAAATTCCCAATCTGAAGTCCTGCTATTCTTGTTTTGTGTCCTTTTTCTATTGCCGCCATACTCTTCCCCGTGAGGGAAGTAATGTTGTGTGTGTATGTTCCAAACCAAAGGATATTGTTGTTAAATCATTCTGGGAGATATCTTTGAAAATTTTCAAATTTTTAGAAATCAAAGGGCATACAACAAAACTTCTTGAGGAACTTGAAAATTATTGTCAAAATTCAGATTTTCAATTTTTTGGCTGTAAAGAGCATTGCTCTGAGATCCAAAATTTAATAAAACTGTTGCTGAGCAAGTATGCGGTAAATGAGTTCTGTGCGAGGGTCACAACTTCTTTGAAAAGAAGTAGGTTTCAGTGAATTAGTTAGGTAGTTATCTTGTTATATTTAATAGTTTTAGTTTTAAGAACAGTTTATTTTGAAACCTACTTCTTTTAAATTAATTGCTTTACTAAGAATATGTTTTACTCTGGAGCCTAATTTATTTGTTCTTTAGTTATAACTTGTACACCATGGTATTTATGCTGGTTTTATCAGAGAAATGTTGCTTCATTTTTGTAAAAATGCAGACACATGTTACATTTGCAACAGAAATACAAGTACACTAGGTTTCACTTTGTTGTGTTCTGTTGCTTGAGATAGCTAGTTTCTATCAGATTTTAAGAGAAAAATGCTTGTATTGAGAAATACATATTTAATGGCTCCAGGGTAATTTTTAATATATTTGCTGACGAACTTGACAAATTTCCCCCCATCTGAAACAATTTAGTGTTGTTTCAAAATTTGTCTGGTGTGTTGGTTTCATTTGTTTTGTTTTTTTGTGTATTGTTTCGATATGGAAGTGGTAGCACAAGCCCTGGATGTAAGGTTGCATTCTAGTGATAGTTGCACTTTAAAACACTGCACATAAAATGGATGTTATTTTTCATCCTTTTGTAGGATGCAAAACAATGAGAGGCTTATCACTTTGCAGTAATAACTCAATATTAACTTTTGTTGATAATTTACTTACTGCTGCCATTTGATTATAATTTATTGATATATTGTATAAATTGCATTTAATGATAAGCACAATTACTTCAGCTCCACTTATTGTCTGGATGCAAATTACAACTTGGCATTCTCTTTGAGATTTGCTAGGAAATGGAATGTTGGAATAATGAAGAGAAGAACACAGTAGTTTAAAAATGTTTTCAAAATTTAGTTCAATGTCATTATTAGCTTCTTGGACTCAGAGAGCTGCCTTTTTGCTTGCTTTTAATGTCATCGACAGTAAAGTTTGTCGGATGATAGTAATTAAATGATATATTATTAATTTTTGGAAATCATTATTGTCATGTTCAACTGGTTATTTTATTGCAATTTCATAAGTAATATCTTTGCAATGCTTGGAAACACAATACAGTTAAACATAATTGGAATATCAATACTATAAATTTTTGATATCATGAAGCAGTTTTCATTCCCCTCAGTAGTTCGTAATAGCAAGTGGATTTGTAATCACTTCAATATTGATTGATGAAAGATTTTTCTCCAGAGGCACTTTGAGATCAAGTATTTTCATAATAGATATTATGTTGATTTATTGAAGTAACTACATGATTGTTGTGAATTTATGATGTTTTGCTATTATTTCCAAAATCAATATTTATCAAATTGTATTACTCGGAGAATTATTATATCTCTTCTAGAAAATTTACCATTGTTTTTTCGATTTAATTTTAATAAATCTGTCATTTCATTTCATTATTGAGTTGTTTGTTATCCTGAGTCACTTCTATGCCAGTATATCCTACATTTCCTTCTGAATCCTAAGAATTAATTGTAAATTACGCCAAAAGAAATGTACAAAGAAAATACTGTGCATCTAATTGGTGGAAATATTACCCCCACCAAGGTACGGTCCCCCACCACCACTTAGTTTAATTGGGATTCCGCCCGTTCGAGCGCAGCACTAACGCTAGTCGCGAAAATTAACACGTAGTTCGGTACCCCTGTGGAGAGGTGAGTCAGTGTGTGTAAGTATGTCAGTGTAAGTAGTAGTCGGAAGTAAGCAGCCGCGAATCAGTTAATGTATGTAATCAATGAATAAGCAGTCAGTCCGTCAGTGTGACTGAAGTGGAAGCTGTGCTGTAAAGTGTGCATTGCGATGAACAGTGTTGAGTGAACAGCAGTCTGAAGTCTGCAGTGGAAGCTGAGCTGTGAAGTGTGCATCGTGGTAAACAGCAGTGCAGTGAATCGTGGTCTGCGCTGTGAATTGTGGTCTGCGCCGTGAATTGTGGTCAGCGCAGTGGACCGTGGACTGCAATAGTGTAGAAGTAAACTGTGTAAATAAATAATCAGATTGCAGTGAACTGTGTAAATAAATCAAGAGAACGGAATTGTGTGTAAGGAAAATAATCAAGTGGAGAACACAAAGGCTGTGTAATATATTTGTAAATAGATCAAGTAATTTTAGTGTATAATTGTTTACAAATAAACCTCTGTGTTAAATTTTAAATACCTGTGTGTGTGTGTGTATTAATTCGCTACCGAGAAACGTTACAATACAATTAGAGACTATACCAAACATCCAAAAGGAAAGTAATATTAATTTTAACAATGACATTTAATGTATTATTTACTATTTCATTGTATAATTCTAAAGAACCTGTAACAAGTATTGTGCTTCAGCTTCTGGGTCAATGACCCTCATCTCAATCAGGTTTTCCTCCAGTTTCTCTTATCTTTGAGCAAATGCTGAGGTGGTCCCTTGTTTTGTTCTGGACGAATATGTAACTTCAAATTAACTTCTCCCCATAGCACGTCACACACATTTTAATTGATTTTGACGTAAATAAATAAATAAACAGTTTATAAAAATATACGGAAATAACTTTTATGATTGCACAGGAACTCGAAATTCGTTGGCACTTTACATAACCGGTAAAAGATCACGTGGAACCATATGTGTCATTCATTTCATTTTAGAAGCAACTTAACATCATCGCTAAGGTCGTGATAACGAACAGTTTTCGAACAGTTTGAAAAGGAAAGGTAGCGACTTGCTGTGTGTTGATAAAATAGTGCTTTTTAAAATCCAATGGGTCGATGAAATTTGCAGCTAGAACCTAAATATACGAAAGAAAGCAAGTATTACTGTAAATAACAAATGTAATAAGACACATGTAGGCAACGACACAATACAGCTAAAACCTTGGCTCTTCTTCTTCTTTTGAGTCGACGACAGCTTAATTGTTTTGCAGGTAAGTAGAGAGAGCCAAGGCTCTCTGGTTTTCTAGGGCCAGGTCATCTCTGTATACATTAGGGCAGTCCGGGCAGGAAAGTAGATGTTCCATCGTCTCTTCAGCATCGCAAGAGCACATCACTGAGTCATTCTGGGCTAAGATGCACTAGCCAAGTTATACCACCTAACCCGAGATGTTAACTTTTTCCGTATTACAGAAGCCCTCCTGAGTAACAGGAGCTTTATGGTCTCCATGATTAACAAGAACAGCAGGTGGCGCAATCTTAAAAATGGCCTGTATTCTGGCTGGGAATTCTTTGTGGCGGAGAAAACATTAGATAATTTGTTTCAATTGAACTTGGAGCAAGTTGAACAAACGAGGAAACAGGCATTTCAGATTTCTTTTTCAGAGGCATCACTTGAGTTGCTGTAAAAACACCAATTTGTAAAGTTTTTATTGCTGCCAAATAGAAGGAATAACAAAACCAAATTAGGATAAAGACTCACAGTCTGATCCTCTAACTCTCTTTGTTGAAGAAGAGTACAGATCACAAGTTTTAAATTCAATGGAGTCATCTATTACATTTGGTTGCACAAGTTTATTAGGACAGTCAGCTACAACTTCTGTTCTTTCGATTGGTTCTTGCAAGTTTTCTGAACGTAAAATCCTAGAAGGGTCATCTCTTGAAAATCCCTTGCTAACTAATGGAGTTATTTCAAAATCTGAAAAGAATAATGGCACCCCTTTCAAATAATATAAATTAACTAATTTATTTTTAAAACCAATTGTACTTACTGTGTACTGATATGAGGCGTTAACATTTCTGCCTTTTTAATTCTCTCAATAGAAAAATCAGCTTTTAAATTTCTGCAATTCTTCGATGTCTTCCCAGCATTAGAAGAAATTTCACTATGTTTATTTATTTCCAAAGGTGTAAAAGGTGGGAGAGATACTTCAAAAGTATTTGTACTAATAGGAGGTTGGTTTATTAGTTCATCAATATCAGATATGCCAGATACGTCAATGTCTGAATCCAAATTCTTGAAAGGCTTCTCGTGGTTAGATGAAACCCAACCATCTTTATTCACCTGCAATGGTGTAAAAGGTGGGAGCGATATTTCAAATGTATTTGCACTATTAGGAGGCTGATTTAATAGTCCATCAATATCTGATATGCCAGATATGTCCATAATGTCTGTATTCTTCAAGGTCTTCTCAGCAATAGCAGAACCACTGCTGTGTTTATTTATTTGCAATGGTGTAAAAGGTGGGACAGATATTTCCAACGTAGCCTTATTATAACTATGCTGATTACTTCTTTCTCCTATTTCAGAAATGCCAGATATATTGATTTCAGTGTTTTCTTTTATAGGAGAAAAATTAAAATTCAGAAACTCTGGGACCTCTTTTTTAACACTAGATATGTTACAGTTTATTTGAGAAGATGCTGATAAAGGTGTATTCAACATTTTGTGCTCTATTCTATCCTTGAAAACTGAAGAATCTTTGAACGAACTATTGTCACATGAAAGGTCTATTTCTACTGTGGATACTTTCAATCCAGGCTTCAAAAAAGATATTTTGTCAACTTCTGACACACTTGCAAGAGGTGTTGATAAATCATATGTTTCACGTGCTGAACCTTCTCGAGGTTTGAATGACTGTAATGGCAGAATGGGACTAAGAACCATGTCAGCAAACATGTTTATTTCTTTCTTCACACAATGGACCTTAGTAGAACAAAATGTGGAAACTGACGCACTTGCAGCTTCATTGAGCTCTAAAGACAAATTTCGACCAGGACTGATCACATCATATGTCTCTGAACTACAATTTTTCAAATCATCTTCACAAGGTACTGTATTTCCAACTTCACTTTTGAAAGATGTCTTACTTGACATGGATACCTTAGTCAAATTTATGTCAGTCTTTGCTGAACTAGAATATATATTCTCTTTAGAAATAACTTTAGTTTTTGAAGACACTGATACTCTACTCAAAGAAGGCTTTTTAACTATTGATTGTTCTTTTTTAAAATTTTGATTACTTCTCAAAATTACACGTTGATTTGAACTCGTCACTTGAGATATTTTACCTTTTTTCTTCAGAGGCTGCAAAAAGACAAACAAACAACTAATTACAAATTTAATTGCAAGACTTCAGAAATTACAGAACTAAATTACAAAATGATTTCTTTGAGGTAATACTTCATAAAGAATTCTAAACTTATTGTGGTTTAGAGGCCCTTCAACTACTAGTCACTGAGAGCCATGAGTAAAGTTCTAATGTACGTGTGTTAAGTTAAATGATAAAGAAACAGACGAACGAGTAGAACCCAGAGAAAACCTGACGAGAACTCACTTTCTCCTACACAAATTCTACATGGATTGGTTGAGGATCAAACCCCATGCACATATGCACTAGCTATTTTGCAGCTATTTTGTAAATAAATTTTTATTTTAAAAATGCAGCTTTTAGTAACTCACATTAGTATAGATAGCACTTACAAATAACTATTGAATACAGATAACTTAGAATTTTATGTAATTGTTTAATGTAGCATAAAAATGTTCGTAATACCACTAATACAGATCGAACTTTTGTTTTCTAACAAATGTTTCTTATATTGATAAAATACAGTTTTCAATCTGATTTGTTTTAACAACAACTTATGGAAATTTTCTATTAATAAAAAAACTTGTAATTTTTTTTGTTTTCTCATTTCTAAACAATAGAGTTGTTGCATACTTCAAAACAGGATCCGTTGAAGTAAATCACCTGTTACGGTGCCATCACATTTACTCAAAAATAAAATATTATCTCAAAAGGTCAATATTAACCGGTGCTGACATGAGTGTGAAATTTGAATGTTAGGGATGATTGGTTTTGTTGTGTTAATTGAGTGGGAAACTACATGTGTAATATATAATTTTATATTATAATTTAAATTATTTTCACTTCTGAGACTGAGTTATGGTGTTTACTTTTCTTGTGGGTACTTTTTTTCAGTGTTTCTTCCTTGTAATGTGGGTACAGTGAACAACGTTCTGGAACAACCCTATATAAATTGCTTTCACTCCTCATCTATAGTCCGTAGGGCATGAAAATCTTGCATTAATGTTTTTGCTTTTTCAGCGCAATCATTCACAACTTTCAACTTTATAAATATCCTTTGAGCTTCTAAATGTGAAGAATTGCTTGCCAGGTCGAAGGATATTCTTCAACAAAACTAGTATCCATCTTTAGGCAAGAGAACAGAGATCTGCTTTTGGTTGACAATATCAGCCATTTAGACAACTAATGATATTTTTAATTCATTATAAACATCTTTCATTAAAACAATTGCAAATATTTATCATGGAAAATTATTACAAGTTTGGCATAATAACAACCAAAATTATTGCAAGTAGTATCAGGTACTACCAACACTAATTGAAGGTGAAAGCAATTAACCATAGAAAGCATAAAGCAAGTCCAATGAACTCACAACCTTCTTTAATACAATACTTTGCTGCAGGTCCGGTGGTACATGGATAGCATATCAGGCTGTTGTATCCAAATTAGAGGGTTCAAATCTGATTGAAGCCGATCTGAGAAATCCTTTGTATGACTTCCTTCGAAGGGCAAGTAAAGCCGGCTGTGCCATGTAGTAGATTTACTGTGTATAAAAGAACATCAAACCTAAAAGAAGCCTCTGAACTAAATTCAAAATCACCTGTATGGTCACCTGATACTACCTTTCTCCGCTACATGATTAATGTAGTGAAATTTGTATTGTCAGACAGAAGGGGTCTGATGGCCCGAGTCTCACTACGTAAAATAAGGAATTAAGTAACTATTCTTTAACTGTAATATATTTTCTTCTGATCTTAACAATGTTCCTGAAGATCTATCACATTCACCATATACTTTCAAAATGTAAAGTGGATTACTTTTAATTTATTTTTTGATAAAAATATGCTTTGACACCTTGTGTTAAATACGCAAGGTAGGTCCATTGGACTCTGTGTTTTTATTTACTGTATAGATAATCCCAGTGTACGTTAATTTTTTTTTAATCTTTCCCGATATCACCAGTAAGGACCCATGGTAACACTGATTAAATTGAATTAGAAGCTGTTTACAGTATTTTGATTACTGCCAGGCACATGAAAATAAGTAGTTTAAACTTAAGAGCAACATGGGATAAAAAGTATGGTCCCCTATATTTAAAGCAATAGTGAGTCTTGAACGTTTGAAACAAATTCTCATCGAAATCAGATTTGATGATAAATGTACTAATTTAGAGAAAAAGACACATGATAATTGGGAATCAATATGTAAAAATCAAATCAATTATTCCCTGGGAGCATTTCTGATGCTCAATGAACAGTTGATACCCTTTTGTGGGTGTTGACCATTTCAATGATATATGTGCTCCAAACCAGGCAAATATGGTATGAAAATTATTTAGACAGTCGACACCAAAACATTATCCTCTAGAAGGGGTCCTTTATTTTGGAAAACACTGGCACACTAAAACAACAAATGAGAGTCCTTCTGCTGTTCTGAAATCAGCTGAACTATATTACACAATATAACTTGTCATAATTTTTTAACAAGTCTGGAAGTAAGCAAAAATTTGCTGAAGTCTTACTACCTTGGCCACTGTCAGAAAAAGCAAGAGATTTGTCCTGTTTGATAAAAGGGGGAAAATATTCATATTTTGGTTAAGCAAGCATACTAAGCACACTAGTGTCCTATGTTCCTGAATAGAAGAAAGGTATTGTTTTATTATCTAGTGTGTGTCATTGCAACATTACTTTTGCAGAAAGAAATAGCAAGCAAGATATTTAATTTTACAACAAAAGAAAGGTAGCATAGGTAAACTACCCTGGATCAGGTGGTTCATGTATATTCCATCAACATAGGCGAACTCATTGCCAACAATCTGATTTTTGAGTCACAGTTTGCAATTCTTGTCACATGGACAACTTTATAAGCGGATTGGAAACCAAAGTCTATAAAAACAAATAAGAAAAAATACTTTTAGTAGAGATGGCTGAATCTTTGGATAAGAAAAATCTGAAGAAGACCAAAAACAGATTTACATCAGCGTATATTGATGGCCCTGGTAATACAAGCTCAGCAGGATGAGCAACTTCCCATTCATTCATGAGTGAAAATAATAAAAAGTTTTTATTTGTGCAATCCTAAAAGAGGAAGCAAGCAGTGTCAAACCTGTAACTTACATGAAAAGAATGTGTGTGATAAATATTCTGTCAGTCAACAATATGTCTTCAATGTAGTAAAAAAATAAACACTAACTTTTCGTTCTTGAAACATTGTAGGCCCAGAACTCTTAAATACTGGAAGTTTGTTTGACTGGAGGTGTAGAAAAATAAAGATTTTTGAAACAAATTTATTTAGTTTCTTATATCACTCCCATAGAGTTGAAATAAAAATAATTTTAAAAAATGGGGGGGGGGGGTAATCTTAATGTGATGAACATAGAAAATTAATTTTTAAACATCTTATACAGTGTTGTTATCCATGACTTTACTGGACTCATCTTATGCTTTCCAGGGTAAATAAAAGTGTATGGTAAAGTATAAAATATTCTATATAACTTACCTTCTTTGATATGCTAACACACACAATACTAAAGAAAAATCGAGCGTTTGTATTTGTCTTCAGATGTATTGAGTGTATTGATTTTCCTTCTTTTGTTGGCTGCCAAATTATTTCAAGAGTGGTTTCTTGATGAGGATTGATATGCCATTTTTTACAGCTAAACTCTACACCACTATCAGGTGGAGGTAGCTTCAATAATTCAACCTAAGATAAATTGCCATAAGTAAAGAAATTCAGATCAAATTGATGTTTTGGGTAAGCAAAATAAAAAACCTGACATTCTTTTTATATCTACCTCCAGTGCTTCGGTCTGCGGGTTTCGCAAAAGAAGCGTCTTTGAAACTCTTTCTCCAATCGCAACATTCTTAAAAAACACTTTAGGTGCACTTCCAAAAGGACGAAAATTGAGAATTGGTACTTCATCACTGTCCTCAGAGTCCCTTCTTCGTGGAGGCGTTGCCTGTTACAAGTTTTTGAATCATAAGAATCATACATAATTCTTTAGTATCGTACGTAACAAAAACATCAAGAAACGTAAACCTCACCTCAAAATAAGAGGAAAAAGCCATGGTGACTTTCCACAAACAAGATAATTTAATATATATCAATAATCATAACGAAAAAGTAGATGATAGCATAAAATAATTCAAGTAATATCACAAACCACAACTGACACACGGCAGAATTATCACAGCACCACAAAAACATACACGCAGCATACACAAACCAGACACCGACATGAGCAAAAACCGCTGAAACTTGTCCTCGCCGTCCTGTCACCGTTCAATTCCCGACTCAGTTAACTGCCATTTAGTTTTCAAATTGAAACGGTTGAGTTTGCATTCCTGCCTTCCACCAATTACCGTACAGAAAAATAGTACGTCATACCACAGCACTAAAAAGAAACAATAAATAACTATAACTGAATAATTTATTTGAAAAATGTGATAAATATGCAGGTTAAATAGATAATTTTACTTTCCTAAATCTTACAAAACATTTAGTGGGGCTTCTTAGATATCTGAAGTTTCAAATAGCAAAAGGACTGTTATGGCAGACGTGCCAGAACAACACAAACACTGATACAGCCGTGACGCGCGTTTCGCGAAATCGGTTGAATGCCCGTTCATGTTACAGAATGACTTGTTTACTCGATATTAATTTGTATTTTACGTTATTATTTCAATTTTTATTGTGAATACGTTTTCAATTTTGTAATTTAACACACTGCATTGAGAAAGCAAATTAGTGTGCGGGCAATGTTTTTAATTTTTTTTTCATTTGTAATTATCTGTCATCACACTTTCGATTCAAGTAAAATCATGAACTTCCTACGCCACTTTTTATTAACCCAACTATTGGAATAATAATATTTTGTTTTTATGTAAATATTACACTAGAAAGGATAAAAACACATTTATAAATTTTTCTAACCACTAGTTAATGCACAACAAAATGTTGCGTATACGCAACTGGAACAATATAAAGATATATAGGTACGTATATTCAGTGGCGTCTTCTGCTGAGTGAGCATGAGGATGCGATCCGGATTAAACTAGATAGTTAATTAAAGTATGTAATCGACATCGTACTATATGTTTAGTACGTATTTCATGTTACAACGTACATACTGTACCTCCTGTATATTCTTCAAGGCGGAGCTGTAGCCCAGGGGCCCCCACCATTTTGGGTCCCCACAAATATTTTCAAAATATTAACAGAAAAAGATATTCAAGAGAAAATTTTGACATGATTTATGACTACTTTCAAAATGCATGAGACTGGTAGTGCTGGTCACACTAATATAAAATCATTATTAAAAAAATAAGTTAATTTAACAAAATGTATATTATCGAATCTTACAACGATATTCCACGAAAATGTAATTTGTAATAATACAACTGACTAGAATATTTTCACAGCTCTCTTAAATAGGCAACACAAACAAATGCGTTAATCACTAAATTCGAAAATTGCATAAAAATCTTTTTCTGTTTTGCGAGGAAAATAAGAAGGATGCTTAATGCGAAAAAACATAATATAAACATAGAAAGAAGAGATGACTCGTGCCATCTTTTTTTATTTTTTGTGTTAAAGCAAAGAGCAGTTGGTCTAATGAGCTGACAGAGAATAAACAAGGACATTGCTTTGCAACTTCTTTCAGAAAAAATTCTTATATAACCATTGGTTGGCACTTCGGAGCACTCCAGTAGTATATTTTAGCAACATAACAAAGGTTTAGTGCTAAACGTTGCAAAAATATACTACCAGAAAGCCCCAACAATGACTGCCTGCATAGGTGTGACAACAATGGGCGAGCACAATGTGCACACAATTTTGTTGAGAGTTGAGGCAAGTATCATCCTCTCCCTCTGTTTCAATATCATACATACTCAGTCTCCCTTATGTCCTAACCCACAAGAGACAGAGATTGACACAGAGGGAGAGGATAAATCTGTTGTGGACCACCAGATTTAAAAACACATTTGCCACAAATTAAACTCAAATCTGATGGCCTCTCAAGCTCTTAGAGCTTTCCTAAAAATGATTAAAAAGTGGACTTTGCAACCTTTGAATCTATGCCCTTCATTTACAGAGTGAAACAGGTATTTGATGGAAGTTAACAAATGTAACAAGTCTCTCTATTGCTTCATTGGGACACATATTTTCTGCTTCTGTTAATAAATTATTATTTAAGCGAGAGTCAAATCACACTGTATCAGCAAGTGCATAGCAAGAGCACAGGGGAGGCCTAGTGTATAAAAAGAACATTCTATAAACATCCATTATCATAAGACACAAGGCATAGTAGAGCTAAAATACGCAAATCAAATGAGAGTAAAACAAGCTACCAGTTAATGAGCTTCAATTTGAAGCGAGAAAATCAAGTATCTATGCCTGGAATATGCATTTCATATTCAAATAGCACTAATGATGGACATAAAGGGATTTATTCAGAGAAGGGTCAAATTTATACAGGTGTAATGTTATTAGCATTAATATGAACAAATAATATTTTTTTATACTACTCCAAAGATTGAACAAATTTTATAATCAAATATTTGAACATTTTATTGAAAATGCTGTACAGATGACACAACAATGCTCAAGTCTAGAATTTAAACAATTTTTACATCACAGATCATTACACTATTTAGCCTTCATTTTCCAACTGCTTGAACTTTCCAAGGTTGTGAAGATTTTTGCTTTCCTTTATTCTCTTTTACTCCCTTTTTCTTTTTCAATGGGCCACCAACTTCAATGCTCTTAGAAACCATTTCCTTGGCAGTTTTCCATGTATCATCAGTAAATACTTCATCAGTTGCAGGGAATTTATATGACACTTGACCCTTTGTTTTCTCTTGGTTAATTTTCTGGTTTAGCTTATGAACATACTTTCCACCAGCAGCTTTTCTCACAAGTTGTCGAAGCTAAAAGAAAAAGAAAAAAAAAAATCATAACAATTGTATAAAACAATAATTTAAAAATAAATATATAAAATCCTGGAAACTCGATGCATTATGAATAGTTGGAAAAACTGTCAATAAATTATCCCCGAGGTCTTCCAAATATGTAGTCTTTCATGATACAGAACTGTAACTTAATTACAAATTAACAAATCAACAATTGTAATCAAAAATTTCAGAAAAATATAAAACAAAAACCTGTCAATGTCAAAACCTTCAAAAACGTATTCCTGACTTGCTGGATAAAAATTTCTAGGTAGTTCAATTTTACTTGAAAACAACCCCAAGTGATTATAACCTTGGTAAAAGGAATTTTCAAAAACGTCCCGACATAATCCTTTTTCCCTGCTTCCTAAGGATGTAAACTAAATTGAAACTTAATAGTCTATTTTACTAGTAAGTTCTTTTCTATATGGAAAATGTTTTGCTCCAATAAGACAAAGTGCAATATATTTAGGGTAAAAACTGAGTTGTTTCAAGACAGTGACAGATTTTTGACAGGTTCTAAAACAATTCAGCACTGCTTTGTAAAATGTATTTTTCAGACAGCCAAATGAGATGGAATATCAGCTGATGTCTCAAAGGGTCAGTTCAGTGTATGCAGTCATTGTTCATTTCCACAAGTAATATCAAAATTAATTTTATCACTAAAATTAAGTCAGAATTTTTCTATATCATGTCGAAAAGCAGATATGCATGTCGAAAGCAGAGAATATTTGTATGTATGAATTAAGTCATCAAACATACAGGCCAAAATCACCAAATCTCAAAATTGTTGTCAATTTACATCATGCTTTCAATGAAACTTGTAATGGAGTTAACTTTCAACCAAAGAAAAAGCATGTACATAGTAATTAGTTCATAAAACTGAAATTTTGAATTGCATTTTCCTTCAATTCCAACAAAACAAATACATAGTGTTTTTATGTAAACATTCTCCTTTGGACAATAACAAAATAATGAACATCTCTGATCTGGCACAAGTACGCCATGAAATTAATGCGAGTAGTTTCTACATGTTACTCACCGACCACATCACAATTTATTTTGGTTTAAGCAAGGGTGAAATTAATTATTAACAAGACTGAACCAATTATGAATGTATTGGATGTTCAAAATTCATAATTAAAGGCTTCTCCATGTTTCTCCAAAATATGGCATGTGCATAAAAAATACACATCTTCACTTTTGCTAACTATAACCAAACACTAGCACACATTTTGCTCACACTGGATGAAGACGACCTTGATGGTCTTAACTCAAATGATGTGCAAGTGTGATAAGTGTAAGTATTCATTTTATTAAACTTTAGTGTTTATATTACAAAACCGGCTAATAATAAGGAAGTGATAACACGTTCGGGATCCACTACCTTTTATTTAAAGCAAAAACGAAGCAATTTTGGTGGGTAGAAAGCTCTCAAAAACCCTTAATGTTTTAAATACATTAATACACAGGCTCTAAAACTAGCATTTGCCCAAGTAAAAACCACCACCATCACCAACAACAACATAAACTCAACAAATTACCTTTGCAGGTGTCACATAATGAGGATTTTCCCATATTGTTTCTCCACCAAAACTCTTATCAAATATCTTGACAGGATTCATTACAAATCGAGGGCCTGAAAAAATGAGTAGTCAATATTGATGTTCTAATCACAAAATGAACTTCTATTTCTGTAAATGTAACATACCAATTTCTACCAGAGCTCCATCTTCAGATAGAATCTGATAATTCCGGAACCAAATTCTTTTGTCCAAGACAGAGAACGTGAACACATGATCAAAAAAGGGTTGACTTTGTGGGTGGTGATTTGGTACTCCAAATATCTGCAAAAAGTATTAGCAAAATCAACAATAAAATTAAATACAATCTCAAAATAAATAAAAAACTTAATAATTGAATTTTTTTAAAATCAAAGTTTAAAGAAACTACTGACCCTTTTTATATAATTTTTCACTCATTTCACACAACATGTATTTCTTTCCCTTTAAGCCTTTACATCTCCTTCAAACCAAAAAGATTGAAGAGTAAAAGTTTTAAAACTATGGGGAAAAATCCTAACAATAATCTGATGTTGATACTTAACAGAAACTGAGTACATTTATTACTTTTGCCTACAGGGAAGTACTCAAAAACCATATAGCAACCATGAATGCAGATCAACAGAAGTCGTGTTTTAAAAAATAATTTCAAAAGACTGAATAATACAAAAGATAACACTCCCAGAAATAAATATTGAATATCAATGACTAACAAATGTTTTTGTACATGTCATGTTTACTTCAGAGAAGTATCTGCCACCACAAGTGCTGTTCAGTCATAACAGCTCATAAAATGTTAATGTTTTACACTATACAGTATTTTCTGTCCAAGTTGAAAATTGCAATGATTACAACCTGAATAAATTTAAATTGATGGCTCTCATGAAGACAATGTGGTTATTAGGTCATTAGTGGTTATTTGTGGTCTCACTTTGTTATTACATTCAAAATTCCATTCCACCATCCATCCACCCCAGCACATTTCATTCCACCTCCCATTCAAGATTTAAAATAATATTAATTTTTGTTTTTAAAAGTGTAATATTATAGTAAAAACATAAATTTTAAAATAACCACAAACTTCAAGGCACTTATTTCAATTACTTCTCAGGGCACACTACGGCACTATATTTTTACCAGACTAAGACTATTAAGGAAGTGCAAAAGTCAAGTGAGACATCTTCAAATGAACAAATGAGGGAGACGAATTGTCATCACTGATAAGCACATGATCAGAACTATCAGATATGTTGCCAGCAGTACTGTCCTCCTTAGTCTAACTTCTCTATACCAGGCATTTGGTATGGAATTGCCAGCGCAAGCTCTCAGCTATTAGAGTTTCTTGTACTGTACCATCATGTTTCTTGTAAGATACCTTTACCAGAAATCTTAATCCCTATTTGCAAACTATCAAATGCTTCATTTATGTCGAAAACAATGCAGCAACCCACACCTGCCCGAAGCCCAATTATGCATTCAGTTGAACATGTGGTATTTTACAGTCCATTTCGAGGTGGAGAATGTCATAAATAGAGGGCGGATTTTAATAAAATGTATTTTTTTTCTTTTTACTTCAGAACAAATCCTTTTAGTGTTAACATTAATTTTGTTCTGACAAAAGAAAATGGCTCATTTTTATGGCATTCTTATGCATTTTTCATCAATTTTCGACTAGTAAGTTATTTTTTTACTCTTTCAATTCATATTTGAAGTATTTTTCACTGATATTGTATTTAATATAATTTTAATGGTACTTGCTTGAAATAACATTTACGAGATTCCATAAATATTCTCCATAGGATTCCTGAGTAGCTTATTAGATTTCTTCGCTCAAAAATTGTAATGTCAGCCGTTGTATGTAATCTAAGGTTCCTGTGACCTATCACCACCATTGTGTGTTCGTCTCATTTCAGGATAACAAAAGACTGATTTCCTGGCAAAAAACAGTCCAAATCAAAAGTTTGCAATCTGAGTTCACTTGAATGAAAGGAAGAAGCCTTGATTACATCAGTAACACAATGCAACAGCTTGAGTTCTTCACCTGAACTGGTTTTAACAGCATTTTTCTTACCGTTTCATTAATTTTAAGAAAATATTTCATCAGAAAGCGTGGTCATGATGGTCATTAACACTGAAGAGAAAATTTATTTGCATTGTTGCCGCTAAAAAGAATAGTGACAAAGTAATTACAATACTCAATAGAATGATGCAAAACATGTCAGGCCACAGGCATTGATAGGTATGTTTTAGTTACATTATTAGTTTTATCAATTTATTACTGATGCATAATGTTTATGTTTAAAAAAAAGAATGATCATGAATCGCTTTGTGAGATAACAGATTGGGTCAGGTGAGTCAAAGTACACTTTAGGTTGCGGTTTCAAAACCCACACAACACGCAAAAACCCTGTGTTCATGGTGTGGGAGACCTGGTGATGCACCCCGAATCCCTAATAGTTTATTAATATCTTCATTGGACAGGCAATTGTGTTTTGACTGTAACTAAGGAACTGCATCCCTACACCCAAAAGAAAAATATAGCCAAAAGATACCAGGGACAAGTAAGTGAAGACACAGAAAAGAATTAGGTATATTCAATGTACAAGGAATGTCCCCTCAGGAGCGGTAGATACTGCCTTGGTAGGTCTTTTAAGTACCAACAGGTAGCAATTGTATAAAGGATTGGAAAAAACTAAAAACCATGATGTGATTTTTATATAGCTGCCCCCAAGGCCTTTCTTCATGATGGAATATGTCACAGCATTTTACACCTTTCTCAGTCCTGCTGCTACATGTCGCATGATTGCGTCCACATCAAACAGTGCTTGCCATCATCTAGCAGCAGGACTGAGAAAGGTGTAAAATGCTGTGACATATTCCGTTGTGAAAACTGACTGCCTTGAGAGGCAGCTGTATAAAAATCGCACTATAGCTCAGACTCAAGACAATAGAAAATTAACTAGGCAAAAGTCTAGTATACGGTACAACTTACAGAAGTCATTTAAACCTGCACTTCGCGCCGCACTGGCCTTAACTAGGCAGTTTGAATTCTGTAGGCTTTCTTGAAAAGTGATTTCATATAAAAGTGAATTGGTAATTATGCGGTGGATAGACTCAAGGATGTTTAAAGTGAAAGCGATGGCCGGAGGCCAGAGCCTCGCTGCGACTTGGATCCGGGCGAGCGAAGAGAGAAAACTTGCGTTTGAAAGTAAATTGACATTACAATGCGGCAGGGACAAAGCATATGAAGGGCAAACTTTGAAAATTGCCTATATGCAAGTTTTGTTCGTTTCTATTAGATCACATAGAGTAATTAGGGCTTATGGAGACCCTCCCCCACCACCACGCTTCTCTGAGGGTGTACTGTGTACCCTACTTTAACCATCAACTATAACTTTAACATATGAGTCAGTGCCATTGTGTAGCACCACTAGTTCATGGTTAAACCTACTAATGTAATGAAAAACAAATTCTTCGTAAAGTACTTCTACTGATATTTTGTCGCATAACTGTGTCTGACAAATGAATAAATCAAGCCACTTTATGGTTTTTCTCTTTCTCTCACTTGTTTTCTAAATACAAACAGTCACAAGGTACACAAACACTGTGAAAGTACATAAATGTAGAAGTTACATGAGAGTACCCACCACCAGATGTGCATCCGGACTGGTACAGATTAATCGAAGCCACTAAGATCAGTTAGGCCCAAATTTTAGTTTAATCAATCACCATACCTGAACTAGCAATTCCTTTATTAAGCGGTAATGTAAAATATTTTCAAAGTTCTCATCAAATGAGAGGAGTGGTCTGGATCCAACCAGGCAATTTCCAGTGAACTTCAACTCATCCATGGTATAAACTAAAAAACATAAGAATATATTCAATACTACAATAACATTTCAGGGATATATTAATAGGTTAAAATATACTTTAGATTGGCCACTCTATTCGAGGGAGCAATGTATATTTTGTATTTTAAGAGTTTTTGTCATAAAAATAAATAAAGGCTACCCAAATTAACTATATATTTATATAACTTAAACTTTCCCTTGGTAATTAAAAACGCAAAATTTCAAGGCATACTGATGTTAGAATACTTCTATGGAAAATGTGTGTTGCTTTGCACACTGTGGCCACAAACCAATCTTAAGCCTCCTTGACTTGCATAAATCAACCTAGTGTCAGGCCAAAGCAGAATTGTCAATGCATTTCTATGACATAAAATAAATAAGCAAATGGAGTTGCCAATCTAGAGCAAGTTCACATTAGGAAGTTAATAATAATGATTACATAAAATGTAATAAAAAGTACACATACTATTTTGAAGAAAGAATTTTACAGATGGTCCATCAGGTACACGGGAAATCCACATATACACATCTCGATTTGCACGTCCTTCAAATAATATACATTGGTTACAATGCTTCATTGTGCAGACCTACCCAAAAATACAAATTATAATACAGAACAGTAATCCAATGCAATATAGAATTAAGCAAGGGCAACTTACCTCATTTACAACGGTTAAATTTTCTCTTCTTTCCATTTTGTTTTCCTTTTTTGAATGTGGCAACAATCTTCGTATGTCTTTCATTAAATGTCGATCCCTTGTACCAATACCACGACAACCAAAGATTAGGAGTCTTTGTCTGTTTTTCCAATGTACCTTTAAATACAGAATAGTATGAAAATTAATACAACATATTATAGAAATCTACACAAGCGGTAGAAGAGTATAGTATTCTGTATTGCCTTCAACTTAACCATATTTTATTCACCCACGTGCCACTGTTTCACTACCTCGTCAAACGCAAGATGACCAAAACAAAGAGTAAACAGCCAGAATCAAAGCTCATGTGCTGAATTAGAGAGTACACAGTACGGTACTGATCAAAGAGTACTACAGAGACGTCCAGAATTACGTCACAACGTTTGGCGGGAAAGTGTTGAGAGGTAACCTCTGCTGTGAGCGTAAGCGAGTCCTAGAGAATTACCAAGTTTTTAGCATAAGCAACATTTTTTCAGAACAGTTAAAACATCTTGGCGGGAAAGCAGTTACATGGTTCACGAATATGTTCAATTCTTGTCTCAAAACAAACCAAATTCCAAAACTGAAGAAAATCTAAAGTGATTGCCTTGCTAAAACCCGGAAAACCTGCGAATAACTCAAAAAGTTACCGCCTAATATCGCTTGTAGGTCATACGTACAAGCAGTTCGAAAGGATTCTGTTGACTAGACTAACCCCCATCATAAAAGAGAAACTCATTCCAGAACAGGCAGGATTCAGACCGGGGCGATCCTGTACGGGACAGCTTATTAACCTAACCCAACACATAGAGAACAGCTTTCAAAAAGGTTTCATAAAGGGTGTAGCTTTCGTCGACCTGTCCTCCGCCTACGGCACCGTCAATGTACGCAAGTTACTAGCCAAGTTATACCACCTAACCCGAGATGTTAACTTTTTCCGTATTACAGAAGCCCTCCTGAGTAACAGGAGCTTTATGGTCTCCATGATTAACAAGAACAGCAGGTGGCGCAATCTTAAAAATGGCCTGTCCCAGGGCAGTATCTTGGCCCCCATACTCTTCAACATATATACCAATGACTAGTCCATCAGCCGGAATTGCCGTTCCTCTATTTACGGCGACGACCACGCTCTGACATCTCAGTCAATTTTGCAATGGTAGAAAAAAATCCTCACTGAAGCTTTAAACAAGCTTTCTTGCTATTACAAAGAAAACGATCTCAAGTCGAACCCGGCTAAAACTGAAGTATACGCGTTCCACATTCGCAACAAGCAAGTTTCAAGGAAACTCCAAGTACGGTGGTGCGGCGAACTCCTCGCACACAATCCCGAGCCCCGGTACCTTGGAGTCGTTCTCGACAGGAGCCTTACATACAAGAGACACTGTACTAACACCAAAATGAAAGTTGAAACTCGCAACATTCTCAGAAGAGTGTCTGGATCTAACTGGGGAGCTGACCCCAGAGTCCTCCACCTATCCGCTCTGGCTCTCTGCAACTCTGCACGTGAATACGCCACCCCAGTTTGGCATAAATCCACCCACGCCAAGAAGTTTGACACCGCCTTGTATCAATCCTGCCGCCACGTGACAGCTGTCTTAAGTCCACAACCATTCCACAACTGTGTTCTTTCGGCCATCGCCTTTCCAAAAATCCGCAGGGAGATTTCCTGCAAAGCGGAAAGAAGTTGACAGGTCAACGACAAACCCCACCCTCTGCATGGTCAATCTCCTGCCCACCAAAGGCTCCGTTCCCGCAAAAGTTTCCTTCAGACCAGTGCCCCTCTCCAGAAACCAGCCGAGCAGGAAAGGCTTGACCTGTGGATGGACGAATACCGCTTACCAGGCCACTTCATAAAACCATCTTAGTCCCTGCCACGAGGTTCCTAACAACCGTGGACCATATGGAGAACTCTAAACAGACTGTGTACGGGTGTTGGTAGATGCAAAACAACATGCAAAAATGGGGATTCTTAGCCCACAATGACTCAGTGATGTGCTCTTGCGGTGCTGAAGAGACGATGGAACATCTACTTTCCTGCCCGGACTGCCCTAATGTATACAGAGATGACCTGGCCCTAGAAAACCAGAGAGCCTTGGCTCTCTCTACTTACCTGCAAAACAATTAAGCTGTCGTCGACTCGAAAGAAGAAGAAGAGCCAAGGTTTTAGCTGTATTGTGTCGTTGCCTACATGTCGTTGCTTCCAATTGTCAATGAGACCACGAACCATAAAAACCAAAGCATGGTCTGCGTACTGACACCTACGTTGGGAACCTATATCTTCATAGCCAAATATATAATTTCTGGACGGACTAAATGTTAAATTCTTCTGAATTGACATTTCATCAAAAATGAGAGAACAAATTTTTGAATTTGGAGTCATAAATTTTAATTGATCCTCTAAATGCTGAAGCAAAACATCATCGAGGCCAACATGAAAAGGAATTTTATTGGAAAGTTGGAGAAGAGTATCAGGAGAAGGAAGTAACATGAACTTCCTGAGGAGTTTATATGCCTGAAGACTACGGTTGCGAAGGGCTAAGCAAATTACCTTCACTTCTGTAGACCATCTATGACCAAAAGGAGATTTTGATTTGTTGCTGAGCTGAGCCTTCAGGAGTTCATAAAACAGGGGCGAAATATGTTCCCCAATTTCATCTGCAAGGCTGTTCCATTCCTTCGTTCTCCTGCGCGTAGACAGTACTTTGTTCTGAAGGAACTTCACACGCTCTTGCAGATGTTTGATTTTCGATTTGCGCTCCTGAAGGTCACGATACATCAGACGCTTACGAGGGGTGAGATTCTTCACACGAGTTGCACCAATGGATTTAAGAATCCCACCACTTTGTAAGCGAGACTGAGAGCTTGGGGTTGATGGTTCTGTCTGAGGATCACGCACTTGCCATTTCCCAGATGGCGTTGTGACTTCAGGTGAGGGAGAAGTAGCCCATTTCCCTGATGTACTGGATGCTACAATCTCTTCCTCACCTTCCGAGACAGGCACAGGCGGATCAGCAAGAGCTGTTGCACAGTGAGAATAAAAATTAAATTTTTTATTTTAAAAACATATACAAAACATATATCTCACTTCAAATAAGGTTACCTGATATTTGTGGGACTGATGAAATGGATTCCATTGCTGTAGCCAATCTTGCAGAATTTCCTATAAAATAAATCAACATTTTAATATTATCTCAGTGAAAGAATTCAAACCAAATGTTGATGTGGTTCAAAAGCACGAATATGATTGGCAGCGATTTGGAGTACATCCAAAAGACTACAATTTTTTTCATTTCGTAACCTGTGATTATCTGTATTTTTAAAAGGTTGAATGAAAATATACTCACGTAAACACGGAACTGCACCACATCGCAGTCTCCTTTTGGGGGCAACAGCAATGAAATCCTCAGCCCTGAAATGCGCACTGCATATGCGCCTGTCACGGATCCTTTCGCCATCTGGGATTCCTGCAAATTCCCTCCATTTTTGCAGGACAAAGGGCCTTCTATTTTCGGAAGGGAATCTGTGGAACGAGATTCCTTCCAATCGTTTTTCTAACGATTTAAATGTCACGTGACACACGCAACAGGTAGACATCTGGAAACCAACACAAGACATCTTGCTTACATTATATAATAAATTGACAAATTTTCGTATGAATTAGGCTTTAATAATGATTTAATAACATAAATAATGTAATAATAACATTAATGATTTAATAATAACACTGAAGTCTTACCTCTTACAAAAAAATTGATTTGAAAAAGTGTTCGCCGAGGTCAGAGTTCGTCAAGGACACAACCGGACACAAGAGCAAACAGCAAAGCAAGAAACCCGTTGTCCTTCAAAACATCTTTGTCCTCCGCGGACATCGATGTCTTCGGTAACACTCGTTTCTTCTCGGTCGCAATCGTGTCATTCGAATTCTCTTTCTCTGTTTAATATTCGCTTTCTCTTTCTAACACTGCGACTGCAGGGCCCTCTCACTTACGGAATCCCAACTAATCTTTACGGAAAACGCATGCCAGGCCCAGCCCTATGAAGCTAGGAACCCCTGCCTCTCCACGCGACTCGCGAATAGTCCGGAACCGTCCAGTTCGGGGGGGGGGGCGCCGACAGATGACACAATCCGCGCGCAGCGAATTCCGGCAGGTGATGCAATATTCGTTACAGTATTAGAGTGTTTTTGCAGCAAAAATATTTTACTTGGAACAAAATTTTGTATTGAATTTTATCGTTTAATGTCATCTGGCAAGGTGTTGTAAAATAATGTTCATGTATTGTATGTGAATTTTTTGCAGTGAGCTATTGATACTGCCACCTGATGAATATGATTACTACGTTGAGTGTTGTAGTTACAGACATCGGCGTTTGCTGAAAATATATTTCCGCCCTTAAGTAAGTCATTTTTGACAAACATCACTGATTCATGTATCAAGAGACAAGGTAATGGTAAAATACCTAAATTAATCTAGGTAATCATCATCAAATAAAGAGAGGCTTACAAGAATCACGTGGATGGGATTCTTTCATTATTCGTACAATTATGTTTTGTAATCTAAAAGTCTGGGAGCTATAAAATGTATTGTGATCACCCCAGAATAGTATATCATATTTCAGGCGGGAATGAACATTCGCGAAATATACACAACGAGCAGAATGGAGACTGACTGAATTTGAAAGAATTCTGAAAGCGTAGCATAAAGAACTTTTAATGTTCAATCCATTTAAATGGACGTTCCATTTAAGATTTGACTGAATTGAAAGACCTAAAAATTTTGTTACCTTAACTTCAGTCAATGTCACACCGTTCATTTTCAGTGGAATACAGAGCTGTTTATTTGAAATGGAAATCTGCATTGACACAGTTTTCTTTTCATTACATCAATTTGTTATTATGGAACCAATTTGAAGTATCTGATATTGTTCTATTTACGATTTCTTTATTGCAAAGAATCGTATCATCCACAAAGAGAACTGTTGTGCCGTTTCTAATCGTCGACGGCATATCGTTTACGTATAGTAGGAAAAAAATAGGGCCTAACATCGATGCCTGCGGGTCTCCAGATGAAATTGGCAAAGAATCGGAAACGTGTGTACATAATGTTCCATTATTCTAGAAAGGAATTTCTACTCTCTGAGATCGTTGTTTAAGGTACGAACATAACCAATCAAGAGCAATACCATGAATTCCATATGAAGGCGATTTTGAAAGAAAAATGTTATGATCTATGGCGTCAAAAGCTTTTGAAAAATCTAAAAATATTCCAATAGGTGTTTCGTTTTGATCCATGGATGAGACAATATCTTTTGTTTTTGATTTTCGAAACCCATGTTGGCAATCTGGAAATGCGTCGTGTTTACTAAGAAAGGTTTCCATTCGTACGTAAAACTGTCTAAAACTTTTTGGTGAAAAAAAAGAAAGAAAAAAAAACCGCAAAAAGAGAAATTGGTCACGGATTTTGAATTTCATTTTCGTTGCCTCTTTTGAAAGGTGTCTTAATCTTAACTGTTTTAAAAATATATGGAAAAATTCCTTTGCATAAGGATACATTAAATATGTGAGTTAATAGGTGTATAATGACGGGCACACAGGTATTTAACAGACAATCCGGAAATTCATCTAAACGGACCGAATACTTATTTTTTAGTTTACCAATTATTTTGGGAGTTTCGGGAACGAATATCGAGCCTAAAACTTTTGGAGAACGTCTAATGCTGATTTTTTTGGCTGAAGACCCTTAGTGACCCTGAAGACCCTTAGTGAGATCGGCAGCAATTCTCGGAAAGCATTGGTTAAAGGGACTAGCCACTGTTGCCGGATCGTTCACATTTCTATTGTTATCTTTCTCTACAAGGTTCTTTACATTCTCTACAAGGTTTCTAGTTGATTTGGTCGATTTAGTTAACTTGGTTTTATTATTTGAGTTCAAAATATCCTGATCATGTTTTATGATTTTAACCTGCCTTATAACTTCTTAACGATTTGTATTTATTAAAGTAGAGGAGGAAATTTTGAGCTACGTTATTATGCAAAGTTTGCCAACTGGCGGAGAAATGACGTCGGAGGTTTGTTTTCCCTTGCGAGCGCAGTCTCGGAGAAGGGGTGCGTGCAAAGGGGGGGAGGAGGGACAGACGGAGGTCGCCGATAACGAAAACCAATGGGTTTTTGCCGGTGTTTCAGGGAACATGAGTGGGAGACCATCTACACCTGTTAATTTTCTTTCGGTTTCAGAAGGAAGGTTTCCTTTTGTAGATACCGTAACAATGGCTGTTTGTACAATGAGTGTTTAGGTATTCGAAAGAACTGCAGTATGTTAAGGAGATCAACCGACAGAGGCATTACACAGCTTTACAACTCTGATAAATCCGCGAGATCAATTTCTGAGAAATTACAGATAGCCTGTAATCATGAAATGAGAAAAGGATTTTGCAGATAGAAGATTATGGAAAAGTAACTGAAAATCACGAGGATTTACAACGATCTCAAACGAAACTGTACTGTATAAATAGAGAAGCCTGGAGTCCAAATTCTCCCACGTGACCCCTGCCGGGTATCTATCTGTACCTATTTGTTAACATTAACTACACAAACACACAAAATAAAAAAGTGTTCAGACCCAACGACTTGACAGATGTTTCTCTATGTATGCTGACGCGCTTAATCCTATTCTGAAGCCAGAATTGCGCCACCAACCTCCGTTTTTTTTAAATCGCGAAAAACCACCGTGAAATTGTAAATTTAATTGTTTTTCGCAATAAAAGAAACTGGAAGGTTGTGTGGCAACTCTGGTTTCGGTTTCAGCGCTTTGACATATATAAAGAAACATGTGTCAAGTCTTGGGTCTGACAACAACCCCCGAAAACGTTGGTCTACAAATGTCACGGTGTTTTTCCGCAAATAAAAAACTGGAGGGTGGTGGTGCAAGTCTTCCTTCAGATTCGGATTCAGCGCGTATAGAAACGTGTTAGGTCTTTAAGTATTTTTTTATTTTACTTATTTACAACTTTTGTATTTTGTGTGACTGTGTTATTGGCTCGGGATCAACTAAAATTGTTATATTATATAACATTGTATACAGTATTGTATTAGAATTAAAACTGTCTTCTCTAAAATGTTATGTGTTAGAAGAATGGAAGTGGAACTACAGTACTGGTTACGATAGAGTCGGATATTGCTTTGTGTTATGAAATAATCCACGTTCCATTTTTTAATTTTTCATCTTTTTACTTATTAATTAACATTTAAATTATAATTATCATTTAAAAACCTAATTATCGAGCTAACCTTTTCTCCCCACTTCCGTACCATCATTTGAACACTCTACGCCCGACGCCGCGTCCGGCATTGGCTTTGCTCCGAGGCTCGCTTTTCGCGCAGGAGAGCAGATTTTTGAGACGTCACGGAGCATTGAGTTGGCAACCACTGTTTTTATGCTTAGAAATGAAAGAATGAATTCGTTTATTTTTACATGATGTCCTAATCCTTTGTGTTATCCAAGAACTGATTTTCTCTGAAATATTTAATTTTCTTTTCTGAAGAGGAAAGCAAATGTTAAAATCAAACGAACGCGTGAAAAAAAAAAAAGAATTATATTTATTGTTTGTATCAACACTATTGTAAACCGCGCCCCACGACTCTTGCAGTAAGTAATTGATGAATAATTTTATTTTACTTTTAGTAAATAATCCACTCATACGTGTATTATTTATTGTGTCAGTATTCCTTATAATGGTAAGCAGTGCCGCTTTAACGGCGGTAAGCAGGGCCGCTTTATGGGCGAACCCGGCGGCTGCAGGGAGCCGCGGTCTCTTAGGGGGCTTCAAAATATTAAGAATTGGTCAATGCGTTAACCTGCAGCTCGCTCTGAAATAATAAACGCCAGCCCAACTGGCTTCAGACAAGCGCGAGTGCTCGGATCTCCGTTCCCAGCTGCGGCGGGAGTTATCGCGGGAAGTGTCACGTGTGGTGCGAAGGGGAGGTGGAGGGTGAGAACTGGGAAGGCAGCGCCTTTGGAGAAAGGAAAGCGAATTACTGAAGGTATGAATATGCGAATATGAAATGAATCCCGAAAATAATTATTTCAGTTATACTGTCAACAAGAAGGATAATACAGCTTATGATAATGTACCGACAAATGACATTCCTGGCCCATCAACTTCGAGTTCACAGAAAAACAATTTACAGAAACAAGGAGAAGTAACAGTGTGCTAGAACGTAAATATTTTATGACGTACAATGGCGTAACGTTGGGGCCAGCAAGGCCCGCAATGCGGGCGAGCCCAGGTACAAGAGAGCTATTTTTAGAGAATATTTTTACTATTTAAGGCAGTAACACTACTTGTGTTTACTGTACACTTTTATAAAGGGGGCCCGGATAAAAGTTTTGCGGGCGGGCCCGCGCTTATTTCCTTACGCTACTGATGACGTTAAATAAAGTTATTCAAGAACATCTGACAGACTGTGCTTCAAGAAACTAAGTAAGTACCATTGTTTCATAAAAGTCACTATGCAACATCCGACCCCGTCTTTGGCCACATACTGATGACATTTTACAGGATGATTGGGTAGACAAAGGACCTTCTGCCAGGCAAAATAAAGAAAATAATTTTGTTAAATCGACCCGTATAGGCCTGTATAATCTGGAGATAATGTGGAAGAAAGACGACGTACTCAATGTTCTTGCGACAATTGTCAATATCAAAGGAATTGCACAGAGAGAATGCGTCATATATTCATCTGCGAAGAGAAAACTTTGTTTTGCGTGCAAATCATTTTCTCACTCCAAATTTCCATTTAGCGGAAATGCATTTAATGATAGGAAACATGCTCTGAAAGCTTCATCAGAACATGAAAATAGTCAAGTACATAGAAATGGCATGGTAGCTTATTTAAAAACACTCGGGCGAGTAATTACAGTTGATCACCCAATATAATAATGAGCGACAATACTGGAACGACGTGGTGAAATTACTGCAGTAATTCAATTTTTAGCATCGAGAGGACTTGCTTTAAGGTGTTCTGACCTTTACTGGTTCAGTAAAATATGGAAATTATTTGAGTATTTTGGAACGTATAAGTCAGTTTGAACCAGATTTACATGAACACATGACGAAATATGGCGGGGAAGGCGATTTCAGCATACCCTGTCAGCCACCATTTGCGAAGAGTTCGTAGAAATAATATGCACTAAAGTTCTTTCAGTAATCAAAAAGCAAAATATTACGCTATTTCTGTAGAATCCACTCCAGATGTGACTCATATTGATCAACTTACTTTTATAAGATTGTGATAGACGTTTTTCCAAAAGAGCGGTTTGTGCAGTGTATTCCGATTCAAGGTCATAATGCAGAACATCTTACTGAAGTTGTGACAATCTTAATTGACTTAGAAACCAATAACATAAATATCCTGAATCGTAAGGGTCAGTCTTATGTCAACGCAGCAAACATGTCAGAGCGATGGTCAAGGTTACAAGCGAAGATAAAGGAACTAAATACGTTTGCTTAGTGTGTACCATAAGCTGTACACTCACTCAATTTAATAGAGGTACATGCTGTCAAGTGTGTTTTAGCTGTGACAATTTACTTTTATTTGGTACCAAATCTTTACACCTTTTCATCGTCTGCACACCTCTAGAAGATACTTTGGTCATATTTAGGTTCTCGTCATAAAGTGGTGAAACAATTTTCAGATACTAGATGTTCTGCGCAGGCAGATGCAGTAAATGCTGTATGTGAAGGATATAATGAAATCAGATTATGTCTTCAGTCTATAAGAAATGATGTGACAAATCAGAGACACGTCTTAAGGCTCAAAGATTAATGAAAAAACTTAAAACAACTTTTAAACTATATTGAGGAATTAAATCCTTAGTAGATTTAATGCAGCAAGTAAACTACTGCCATGTGAAAAAGTAAATTTGTCTGTAGCAGTGAAGATGCTGAAGTCATAATAAGGATAAATAAATAGGGAGGAATAATTAGGGAGAAGAGGGATGATTTAGACGACTATGAGTCCAAAACAAAAGCGAAATCAGTTGTGCAAGAATACCATGATACACAAAGGCATCAAATAGAATGTAGCTCCATTCTTGAATTTGCAGAGAGTGTATGTAGTAATGAGGAACTTCTGGGAAAAGAAAAGTTCAGAGTAGAGACATTCCTACCAATAATAGACACTCTGGTTCTAGTCTAGAACTCCAAAGTAAAGCATACGTAGACATTGTTGATAGGTTTGGTTTTTTGAAATGTCTGTATGAGTTGAAAAACTCAGAAATTTCAAAATATTGCGAAAACCTTGTAAAGTTTTATAGTGAAGACTTGATAATTGCAGATCTAATATCCTATCTGCATAAATATCCTCTGACACGTAGTGCAAGGTCTATTTGCATACGGAGGGAAATGAGGATGCAAGGAGGATTTATCTAGAATATTTGAAAATGGAAAATTTGGTATTATTGAAGTATTGAAAAAACTTCATATTGATTTCCACTAATATTTTTTTTACCTTTTATTTTCAAGTTAGTTACACAACTTAACAAATAACAAGAGCCTTCACTATTGATGGTTAAACAATATTGAGAAGGTTAAAGTGCATCTTTAAGCTTGATATTACATGCAAGTTAAATGAATTGATATTTGAAATGTTGAAGGTCTTGTGGAGATCTGTACAAAAAAAAGAAAGAAAGAAATTTAACTCAAGAGAGGTCTTGCTCATATGTCAAATATGTTACTGCGAGAACAATATCTCTTATTCTTTTCCGTAAGGATGTTTTTTACTTCTAATGACAATGATTTTTTATTTCCTTCAGGCAATGCAGTGAAAATAATTCACAACAGAAAACTGAAAGAATTCCAAAAGTAGGATTTTCTTTTATAATGATTAACACTGCATTGATACTATTGTAAATATTTGCATATTGTAAAGTATCTATTTAAAAATGTATTAATCCAATGGTGGTGATTCTCTTGTCTCCTCTAGCTGTTAGTTTTTTATTGTAAATGAATATGTTTTGTAACAAAAACTTGTGATATAACAAAAATGTGTACCGTAACGTTTGTGGTGTTGTTAAATAATCTGTGTACAATTTTTGGAATTATGAAAACAATTGTAAATATAATGTGTATTGTGAAAATAAGATGTCAGCATTTGTACAACTTTGCCATACAGTTAAAAACAATAATGGAGTTGTAGATTGGTGAGTGCCTTGTACATTTAGTCACTATATTATGTGAATAATCCATTTATGTATTTTAACAATAAACTAAAACAGATAAGGGTTTTTTTATTGAAGTGCCACAACAAAAACAGTCATGAAAGTGATCAATATTGTCCTTTCAAATCAATATACAAATCCTCAATTTCGCCAACTAGGCAATTCCCAACTGGTGGCTTATGTCAAGAGTTCAGTGGTTTTCAGGTTGGGTTGTTATAAAAACAACAAATTAATATAAACAATAAATAAATTAGCACTGTTTGATAAACTATAGGTGGCACAGTCAAGTTGATGCAATTTTCATTGAAAGACAAATTGATTGACAACTACAGTTTTAATCTGACCGTAATGAAATTTTGTATTCATCAAAACCAGAGAAATGTTATGGTTTGCATGAGGTTTTGTTAGGAGTAGTCGGTTTTTTGCGAAAAGATGAGGGCATGTATCGGAGAGCAAAGAACATTACATGTTTCTAGAGCCCACAAAATTTAAATTATTAATTTTCAATGCAGAAATTGAAACACCTATGCCGCACTTGGCCATAGAGGTTTCGTTTCCTTAACCCAATTCCAATGCTGAGCTCACGCAACTATGTATATTCTTAGTGACTGTTGCACTGTTGCTATTTGATCAGTTTTTGCTCTTTTTCATTCATATTTGAGAGTAGACTTGGCTTCGTTTAATTTTGAAATTTGGAGATAATGTAACGATTGTGTTATTGATCTTCAATTTTTAAATTTCAAGCAATACTTTACTAACTTGCTTGAAATTTCTTTTATCATTTTAGAATATTTATTATGTAGATAAGTCCTTACATAACATATTAATAATTTACAATTTTACATTTGTGCAACTTTGGCATTAGTAATGATAGAACAAATGCAAGTGGAATGTAAGCATTGAGAAATAGACATAACTACAGTATCATTTTCCTGTTCCTGATATAATTACTTGATCTTGAAGATAGTGTCTTATCCTGCGTTGTTGCAACTTTATATAAACAATGCTTCAAGAGTAATAATTTAACTTCTATAAAATTTGTGCTTATTTTGGGAATGATAGTTGAAAATAAAATCCTCTATCAACTGCTGAACTTCTTTCAGTTTTGGAGGAAGATTATGACCTTACCACTGCGGGTATGATTGATGCTTTACATTCCTCCTAATGTACACAAAATGACAGTTGAGGAAAATATAAATGATAAACTTCTAGAGGAAGAAGAAGAAAACTTGCAGTTGTATGTTGTAATATGTTGACAGTGCAATTGTCATCATATGGAAAATATATAATATTGCAAATGAAGAGAAGATGTCACAACTGGAATTTTGCTCTAACTTAGCCATGTCCCTAATGAAATCGGAAGTCTGGGAAAAAAAGTGAATGCAATAAAGAGGCAATGAAACATAGGAAACTGAAAAAATCCCATTTGTCTAACTCGCAGAATATTTCCCACCTAAAGTAAAGTCCTTTCTTCTGTTTCAGTCTGTCAGATGTTCTTGAATAACTTTATTTAACGTCATCAGTAGCGTAAGGAAATAAGCGCGGGCCCGCCCGCAAAACTTTTATCCGGGCCCCCTTTATAAAAGTGTACAGTAAACACAAGTAGTGTTACTGCCTTAAATAGTAAAAATATTCTCTAAAAATAGCTCTCTTGTACCTGGGCTCGCCCGCATTGCGGGCCTTGCTGGCCCCAACGTTACGCCATTGTACGTCATAAAATATTTACGTTCTAGCACACTGTTACTTCTCCTTGTTTCTGTAAATTGTTTTTCTGTGAACTCGAAGTTGATGGGCCAGGAATGTCATTTGTCGGTACATTATCATAAGCTGTATTATCCTTCTTGTTGACAGTATAACTGAAATAATTATTTTCGGGATTCATTTCATATTCGCATATTCATACCTTCAGTAATTCGCTTTCCTTTCTCCAAAGGCGCTGCCTTCCCAGTTCTCACCCTCCACCTCCCCTTCGCACCACACGTGACACTTCCCGCGATAACTCCCGCCGCAGCTGGGAACGGAGATCCGAGCACTCGCGCTTGTCTGAAGCCAGTTGGGCTGGCGTTTATTATTTCAGAGCGAGCTGCAGGTTAACGCATTGACCAATTCTTAATATTTTGAAGCCCCCTAAGAGACCGCGGCTCCCTGCAGCCGCCGGGTTCGCCCATAAAGCGGCCCTGCTTACCGCCGTTAAAGCGGCACTGCTTACCATTATAAGGAATACTGACACAATAAATAATACACGTATGAGTGGATTATTTACTAAAAGTAAAATAAAATTATTCATCAATTACTTACTGCAAGAGTCGTGGGGCGCGGTTTACAATAGTGTTGATACAAACAATAAATATAATTCTTTTTTTTTTTTCACGCGTTCGTTTGATTTTAACATTTGCTTTCCTCTTCAGAAAAGAAAATTAAATATTTCAGAGAAAATCAGTTCTTGGATAACACAAAGGATTAGGACATCATGTAAAAATAAACGAATTCATTCTTTCATTTCTAAGCATAAAAACAGTGGTTGCCAACTCAATGCTCCGTGACGTCTCAAAAATCTGCTCTCCTGCGCGAAAAGCGAGCCTCGGAGCAAAGCCAATGCCGGACGCGGCGTCGGGCGTAGAGTGTTCAAATGATGGTACGGAAGTGGGGAGAAAAGGTTAGCTCGATAATTAGGTTTTTAAATGATAATTATAATTTAAATGTTAATTAATAAGTAAAAAGATGAAAAATTAAAAAATGGAACGTGGATTATTTCATAACACAAAGCAATATCCGACTCTATCGTAACCAGTACTGTAGTTCCACTTCCATTCTTCTAACACATAACATTTTAGAGAAGACAGTTTTAATTCTAATACAATACTGTATACAATGTTATATAATATAACAATTTTAGTTGATCCCGAGCCAATAACACAGTCACACAAAATACAAAAGTTGTAAATAAGTAAAATAAAAAAATACTTAAAGACCTAACACGTTTCTATACGCGCTGAATCCGAATCTGAAGGAAGACTTGCACCACCACCCTCCAGTTTTTTATTTGCGGAAAAACACCGTGACATTTGTAGACCAACGTTTTCGGGGGTTGTTGTCAGACCCAAGACTTGACACATGTTTCTTTATATATGTCAAAGCGCTGAAACCGAAACCAGAGTTGCCACACAACCTTCCAGTTTCTTTTATTGCGAAAAACAATTAAATTTACAATTTCACGGTGGTTTTTCGCGATTTAAAAAAAACGGAGGTTGGTGGCGCAATTCTGGCTTCAGAATAGGATTAAGCGCGTCAGCATACATAGAGAAACATCTGTCAAGTCGTTGGGTCTGAACACTTTTTTATTTTGTGTGTTTGTGTAGTTAATGTTAACAAATAGGTACAGATAGATACCCGGCAGGGGTCACGTGGGAGAATTTGGACTCCAGGCTTCTCTATTTATACAGTACAGTTTCGTTTGAGATCGTTGTAAATCCTCGTGATTTTCAGTTACTTTTCCATAATCTTCTATCTGCAAAATCCTTTTCTCATTTCATGATTACAGGCTATCTGTAATTTCTCAGAAATTGATCTCGCGGATTTATCAGAGTTGTAAAGCTGTGTAATGCCTCTGTCGGTTGATCTCCTTAACATACTGCAGTTCTTTCGAATACCTAAACACTCATTGTACAAACAGCCATTGTTACGGTATCTACAAAAGGAAACCTTCCTTCTGAAACCGAAAGAAAATTAACAGGTGTAGATGGTCTCCCACTCATGTTCCCTGAAACACCGGCAAAAACCCATTGGTTTTCGTTATCGGCGACCTCCGTCTGTCCCTCCTCCCCCCCTTTGCACGCACCCCTTCTCCGAGACTGCGCTCGCAAGGGAAAACAAACCTCCGACGTCATTTCTCCGCCAGTTGGCAAACTTTGCATAATAACGTAGCTCAAAATTTCCTCCTCTACTTTAATAAATACAAATCGTTAAGAAGTTATAAGGCAGGTTAAAATCATAAAACATGATCAGGATATTTTGAACTCAAATAATAAAACCAAGTTAACTAAATCGACCAAATCAACTAGAAACCTTGTAGAGAATGTAAAGAACCTTGTAGAGAAAGATAACAATAGAAATGTGAACGATCCGGCAACAGTGGCTAGTCCCTTTAACCAATGCTTTCCGAGAATTGCTGCCGATCTCACTAAGGGTCTTCAGGGTCACTAAGGGTCTTCAGCCAAAAAAATCAGCATTAGACGTTCTCCAAAAGTTTTAGGCTCGATATTCGTTCCCGAAACTCCCAAAATAATTGGTAAACTAAAAAATAAGTATTCGGTCCGTTTAGATGAATTTCCGGATTGTCTGTTAAATACCTGTGTGCCCGTCATTATACACCTATTAACTCACATATTTAATGTATCCTTATGCAAAGGAATTTTTCCATATATTTTTAAAACAGTTAAGATTAAGACACCTTTCAAAAGAGGCAACGAAAATGAAATTCAAAATCCGTGACCAATTTCTCTTTTTGCGGTTTTTTTTTCTTTCTTTTTTTTCACCAAAAAGTTTTAGACAGTTTTACGTACGAATGGAAACCTTTCTTAGTAAACACGACGCATTTCCAGATTGCCAACATGGGTTTCGAAAATCAAAAACAAAAGATATTGTCTCATCCATGGATCAAAACGAAACACCTATTGGAATATTTTTAGATTTTTCAAAAGCTTTTGACGCCATAGATCATAACATTTTTCTTTCAAAATCGCCTTCATATGGAATTCATGGTATTGCTCTTGATTGGTTATGTTCGTACCTTAAACAACGATCTCAGAGAGTAGAAATTCCTTTCTAGAATAATGGAACATTATGTACACACGTTTCCGATTCTTTGCCAATTTCATCTGGAGACCCGCAGGCATCGATGTTAGGCCCTATTTTTTTCCTACTATACGTAAACGATATGCCGTCGACGATTAGAAACGGCACAACAGTTCTCTTTGTGGATGATACGATTCTTTGCAATAAAGAAATCGTAAATAGAACAATATCAGATACTTCAAATTGGTTCCATAATAACAAATTGATGTAATGAAAAGAAAACTGTGTCAATGCAGATTTCCATTTCAAATAAACAGCTCTGTATTCCACTGAAAATGAACGGTGTGACATTGACTGAAGTTAAGGTAACAAAATTTTTAGGTCTTTCAATTCAGTCAAATCTTAAATGGAACGTCCATTTAAATGGATTGAACATTAAAAGTTCTTTATGCTACGCTTTCAGAATTCTTTCAAATTCAGTCAGTCTCCATTCTGCTCGTTGTGTATATTTCGCGAATGTTCATTCCCGCCTGAAATATGATATACTATTCTGGGGTGATCACAATACATTTTATAGCTCCCAGACTTTTAGATTACAAAACATAATTGTACGAATAATGAAAGAATCCCATCCACGTGATTCTTGTAAGCCTCTCTTTATTTGATGATGATTACCTAGATTAATTTAGGTATTTTACCATTACCTTGTCTCTTGATACATGAATCAGTGATGTTTGTCAAAAATGACTTACTTAAGGGCGGAAATATATTTTCAGCAAACGCCGATGTCTGTAACTACAACACTCAACGTAGTAATCATATTCATCAGGTGGCAGTATCAATAGCTCACTGCAAAAAATTCACATACAATACATGAACATTATTTTACAACACCTTGCCAGATGACATTAAACGATAAAATTCAATACAAAATTTTGTTCCAAGTAAAATATTTTTGCTGCAAAAACACTCTAATACTGTAACGAATATTGCATCACCTGCCGGAATTCGCTGCGCGCGGATTGTGTCATCTGTCGGCGCCCCCCCCCGAACTGGACGGTTCCGGACTATTCGCGAGTCGCGTGGAGAGGCAGGGGTTCCTAGCTTCATAGGGCTGGGCCTGGCATGCGTTTTCCGTAAAGATTAGTTGGGATTCCGTAAGTGAGAGGGCCCTGCAGTCGCAGTGTTAGAAAGAGAAAGCGAATATTAAACAGAGAAAGAGAATTCGAATGACACGATTGCGACCGAGAAGAAACGAGTGTTACCGAAGACATCGATGTCCGCGGAGGACAAAGATGTTTTGAAGGACAACGGGTTTCTTGCTTTGCTGTTTGCTCTTGTGTCCGGTTGTGTCCTTGACGAACTCTGACCTCGGCGAACACTTTTTCAAATCAATTTTTTTGTAAGAGGTAAGACTTCAGTGTTATTATTAAATCATTAATGTTATTATTACATTATTTATGTTATTAAATCATTATTAAAGCCTAATTCATACGAAAATTTGTCAATTTATTATATAATGTAAGCAAGATGTCTTGTGTTGGTTTCCAGATGTCTACCTGTTGCGTGTGTCACGTGACATTTAAATCGTTAGAAAAACGATTGGAAGGAATCTCGTTCCACAGATTCCCTTCCGAAAATAGAAGGCCCTTTGTCCTGCAAAAATGGAGGGAATTTGCAGGAATCCCAGATGGCGAAAGGATCCGTGACAGGCGCATATGCAGTGCGCATTTCAGGGCTGAGGATTTCATTGCTGTTGCCCCCAAAAGGAGACTGCGATGTGGTGCAGTTCCGTGTTTACGTGAGTATATTTTCATTCAACCTTTTAAAAATACAGATAATCACAGGTTACGAAATGAAAAAAATTGTAGTCTTTTGGATGTACTCCAAATCGCTGCCAATCATATTCGTGCTTTTGAACCACATCAACATTTGGTTTGAATTCTTTCACTGAGATAATATTAAAATGTTGATTTATTTTATAGGAAATTCTGCAAGATTGGCTACAGCAATGGAATCCATTTCATCAGTCCCACAAATATCAGGTAACCTTATTTGAAGTGAGATATATGTTTTGTATATGTTTTTAAAATAAAAAATTTAATTTTTATTCTCACTGTGCAACAGCTCTTGCTGATCCGCCTGTGCCTGTCTCGGAAGGTGAGGAAGAGATTGTAGCATCCAGTACATCAGGGAAATGGGCTACTTCTCCCTCACCTGAAGTCACAACGCCATCTGGGAAATGGCAAGTGCGTGATCCTCAGACAGAACCATCAACCCCAAGCTCTCAGTCTCGCTTACAAAGTGGTGGGATTCTTAAATCCATTGGTGCAACTCGTGTGAAGAATCTCACCCCTCGTAAGCGTCTGATGTATCGTGACCTTCAGGAGCGCAAATCGAAAATCAAACATCTGCAAGAGCGTGTGAAGTTCCTTCAGAACAAAGTACTGTCTACGCGCAGGAGAACGAAGGAATGGAACAGCCTTGCAGATGAAATTGGGGAACATATTTCGCCCCTGTTTTATGAACTCCTGAAGGCTCAGCTCAGCAACAAATCAAAATCTCCTTTTGGTCATAGATGGTCTACAGAAGTGAAGGTAATTTGCTTAGCCCTTCGCAACCGTAGTCTTCAGGCATATAAACTCCTCAGGAAGTTCATGTTACTTCCTTCTCCTGATACTCTTCTCCAACTTTCCAATAAAATTCCTTTTCATGTTGGCCTCGATGATGTTTTGCTTCAGCATTTAGAGGATCAATTAAAATTTATGACTCCAAATTCAAAAATTTGTTCTCTCATTTTTGATGAAATGTCAATTCAGAAGAATTTAACATTTAGTCCGTCCAGAAATTATATATTTGGCTATGAAGATATAGGTTCCCAACGTAGGTGTCAGTACGCAGACCATGCTTTGGTTTTTATGGTTCGTGGTCTCATTGACAATTGGAAGCAACCTGTAGCATACTATTTGTCTCATGGTACAATTTCGACCACAGATTTAGAAAAGATAATTGTGGATGTCACAGGTGCTTTACAAAGAATTGGTTTTAATATTGTGGCAATTGTGAGTGACCGGGCACCAACTAACGTTCGCTGCTTGAAAACTTTGGCCTTAAAAACCTGCAATTGGGATAGACCAATTTTAAAAATTAATAATTGTAAAATTGTTGTAATTGCTGATCCTCCTCATGTTCTCAAAGCAACAAGAAATGCTCTTTTAGACAACAAAATTATTTTTAAAACAGATAGTGGAGAAGTTAAAGAAACTAGCTGGCAATTTTTAGTGGACCTTTTTGAATTGAAAAAAAAAATCATTTAATAAGAACATGGGGAATATCACAAATGAACATATTTATCCAAAAAGGAAAATGAAAGTGAAGTTCGCTGCTCAGGATTTGAGTGTAACTGTTGCTAATGCACTATATAAATGCGGTGTGGAAGGGGCCAAGTATTTGGCTGAATTTATTAATGACATCACTTTTATAGAAGAACACTGAGTAACACATCTCAGCATTTAGAATTTTGGCAGAGTATGAAAAGGAAACTGGATTCATGGCAGTTTGTTGATGCAGATGGCAAGTCTACTCGCTCTAAGGTGAAGGAGGCATGGTGTCGAAATATTGACGCTGTTTCCTCATTGTGGAGAATGCTGGGAGACTTGGGAGTGACATCGTTGGCAACTCGACGTCTCAACCAAGATCCACTTGAGAATCTCTTCGGTGTTGTGAGGCAGCGTGGTATTCGCAACAACAACCCTACGAGTCTGCAGTTTGATTCGGCTTTGAAATCATGTATTTTGAATGGGATGATTGGTGCCAATGGTAAATTTAACTGCGAGAAAGATGATGCAGATGTTTTATCTAATTTGCGTGAATTTGTGAGCAAGATTGGGAGTGTAGGAGCAACAGACACTCATGTCTGTGATGTTGTTGACAATTCACCTTTCTTGAAGGGGGGAGAGGAAGTGAAGACAACATGTGCCTGGATCGCCACAATGCCTTCAGATCCCATAGATGATCCTCTAATAGCTGATGAGGCAACAAGCAAAACAAGTAAAATTCTCAACAAAATTCCCAATCTGAAGTCCTGCTATTCTTGTTTTGTGTCCTTTTTCTATTGCCGCCATACTCTTCCCCGTGAGGGAAGTAATGTTGTGTGTGTATGTTCCAAACCAAAGGATATTGTTGTTAAATCATTCTGGGAGATATCTTTGAAAATTTTCAAATTTTTAGAAATCAAAGGGCATACAACAAAACTTCTTGAGGAACTTGAAAATTATTGTCAAAATTCAGATTTTCAATTTTTTGGCTGTAAAGAGCATTGCTCTGAGATCCAAAATTTAATAAAACTGTTGCTGAGCAAGTATGCGGTAAATGAGTTCTGTGCGAGGGTCACAACTTCTTTGAAAAGAAGTAGGTTTCAGTGAATTAGTTAGGTAGTTATCTTGTTATATTTAATAGTTTTAGTTTTAAGAACAGTTTATTTTGAAACCTACTTCTTTTAAATTAATTGCTTTACTAAGAATATGTTTTACTCTGGAGCCTAATTTATTTGTTCTTTAGTTATAACTTGTACACCATGGTATTTATGCTGGTTTTATCAGAGAAATGTTGCTTCATTTTTGTAAAAATGCAGACACATGTTACATTTGCAACAGAAATACAAGTACACTAGGTTTCACTTTGTTGTGTTCTGTTGCTTGAGATAGCTAGTTTCTATCAGATTTTAAGAGAAAAATGCTTGTATTGAGAAATACATATTTAATGGCTCCAGGGTAATTTTTAATATATTTGCTGACGAACTTGACAAATTTCCCCCCATCTGAAACAATTTAGTGTTGTTTCAAAATTTGTCTGGTGTGTTGGTTTCATTTGTTTTGTTTTTTTGTGTATTGTTTCGATATGGAAGTGGTAGCACAAGCCCTGGATGTAAGGTTGCATTCTAGTGATAGTTGCACTTTAAAACACTGCACATAAAATGGATGTTATTTTTCATCCTTTTGTAGGATGCAAAACAATGAGAGGCTTATCACTTTGCAGTAATAACTCAATATTAACTTTTGTTGATAATTTACTTACTGCTGCCATTTGATTATAATTTATTGATATATTGTATAAATTGCATTTAATGATAAGCACAATTACTTCAGCTCCACTTATTGTCTGGATGCAAATTACAACTTGGCATTCTCTTTGAGATTTGCTAGGAAATGGAATGTTGGAATAATGAAGAGAAGAACACAGTAGTTTAAAAATGTTTTCAAAATTTAGTTCAATGTCATTATTAGCTTCTTGGACTCAGAGAGCTGCCTTTTTGCTTGCTTTTAATGTCATCGACAGTAAAGTTTGTCGGATGATAGTAATTAAATGATATATTATTAATTTTTGGAAATCATTATTGTCATGTTCAACTGGTTATTTTATTGCAATTTCATAAGTAATATCTTTGCAATGCTTGGAAACACAATACAGTTAAACATAATTGGAATATCAATACTATAAATTTTTGATATCATGAAGCAGTTTTCATTCCCCTCAGTAGTTCGTAATAGCAAGTGGATTTGTAATCACTTCAATATTGATTGATGAAAGATTTTTCTCCAGAGGCACTTTGAGATCAAGTATTTTCATAATAGATATTATGTTGATTTATTGAAGTAACTACATGATTGTTGTGAATTTATGATGTTTTGCTATTATTTCCAAAATCAATATTTATCAAATTGTATTACTCGGAGAATTATTATATCTCTTCTAGAAAATTTACCATTGTTTTTTCGATTTAATTTTAATAAATCTGTCATTTCATTTCATTATTGAGTTGTTTGTTATCCTGAGTCACTTCTATGCCAGTATATCCTACATTTCCTTCTGAATCCTAAGAATTAATTGTAAATTACGCCAAAAGAAATGTACAAAGAAAATACTGTGCATCTAATTGGTGGAAATATTACCCCCACCAAGGTACGGTCCCCCACCACCACTTAGTTTAATTGGGATTCCGCCCGTTCGAGCGCAGCACTAACGCTAGTCGCGAAAATTAACACGTAGTTCGGTACCCCTGTGGAGAGGTGAGTCAGTGTGTGTAAGTATGTCAGTGTAAGTAGTAGTCGGAAGTAAGCAGCCGCGAATCAGTTAATGTATGTAATCAATGAATAAGCAGTCAGTCCGTCAGTGTGACTGAAGTGGAAGCTGTGCTGTAAAGTGTGCATTGCGATGAACAGTGTTGAGTGAACAGCAGTCTGAAGTCTGCAGTGGAAGCTGAGCTGTGAAGTGTGCATCGTGGTAAACAGCAGTGCAGTGAATCGTGGTCTGCGCTGTGAATTGTGGTCTGCGCCGTGAATTGTGGTCAGCGCAGTGGACCGTGGACTGCAATAGTGTAGAAGTAAACTGTGTAAATAAATAATCAGATTGCAGTGAACTGTGTAAATAAATCAAGAGAACGGAATTGTGTGTAAGGAAAATAATCAAGTGGAGAACACAAAGGCTGTGTAATATATTTGTAAATAGATCAAGTAATTTTAGTGTATAATTGTTTACAAATAAACCTCTGTGTTAAATTTTAAATACCTGTGTGTGTGTGTGTATTAATTCGCTACCGAGAAACGTTACAATACAATTAGAGACTATACCAAACATCCAAAAGGAAAGTAATATTAATTTTAACAATGACATTTAATGTATTATTTACTATTTCATTGTATAATTCTAAAGAACCTGTAACAAGTATTGTGCTTCAGCTTCTGGGTCAATGACCCTCATCTCAATCAGGTTTTCCTCCAGTTTCTCTTATCTTTGAGCAAATGCTGAGGTGGTCCCTTGTTTTGTTCTGGACGAATATGTAACTTCAAATTAACTTCTCCCCATAGCACGTCACACACATTTTAATTGATTTTGACGTAAATAAATAAATAAACAGTTTATAAAAATATACGGAAATAACTTTTATGATTGCACAGGAACTCGAAATTCGTTGGCACTTTACATAACCGGTAAAAGATCACGTGGAACCATATGTGTCATTCATTTCATTTTAGAAGCAACTTAACATCATCGCTAAGGTCGTGATAACGAACAGTTTTCGAACAGTTTGAAAAGGAAAGGTAGCGACTTGCTGTGTGTTGATAAAATAGTGCTTTTTAAAATCCAATGGGTCGATGAAATTTGCAGCTAGAACCTAAATATACGAAAGAAAGCAAGTATTACTGTAAATAACAAATGTAATAAGACACATGTAGGCAACGACACAATACAGCTAAAACCTTGGCTCTTCTTCTTCTTTTGAGTCGACGACAGCTTAATTGTTTTGCAGGTAAGTAGAGAGAGCCAAGGCTCTCTGGTTTTCTAGGGCCAGGTCATCTCTGTATACATTAGGGCAGTCCGGGCAGGAAAGTAGATGTTCCATCGTCTCTTCAGCATCGCAAGAGCACATCACTGAGTCATTCTGGGCTAAGATGCACTAGCCAAGTTATACCACCTAACCCGAGATGTTAACTTTTTCCGTATTACAGAAGCCCTCCTGAGTAACAGGAGCTTTATGGTCTCCATGATTAACAAGAACAGCAGGTGGCGCAATCTTAAAAATGGCCTGTATTCTGGCTGGGAATTCTTTGTGGCGGAGAAAACATTAGATAATTTGTTTCAATTGAACTTGGAGCAAGTTGAACAAACGAGGAAACAGGCATTTCAGATTTCTTTTTCAGAGGCATCACTTGAGTTGCTGTAAAAACACCAATTTGTAAAGTTTTTATTGCTGCCAAATAGAAGGAATAACAAAACCAAATTAGGATAAAGACTCACAGTCTGATCCTCTAACTCTCTTTGTTGAAGAAGAGTACAGATCACAAGTTTTAAATTCAATGGAGTCATCTATTACATTTGGTTGCACAAGTTTATTAGGACAGTCAGCTACAACTTCTGTTCTTTCGATTGGTTCTTGCAAGTTTTCTGAACGTAAAATCCTAGAAGGGTCATCTCTTGAAAATCCCTTGCTAACTAATGGAGTTATTTCAAAATCTGAAAAGAATAATGGCACCCCTTTCAAATAATATAAATTAACTAATTTATTTTTAAAACCAATTGTACTTACTGTGTACTGATATGAGGCGTTAACATTTCTGCCTTTTTAATTCTCTCAATAGAAAAATCAGCTTTTAAATTTCTGCAATTCTTCGATGTCTTCCCAGCATTAGAAGAAATTTCACTATGTTTATTTATTTCCAAAGGTGTAAAAGGTGGGAGAGATACTTCAAAAGTATTTGTACTAATAGGAGGTTGGTTTATTAGTTCATCAATATCAGATATGCCAGATACGTCAATGTCTGAATCCAAATTCTTGAAAGGCTTCTCGTGGTTAGATGAAACCCAACCATCTTTATTCACCTGCAATGGTGTAAAAGGTGGGAGCGATATTTCAAATGTATTTGCACTATTAGGAGGCTGATTTAATAGTCCATCAATATCTGATATGCCAGATATGTCCATAATGTCTGTATTCTTCAAGGTCTTCTCAGCAATAGCAGAACCACTGCTGTGTTTATTTATTTGCAATGGTGTAAAAGGTGGGACAGATATTTCCAACGTAGCCTTATTATAACTATGCTGATTACTTCTTTCTCCTATTTCAGAAATGCCAGATATATTGATTTCAGTGTTTTCTTTTATAGGAGAAAAATTAAAATTCAGAAACTCTGGGACCTCTTTTTTAACACTAGATATGTTACAGTTTATTTGAGAAGATGCTGATAAAGGTGTATTCAACATTTTGTGCTCTATTCTATCCTTGAAAACTGAAGAATCTTTGAACGAACTATTGTCACATGAAAGGTCTATTTCTACTGTGGATACTTTCAATCCAGGCTTCAAAAAAGATATTTTGTCAACTTCTGACACACTTGCAAGAGGTGTTGATAAATCATATGTTTCACGTGCTGAACCTTCTCGAGGTTTGAATGACTGTAATGGCAGAATGGGACTAAGAACCATGTCAGCAAACATGTTTATTTCTTTCTTCACACAATGGACCTTAGTAGAACAAAATGTGGAAACTGACGCACTTGCAGCTTCATTGAGCTCTAAAGACAAATTTCGACCAGGACTGATCACATCATATGTCTCTGAACTACAATTTTTCAAATCATCTTCACAAGGTACTGTATTTCCAACTTCACTTTTGAAAGATGTCTTACTTGACATGGATACCTTAGTCAAATTTATGTCAGTCTTTGCTGAACTAGAATATATATTCTCTTTAGAAATAACTTTAGTTTTTGAAGACACTGATACTCTACTCAAAGAAGGCTTTTTAACTATTGATTGTTCTTTTTTAAAATTTTGATTACTTCTCAAAATTACACGTTGATTTGAACTCGTCACTTGAGATATTTTACCTTTTTTCTTCAGAGGCTGCAAAAAGACAAACAAACAACTAATTACAAATTTAATTGCAAGACTTCAGAAATTACAGAACTAAATTACAAAATGATTTCTTTGAGGTAATACTTCATAAAGAATTCTAAACTTATTGTGGTTTAGAGGCCCTTCAACTACTAGTCACTGAGAGCCATGAGTAAAGTTCTAATGTACGTGTGTTAAGTTAAATGATAAAGAAACAGACGAACGAGTAGAACCCAGAGAAAACCTGACGAGAACTCACTTTCTCCTACACAAATTCTACATGGATTGGTTGAGGATCAAACCCCATGCACATATGCACTAGCTATTTTGCAGCTATTTTGTAAATAAATTTTTATTTTAAAAATGCAGCTTTTAGTAACTCACATTAGTATAGATAGCACTTACAAATAACTATTGAATACAGATAACTTAGAATTTTATGTAATTGTTTAATGTAGCATAAAAATGTTCGTAATACCACTAATACAGATCGAACTTTTGTTTTCTAACAAATGTTTCTTATATTGATAAAATACAGTTTTCAATCTGATTTGTTTTAACAACAACTTATGGAAATTTTCTATTAATAAAAAAACTTGTAATTTTTTTTGTTTTCTCATTTCTAAACAATAGAGTTGTTGCATACTTCAAAACAGGATCCGTTGAAGTAAATCACCTGTTACGGTGCCATCACATTTACTCAAAAATAAAATATTATCTCAAAAGGTCAATATTAACCGGTGCTGACATGAGTGTGAAATTTGAATGTTAGGGATGATTGGTTTTGTTGTGTTAATTGAGTGGGAAACTACATGTGTAATATATAATTTTATATTATAATTTAAATTATTTTCACTTCTGAGACTGAGTTATGGTGTTTACTTTTCTTGTGGGTACTTTTTTTCAGTGTTTCTTCCTTGTAATGTGGGTACAGTGAACAACGTTCTGGAACAACCCTATATAAATTGCTTTCACTCCTCATCTATAGTCCGTAGGGCATGAAAATCTTGCATTAATGTTTTTGCTTTTTCAGCGCAATCATTCACAACTTTCAACTTTATAAATATCCTTTGAGCTTCTAAATGTGAAGAATTGCTTGCCAGGTCGAAGGATATTCTTCAACAAAACTAGTATCCATCTTTAGGCAAGAGAACAGAGATCTGCTTTTGGTTGACAATATCAGCCATTTAGACAACTAATGATATTTTTAATTCATTATAAACATCTTTCATTAAAACAATTGCAAATATTTATCATGGAAAATTATTACAAGTTTGGCATAATAACAACCAAAATTATTGCAAGTAGTATCAGGTACTACCAACACTAATTGAAGGTGAAAGCAATTAACCATAGAAAGCATAAAGCAAGTCCAATGAACTCACAACCTTCTTTAATACAATACTTTGCTGCAGGTCCGGTGGTACATGGATAGCATATCAGGCTGTTGTATCCAAATTAGAGGGTTCAAATCTGATTGAAGCCGATCTGAGAAATCCTTTGTATGACTTCCTTCGAAGGGCAAGTAAAGCCGGCTGTGCCATGTAGTAGATTTACTGTGTATAAAAGAACATCAAACCTAAAAGAAGCCTCTGAACTAAATTCAAAATCACCTGTATGGTCACCTGATACTACCTTTCTCCGCTACATGATTAATGTAGTGAAATTTGTATTGTCAGACAGAAGGGGTCTGATGGCCCGAGTCTCACTACGTAAAATAAGGAATTAAGTAACTATTCTTTAACTGTAATATATTTTCTTCTGATCTTAACAATGTTCCTGAAGATCTATCACATTCACCATATACTTTCAAAATGTAAAGTGGATTACTTTTAATTTATTTTTTGATAAAAATATGCTTTGACACCTTGTGTTAAATACGCAAGGTAGGTCCATTGGACTCTGTGTTTTTATTTACTGTATAGATAATCCCAGTGTACGTTAATTTTTTTTTAATCTTTCCCGATATCACCAGTAAGGACCCATGGTAACACTGATTAAATTGAATTAGAAGCTGTTTACAGTATTTTGATTACTGCCAGGCACATGAAAATAAGTAGTTTAAACTTAAGAGCAACATGGGATAAAAAGTATGGTCCCCTATATTTAAAGCAATAGTGAGTCTTGAACGTTTGAAACAAATTCTCATCGAAATCAGATTTGATGATAAATGTACTAATTTAGAGAAAAAGACACATGATAATTGGGAATCAATATGTAAAAATCAAATCAATTATTCCCTGGGAGCATTTCTGATGCTCAATGAACAGTTGATACCCTTTTGTGGGTGTTGACCATTTCAATGATATATGTGCTCCAAACCAGGCAAATATGGTATGAAAATTATTTAGACAGTCGACACCAAAACATTATCCTCTAGAAGGGGTCCTTTATTTTGGAAAACACTGGCACACTAAAACAACAAATGAGAGTCCTTCTGCTGTTCTGAAATCAGCTGAACTATATTACACAATATAACTTGTCATAATTTTTTAACAAGTCTGGAAGTAAGCAAAAATTTGCTGAAGTCTTACTACCTTGGCCACTGTCAGAAAAAGCAAGAGATTTGTCCTGTTTGATAAAAGGGGGAAAATATTCATATTTTGGTTAAGCAAGCATACTAAGCACACTAGTGTCCTATGTTCCTGAATAGAAGAAAGGTATTGTTTTATTATCTAGTGTGTGTCATTGCAACATTACTTTTGCAGAAAGAAATAGCAAGCAAGATATTTAATTTTACAACAAAAGAAAGGTAGCATAGGTAAACTACCCTGGATCAGGTGGTTCATGTATATTCCATCAACATAGGCGAACTCATTGCCAACAATCTGATTTTTGAGTCACAGTTTGCAATTCTTGTCACATGGACAACTTTATAAGCGGATTGGAAACCAAAGTCTATAAAAACAAATAAGAAAAAATACTTTTAGTAGAGATGGCTGAATCTTTGGATAAGAAAAATCTGAAGAAGACCAAAAACAGATTTACATCAGCGTATATTGATGGCCCTGGTAATACAAGCTCAGCAGGATGAGCAACTTCCCATTCATTCATGAGTGAAAATAATAAAAAGTTTTTATTTGTGCAATCCTAAAAGAGGAAGCAAGCAGTGTCAAACCTGTAACTTACATGAAAAGAATGTGTGTGATAAATATTCTGTCAGTCAACAATATGTCTTCAATGTAGTAAAAAAATAAACACTAACTTTTCGTTCTTGAAACATTGTAGGCCCAGAACTCTTAAATACTGGAAGTTTGTTTGACTGGAGGTGTAGAAAAATAAAGATTTTTGAAACAAATTTATTTAGTTTCTTATATCACTCCCATAGAGTTGAAATAAAAATAATTTTAAAAAATGGGGGGGGGGGGTAATCTTAATGTGATGAACATAGAAAATTAATTTTTAAACATCTTATACAGTGTTGTTATCCATGACTTTACTGGACTCATCTTATGCTTTCCAGGGTAAATAAAAGTGTATGGTAAAGTATAAAATATTCTATATAACTTACCTTCTTTGATATGCTAACACACACAATACTAAAGAAAAATCGAGCGTTTGTATTTGTCTTCAGATGTATTGAGTGTATTGATTTTCCTTCTTTTGTTGGCTGCCAAATTATTTCAAGAGTGGTTTCTTGATGAGGATTGATATGCCATTTTTTACAGCTAAACTCTACACCACTATCAGGTGGAGGTAGCTTCAATAATTCAACCTAAGATAAATTGCCATAAGTAAAGAAATTCAGATCAAATTGATGTTTTGGGTAAGCAAAATAAAAAACCTGACATTCTTTTTATATCTACCTCCAGTGCTTCGGTCTGCGGGTTTCGCAAAAGAAGCGTCTTTGAAACTCTTTCTCCAATCGCAACATTCTTAAAAAACACTTTAGGTGCACTTCCAAAAGGACGAAAATTGAGAATTGGTACTTCATCACTGTCCTCAGAGTCCCTTCTTCGTGGAGGCGTTGCCTGTTACAAGTTTTTGAATCATAAGAATCATACATAATTCTTTAGTATCGTACGTAACAAAAACATCAAGAAACGTAAACCTCACCTCAAAATAAGAGGAAAAAGCCATGGTGACTTTCCACAAACAAGATAATTTAATATATATCAATAATCATAACGAAAAAGTAGATGATAGCATAAAATAATTCAAGTAATATCACAAACCACAACTGACACACGGCAGAATTATCACAGCACCACAAAAACATACACGCAGCATACACAAACCAGACACCGACATGAGCAAAAACCGCTGAAACTTGTCCTCGCCGTCCTGTCACCGTTCAATTCCCGACTCAGTTAACTGCCATTTAGTTTTCAAATTGAAACGGTTGAGTTTGCATTCCTGCCTTCCACCAATTACCGTACAGAAAAATAGTACGTCATACCACAGCACTAAAAAGAAACAATAAATAACTATAACTGAATAATTTATTTGAAAAATGTGATAAATATGCAGGTTAAATAGATAATTTTACTTTCCTAAATCTTACAAAACATTTAGTGGGGCTTCTTAGATATCTGAAGTTTCAAATAGCAAAAGGACTGTTATGGCAGACGTGCCAGAACAACACAAACACTGATACAGCCGTGACGCGCGTTTCGCGAAATCGGTTGAATGCCCGTTCATGTTACAGAATGACTTGTTTACTCGATATTAATTTGTATTTTACGTTATTATTTCAATTTTTATTGTGAATACGTTTTCAATTTTGTAATTTAACACACTGCATTGAGAAAGCAAATTAGTGTGCGGGCAATGTTTTTAATTTTTTTTTCATTTGTAATTATCTGTCATCACACTTTCGATTCAAGTAAAATCATGAACTTCCTACGCCACTTTTTATTAACCCAACTATTGGAATAATAATATTTTGTTTTTATGTAAATATTACACTAGAAAGGATAAAAACACATTTATAAATTTTTCTAACCACTAGTTAATGCACAACAAAATGTTGCGTATACGCAACTGGAACAATATAAAGATATATAGGTACGTATATTCAGTGGCGTCTTCTGCTGAGTGAGCATGAGGATGCGATCCGGATTAAACTAGATAGTTAATTAAAGTATGTAATCGACATCGTACTATATGTTTAGTACGTATTTCATGTTACAACGTACATACTGTACCTCCTGTATATTCTTCAAGGCGGAGCTGTAGCCCAGGGGCCCCCACCATTTTGGGTCCCCACAAATATTTTCAAAATATTAACAGAAAAAGATATTCAAGAGAAAATTTTGACATGATTTATGACTACTTTCAAAATGCATGAGACTGGTAGTGCTGGTCACACTAATATAAAATCATTATTAAAAAAATAAGTTAATTTAACAAAATGTATATTATCGAATCTTACAACGATATTCCACGAAAATGTAATTTGTAATAATACAACTGACTAGAATATTTTCACAGCTCTCTTAAATAGGCAACACAAACAAATGCGTTAATCACTAAATTCGAAAATTGCATAAAAATCTTTTTCTGTTTTGCGAGGAAAATAAGAAGGATGCTTAATGCGAAAAAACATAATATAAACATAGAAAGAAGAGATGACTCGTGCCATCTTTTTTTATTTTTTGTGTTAAAGCAAAGAGCAGTTGGTCTAATGAGCTGACAGAGAATAAACAAGGACATTGCTTTGCAACTTCTTTCAGAAAAAATTCTTATATAACCATTGGTTGGCACTTCGGAGCACTCCAGTAGTATATTTTAGCAACATAACAAAGGTTTAGTGCTAAACGTTGCAAAAATATACTACCAGAAAGCCCCAACAATGACTGCCTGCATAGGTGTGACAACAATGGGCGAGCACAATGTGCACACAATTTTGTTGAGAGTTGAGGCAAGTATCATCCTCTCCCTCTGTTTCAATATCATACATACTCAGTCTCCCTTATGTCCTAACCCACAAGAGACAGAGATTGACACAGAGGGAGAGGATAAATCTGTTGTGGACCACCAGATTTAAAAACACATTTGCCACAAATTAAACTCAAATCTGATGGCCTCTCAAGCTCTTAGAGCTTTCCTAAAAATGATTAAAAAGTGGACTTTGCAACCTTTGAATCTATGCCCTTCATTTACAGAGTGAAACAGGTATTTGATGGAAGTTAACAAATGTAACAAGTCTCTCTATTGCTTCATTGGGACACATATTTTCTGCTTCTGTTAATAAATTATTATTTAAGCGAGAGTCAAATCACACTGTATCAGCAAGTGCATAGCAAGAGCACAGGGGAGGCCTAGTGTATAAAAAGAACATTCTATAAACATCCATTATCATAAGACACAAGGCATAGTAGAGCTAAAATACGCAAATCAAATGAGAGTAAAACAAGCTACCAGTTAATGAGCTTCAATTTGAAGCGAGAAAATCAAGTATCTATGCCTGGAATATGCATTTCATATTCAAATAGCACTAATGATGGACATAAAGGGATTTATTCAGAGAAGGGTCAAATTTATACAGGTGTAATGTTATTAGCATTAATATGAACAAATAATATTTTTTTATACTACTCCAAAGATTGAACAAATTTTATAATCAAATATTTGAACATTTTATTGAAAATGCTGTACAGATGACACAACAATGCTCAAGTCTAGAATTTAAACAATTTTTACATCACAGATCATTACACTATTTAGCCTTCATTTTCCAACTGCTTGAACTTTCCAAGGTTGTGAAGATTTTTGCTTTCCTTTATTCTCTTTTACTCCCTTTTTCTTTTTCAATGGGCCACCAACTTCAATGCTCTTAGAAACCATTTCCTTGGCAGTTTTCCATGTATCATCAGTAAATACTTCATCAGTTGCAGGGAATTTATATGACACTTGACCCTTTGTTTTCTCTTGGTTAATTTTCTGGTTTAGCTTATGAACATACTTTCCACCAGCAGCTTTTCTCACAAGTTGTCGAAGCTAAAAGAAAAAGAAAAAAAAAAATCATAACAATTGTATAAAACAATAATTTAAAAATAAATATATAAAATCCTGGAAACTCGATGCATTATGAATAGTTGGAAAAACTGTCAATAAATTATCCCCGAGGTCTTCCAAATATGTAGTCTTTCATGATACAGAACTGTAACTTAATTACAAATTAACAAATCAACAATTGTAATCAAAAATTTCAGAAAAATATAAAACAAAAACCTGTCAATGTCAAAACCTTCAAAAACGTATTCCTGACTTGCTGGATAAAAATTTCTAGGTAGTTCAATTTTACTTGAAAACAACCCCAAGTGATTATAACCTTGGTAAAAGGAATTTTCAAAAACGTCCCGACATAATCCTTTTTCCCTGCTTCCTAAGGATGTAAACTAAATTGAAACTTAATAGTCTATTTTACTAGTAAGTTCTTTTCTATATGGAAAATGTTTTGCTCCAATAAGACAAAGTGCAATATATTTAGGGTAAAAACTGAGTTGTTTCAAGACAGTGACAGATTTTTGACAGGTTCTAAAACAATTCAGCACTGCTTTGTAAAATGTATTTTTCAGACAGCCAAATGAGATGGAATATCAGCTGATGTCTCAAAGGGTCAGTTCAGTGTATGCAGTCATTGTTCATTTCCACAAGTAATATCAAAATTAATTTTATCACTAAAATTAAGTCAGAATTTTTCTATATCATGTCGAAAAGCAGATATGCATGTCGAAAGCAGAGAATATTTGTATGTATGAATTAAGTCATCAAACATACAGGCCAAAATCACCAAATCTCAAAATTGTTGTCAATTTACATCATGCTTTCAATGAAACTTGTAATGGAGTTAACTTTCAACCAAAGAAAAAGCATGTACATAGTAATTAGTTCATAAAACTGAAATTTTGAATTGCATTTTCCTTCAATTCCAACAAAACAAATACATAGTGTTTTTATGTAAACATTCTCCTTTGGACAATAACAAAATAATGAACATCTCTGATCTGGCACAAGTACGCCATGAAATTAATGCGAGTAGTTTCTACATGTTACTCACCGACCACATCACAATTTATTTTGGTTTAAGCAAGGGTGAAATTAATTATTAACAAGACTGAACCAATTATGAATGTATTGGATGTTCAAAATTCATAATTAAAGGCTTCTCCATGTTTCTCCAAAATATGGCATGTGCATAAAAAATACACATCTTCACTTTTGCTAACTATAACCAAACACTAGCACACATTTTGCTCACACTGGATGAAGACGACCTTGATGGTCTTAACTCAAATGATGTGCAAGTGTGATAAGTGTAAGTATTCATTTTATTAAACTTTAGTGTTTATATTACAAAACCGGCTAATAATAAGGAAGTGATAACACGTTCGGGATCCACTACCTTTTATTTAAAGCAAAAACGAAGCAATTTTGGTGGGTAGAAAGCTCTCAAAAACCCTTAATGTTTTAAATACATTAATACACAGGCTCTAAAACTAGCATTTGCCCAAGTAAAAACCACCACCATCACCAACAACAACATAAACTCAACAAATTACCTTTGCAGGTGTCACATAATGAGGATTTTCCCATATTGTTTCTCCACCAAAACTCTTATCAAATATCTTGACAGGATTCATTACAAATCGAGGGCCTGAAAAAATGAGTAGTCAATATTGATGTTCTAATCACAAAATGAACTTCTATTTCTGTAAATGTAACATACCAATTTCTACCAGAGCTCCATCTTCAGATAGAATCTGATAATTCCGGAACCAAATTCTTTTGTCCAAGACAGAGAACGTGAACACATGATCAAAAAAGGGTTGACTTTGTGGGTGGTGATTTGGTACTCCAAATATCTGCAAAAAGTATTAGCAAAATCAACAATAAAATTAAATACAATCTCAAAATAAATAAAAAACTTAATAATTGAATTTTTTTAAAATCAAAGTTTAAAGAAACTACTGACCCTTTTTATATAATTTTTCACTCATTTCACACAACATGTATTTCTTTCCCTTTAAGCCTTTACATCTCCTTCAAACCAAAAAGATTGAAGAGTAAAAGTTTTAAAACTATGGGGAAAAATCCTAACAATAATCTGATGTTGATACTTAACAGAAACTGAGTACATTTATTACTTTTGCCTACAGGGAAGTACTCAAAAACCATATAGCAACCATGAATGCAGATCAACAGAAGTCGTGTTTTAAAAAATAATTTCAAAAGACTGAATAATACAAAAGATAACACTCCCAGAAATAAATATTGAATATCAATGACTAACAAATGTTTTTGTACATGTCATGTTTACTTCAGAGAAGTATCTGCCACCACAAGTGCTGTTCAGTCATAACAGCTCATAAAATGTTAATGTTTTACACTATACAGTATTTTCTGTCCAAGTTGAAAATTGCAATGATTACAACCTGAATAAATTTAAATTGATGGCTCTCATGAAGACAATGTGGTTATTAGGTCATTAGTGGTTATTTGTGGTCTCACTTTGTTATTACATTCAAAATTCCATTCCACCATCCATCCACCCCAGCACATTTCATTCCACCTCCCATTCAAGATTTAAAATAATATTAATTTTTGTTTTTAAAAGTGTAATATTATAGTAAAAACATAAATTTTAAAATAACCACAAACTTCAAGGCACTTATTTCAATTACTTCTCAGGGCACACTACGGCACTATATTTTTACCAGACTAAGACTATTAAGGAAGTGCAAAAGTCAAGTGAGACATCTTCAAATGAACAAATGAGGGAGACGAATTGTCATCACTGATAAGCACATGATCAGAACTATCAGATATGTTGCCAGCAGTACTGTCCTCCTTAGTCTAACTTCTCTATACCAGGCATTTGGTATGGAATTGCCAGCGCAAGCTCTCAGCTATTAGAGTTTCTTGTACTGTACCATCATGTTTCTTGTAAGATACCTTTACCAGAAATCTTAATCCCTATTTGCAAACTATCAAATGCTTCATTTATGTCGAAAACAATGCAGCAACCCACACCTGCCCGAAGCCCAATTATGCATTCAGTTGAACATGTGGTATTTTACAGTCCATTTCGAGGTGGAGAATGTCATAAATAGAGGGCGGATTTTAATAAAATGTATTTTTTTTCTTTTTACTTCAGAACAAATCCTTTTAGTGTTAACATTAATTTTGTTCTGACAAAAGAAAATGGCTCATTTTTATGGCATTCTTATGCATTTTTCATCAATTTTCGACTAGTAAGTTATTTTTTTACTCTTTCAATTCATATTTGAAGTATTTTTCACTGATATTGTATTTAATATAATTTTAATGGTACTTGCTTGAAATAACATTTACGAGATTCCATAAATATTCTCCATAGGATTCCTGAGTAGCTTATTAGATTTCTTCGCTCAAAAATTGTAATGTCAGCCGTTGTATGTAATCTAAGGTTCCTGTGACCTATCACCACCATTGTGTGTTCGTCTCATTTCAGGATAACAAAAGACTGATTTCCTGGCAAAAAACAGTCCAAATCAAAAGTTTGCAATCTGAGTTCACTTGAATGAAAGGAAGAAGCCTTGATTACATCAGTAACACAATGCAACAGCTTGAGTTCTTCACCTGAACTGGTTTTAACAGCATTTTTCTTACCGTTTCATTAATTTTAAGAAAATATTTCATCAGAAAGCGTGGTCATGATGGTCATTAACACTGAAGAGAAAATTTATTTGCATTGTTGCCGCTAAAAAGAATAGTGACAAAGTAATTACAATACTCAATAGAATGATGCAAAACATGTCAGGCCACAGGCATTGATAGGTATGTTTTAGTTACATTATTAGTTTTATCAATTTATTACTGATGCATAATGTTTATGTTTAAAAAAAAGAATGATCATGAATCGCTTTGTGAGATAACAGATTGGGTCAGGTGAGTCAAAGTACACTTTAGGTTGCGGTTTCAAAACCCACACAACACGCAAAAACCCTGTGTTCATGGTGTGGGAGACCTGGTGATGCACCCCGAATCCCTAATAGTTTATTAATATCTTCATTGGACAGGCAATTGTGTTTTGACTGTAACTAAGGAACTGCATCCCTACACCCAAAAGAAAAATATAGCCAAAAGATACCAGGGACAAGTAAGTGAAGACACAGAAAAGAATTAGGTATATTCAATGTACAAGGAATGTCCCCTCAGGAGCGGTAGATACTGCCTTGGTAGGTCTTTTAAGTACCAACAGGTAGCAATTGTATAAAGGATTGGAAAAAACTAAAAACCATGATGTGATTTTTATATAGCTGCCCCCAAGGCCTTTCTTCATGATGGAATATGTCACAGCATTTTACACCTTTCTCAGTCCTGCTGCTACATGTCGCATGATTGCGTCCACATCAAACAGTGCTTGCCATCATCTAGCAGCAGGACTGAGAAAGGTGTAAAATGCTGTGACATATTCCGTTGTGAAAACTGACTGCCTTGAGAGGCAGCTGTATAAAAATCGCACTATAGCTCAGACTCAAGACAATAGAAAATTAACTAGGCAAAAGTCTAGTATACGGTACAACTTACAGAAGTCATTTAAACCTGCACTTCGCGCCGCACTGGCCTTAACTAGGCAGTTTGAATTCTGTAGGCTTTCTTGAAAAGTGATTTCATATAAAAGTGAATTGGTAATTATGCGGTGGATAGACTCAAGGATGTTTAAAGTGAAAGCGATGGCCGGAGGCCAGAGCCTCGCTGCGACTTGGATCCGGGCGAGCGAAGAGAGAAAACTTGCGTTTGAAAGTAAATTGACATTACAATGCGGCAGGGACAAAGCATATGAAGGGCAAACTTTGAAAATTGCCTATATGCAAGTTTTGTTCGTTTCTATTAGATCACATAGAGTAATTAGGGCTTATGGAGACCCTCCCCCACCACCACGCTTCTCTGAGGGTGTACTGTGTACCCTACTTTAACCATCAACTATAACTTTAACATATGAGTCAGTGCCATTGTGTAGCACCACTAGTTCATGGTTAAACCTACTAATGTAATGAAAAACAAATTCTTCGTAAAGTACTTCTACTGATATTTTGTCGCATAACTGTGTCTGACAAATGAATAAATCAAGCCACTTTATGGTTTTTCTCTTTCTCTCACTTGTTTTCTAAATACAAACAGTCACAAGGTACACAAACACTGTGAAAGTACATAAATGTAGAAGTTACATGAGAGTACCCACCACCAGATGTGCATCCGGACTGGTACAGATTAATCGAAGCCACTAAGATCAGTTAGGCCCAAATTTTAGTTTAATCAATCACCATACCTGAACTAGCAATTCCTTTATTAAGCGGTAATGTAAAATATTTTCAAAGTTCTCATCAAATGAGAGGAGTGGTCTGGATCCAACCAGGCAATTTCCAGTGAACTTCAACTCATCCATGGTATAAACTAAAAAACATAAGAATATATTCAATACTACAATAACATTTCAGGGATATATTAATAGGTTAAAATATACTTTAGATTGGCCACTCTATTCGAGGGAGCAATGTATATTTTGTATTTTAAGAGTTTTTGTCATAAAAATAAATAAAGGCTACCCAAATTAACTATATATTTATATAACTTAAACTTTCCCTTGGTAATTAAAAACGCAAAATTTCAAGGCATACTGATGTTAGAATACTTCTATGGAAAATGTGTGTTGCTTTGCACACTGTGGCCACAAACCAATCTTAAGCCTCCTTGACTTGCATAAATCAACCTAGTGTCAGGCCAAAGCAGAATTGTCAATGCATTTCTATGACATAAAATAAATAAGCAAATGGAGTTGCCAATCTAGAGCAAGTTCACATTAGGAAGTTAATAATAATGATTACATAAAATGTAATAAAAAGTACACATACTATTTTGAAGAAAGAATTTTACAGATGGTCCATCAGGTACACGGGAAATCCACATATACACATCTCGATTTGCACGTCCTTCAAATAATATACATTGGTTACAATGCTTCATTGTGCAGACCTACCCAAAAATACAAATTATAATACAGAACAGTAATCCAATGCAATATAGAATTAAGCAAGGGCAACTTACCTCATTTACAACGGTTAAATTTTCTCTTCTTTCCATTTTGTTTTCCTTTTTTGAATGTGGCAACAATCTTCGTATGTCTTTCATTAAATGTCGATCCCTTGTACCAATACCACGACAACCAAAGATTAGGAGTCTTTGTCTGTTTTTCCAATGTACCTTTAAATACAGAATAGTATGAAAATTAATACAACATATTATAGAAATCTACACAAGCGGTAGAAGAGTATAGTATTCTGTATTGCCTTCAACTTAACCATATTTTATTCACCCACGTGCCACTGTTTCACTACCTCGTCAAACGCAAGATGACCAAAACAAAGAGTAAACAGCCAGAATCAAAGCTCATGTGCTGAATTAGAGAGTACACAGTACGGTACTGATCAAAGAGTACTACAGAGACGTCCAGAATTACGTCACAACGTTTGGCGGGAAAGTGTTGAGAGGTAACCTCTGCTGTGAGCGTAAGCGAGTCCTAGAGAATTACCAAGTTTTTAGCATAAGCAACATTTTTTCAGAACAGTTAAAACATCTTGGCGGGAAAGCAGTTACATGGTTCACGAATATGTTCAATTCTTGTCTCAAAACAAACCAAATTCCAAAACTGAAGAAAATCTAAAGTGATTGCCTTGCTAAAACCCGGAAAACCTGCGAATAACTCAAAAAGTTACCGCCTAATATCGCTTGTAGGTCATACGTACAAGCAGTTCGAAAGGATTCTGTTGACTAGACTAACCCCCATCATAAAAGAGAAACTCATTCCAGAACAGGCAGGATTCAGACCGGGGCGATCCTGTACGGGACAGCTTATTAACCTAACCCAACACATAGAGAACAGCTTTCAAAAAGGTTTCATAAAGGGTGTAGCTTTCGTCGACCTGTCCTCCGCCTACGGCACCGTCAATGTACGCAAGTTACTAGCCAAGTTATACCACCTAACCCGAGATGTTAACTTTTTCCGTATTACAGAAGCCCTCCTGAGTAACAGGAGCTTTATGGTCTCCATGATTAACAAGAACAGCAGGTGGCGCAATCTTAAAAATGGCCTGTCCCAGGGCAGTATCTTGGCCCCCATACTCTTCAACATATATACCAATGACTAGTCCATCAGCCGGAATTGCCGTTCCTCTATTTACGGCGACGACCACGCTCTGACATCTCAGTCAATTTTGCAATGGTAGAAAAAAATCCTCACTGAAGCTTTAAACAAGCTTTCTTGCTATTACAAAGAAAACGATCTCAAGTCGAACCCGGCTAAAACTGAAGTATACGCGTTCCACATTCGCAACAAGCAAGTTTCAAGGAAACTCCAAGTACGGTGGTGCGGCGAACTCCTCGCACACAATCCCGAGCCCCGGTACCTTGGAGTCGTTCTCGACAGGAGCCTTACATACAAGAGACACTGTACTAACACCAAAATGAAAGTTGAAACTCGCAACATATTCAGAAGAGTGTCTGGATCTAACTGGGGAGCTGACCCCAGAGTCCTCCACCTATCCGCTCTGGCTCTCTGCAACTCTGCACGTGAATACGCCACCCCAGTTTGGCATAAATCCACCCACGCCAAGAAGTTTGACACCGCCTTGTATCAATCCTGCCGCCACGTGACAGCTGTCTTAAGTCCACAACCATTCCACAACTGTGTTCTTTCGGCCATCGCCTTTCCAAAAATCCGCAGGGAGATTTCCTGCAAAGCGGAAAGAAGTTGACAGGTCAACGACAAACCCCACCCTCTGCATGGTCAATCTCCTGCCCACCAAAGGCTCCGTTCCCGCAAAAGTTTCCTTCAGACCAGTGCCCCTCTCCAGAAACCAGCCGAGCAGGAAAGGCTTGACCTGTGGATGGACGAATACCGCTTACCAGGCCACTTCATAAAACCATCTTAGTCCCTGCCACGAGGTTCCTAACAACCGTGGACCATATGGAGAACTCTAAACAGACTGTGTACGGGTGTTGGTAGATGCAAAACAACATGCAAAAATGGGGATTCTTAGCCCACAATGACTCAGTGATGTGCTCTTGCGGTGCTGAAGAGACGATGGAACATCTACTTTCCTGCCCGGACTGCCCTAATGTATACAGAGATGACCTGGCCCTAGAAAACCAGAGAGCCTTGGCTCTCTCTACTTACCTGCAAAACAATTAAGCTGTCGTCGACTCGAAAGAAGAAGAAGAGCCAAGGTTTTAGCTGTATTGTGTCGTTGCCTACATGTCGTTGCTTCCAATTGTCAATGAGACCACGAACCATAAAAACCAAAGCATGGTCTGCGTACTGACACCTACGTTGGGAACCTATATCTTCATAGCCAAATATATAATTTCTGGACGGACTAAATGTTAAATTCTTCTGAATTGACATTTCATCAAAAATGAGAGAACAAATTTTTGAATTTGGAGTCATAAATTTTAATTGATCCTCTAAATGCTGAAGCAAAACATCATCGAGGCCAACATGAAAAGGAATTTTATTGGAAAGTTGGAGAAGAGTATCAGGAGAAGGAAGTAACATGAACTTCCTGAGGAGTTTATATGCCTGAAGACTACGGTTGCGAAGGGCTAAGCAAATTACCTTCACTTCTGTAGACCATCTATGACCAAAAGGAGATTTTGATTTGTTGCTGAGCTGAGCCTTCAGGAGTTCATAAAACAGGGGCGAAATATGTTCCCCAATTTCATCTGCAAGGCTGTTCCATTCCTTCGTTCTCCTGCGCGTAGACAGTACTTTGTTCTGAAGGAACTTCACACGCTCTTGCAGATGTTTGATTTTCGATTTGCGCTCCTGAAGGTCACGATACATCAGACGCTTACGAGGGGTGAGATTCTTCACACGAGTTGCACCAATGGATTTAAGAATCCCACCACTTTGTAAGCGAGACTGAGAGCTTGGGGTTGATGGTTCTGTCTGAGGATCACGCACTTGCCATTTCCCAGATGGCGTTGTGACTTCAGGTGAGGGAGAAGTAGCCCATTTCCCTGATGTACTGGATGCTACAATCTCTTCCTCACCTTCCGAGACAGGCACAGGCGGATCAGCAAGAGCTGTTGCACAGTGAGAATAAAAATTAAATTTTTTATTTTAAAAACATATACAAAACATATATCTCACTTCAAATAAGGTTACCTGATATTTGTGGGACTGATGAAATGGATTCCATTGCTGTAGCCAATCTTGCAGAATTTCCTATAAAATAAATCAACATTTTAATATTATCTCAGTGAAAGAATTCAAACCAAATGTTGATGTGGTTCAAAAGCACGAATATGATTGGCAGCGATTTGGAGTACATCCAAAAGACTACAATTTTTTTCATTTCGTAACCTGTGATTATCTGTATTTTTAAAAGGTTGAATGAAAATATACTCACGTAAACACGGAACTGCACCACATCGCAGTCTCCTTTTGGGGGCAACAGCAATGAAATCCTCAGCCCTGAAATGCGCACTGCATATGCGCCTGTCACGGATCCTTTCGCCATCTGGGATTCCTGCAAATTCCCTCCATTTTTGCAGGACAAAGGGCCTTCTATTTTCGGAAGGGAATCTGTGGAACGAGATTCCTTCCAATCGTTTTTCTAACGATTTAAATGTCACGTGACACACGCAACAGGTAGACATCTGGAAACCAACACAAGACATCTTGCTTACATTATATAATAAATTGACAAATTTTCGTATGAATTAGGCTTTAATAATGATTTAATAACATAAATAATGTAATAATAACATTAATGATTTAATAATAACACTGAAGTCTTACCTCTTACAAAAAAATTGATTTGAAAAAGTGTTCGCCGAGGTCAGAGTTCGTCAAGGACACAACCGGACACAAGAGCAAACAGCAAAGCAAGAAACCCGTTGTCCTTCAAAACATCTTTGTCCTCCGCGGACATCGATGTCTTCGGTAACACTCGTTTCTTCTCGGTCGCAATCGTGTCATTCGAATTCTCTTTCTCTGTTTAATATTCGCTTTCTCTTTCTAACACTGCGACTGCAGGGCCCTCTCACTTACGGAATCCCAACTAATCTTTACGGAAAACGCATGCCAGGCCCAGCCCTATGAAGCTAGGAACCCCTGCCTCTCCACGCGACTCGCGAATAGTCCGGAACCGTCCAGTTCGGGGGGGGGGGGCGCCGACAGATGACACAATCCGCGCGCAGCGAATTCCGGCAGGTGATGCAATATTCGTTACAGTATTAGAGTGTTTTTGCAGCAAAAATATTTTACTTGGAACAAAATTTTGTATTGAATTTTATCGTTTAATGTCATCTGGCAAGGTGTTGTAAAATAATGTTCATGTATTGTATGTGAATTTTTTGCAGTGAGCTATTGATACTGCCACCTGATGAATATGATTACTACGTTGAGTGTTGTAGTTACAGACATCGGCGTTTGCTGAAAATATATTTCCGCCCTTAAGTAAGTCATTTTTGACAAACATCACTGATTCATGTATCAAGAGACAAGGTAATGGTAAAATACCTAAATTAATCTAGGTAATCATCATCAAATAAAGAGAGGCTTACAAGAATCACGTGGATGGGATTCTTTCATTATTCGTACAATTATGTTTTGTAATCTAAAAGTCTGGGAGCTATAAAATGTATTGTGATCACCCCAGAATAGTATATCATATTTCAGGCGGGAATGAACATTCGCGAAATATACACAACGAGCAGAATGGAGACTGACTGAATTTGAAAGAATTCTGAAAGCGTAGCATAAAGAACTTTTAATGTTCAATCCATTTAAATGGACGTTCCATTTAAGATTTGACTGAATTGAAAGACCTAAAAATTTTGTTACCTTAACTTCAGTCAATGTCACACCGTTCATTTTCAGTGGAATACAGAGCTGTTTATTTGAAATGGAAATCTGCATTGACACAGTTTTCTTTTCATTACATCAATTTGTTATTATGGAACCAATTTGAAGTATCTGATATTGTTCTATTTACGATTTCTTTATTGCAAAGAATCGTATCATCCACAAAGAGAACTGTTGTGCCGTTTCTAATCGTCGACGGCATATCGTTTACGTATAGTAGGAAAAAAATAGGGCCTAACATCGATGCCTGCGGGTCTCCAGATGAAATTGGCAAAGAATCGGAAACGTGTGTACATAATGTTCCATTATTCTAGAAAGGAATTTCTACTCTCTGAGATCGTTGTTTAAGGTACGAACATAACCAATCAAGAGCAATACCATGAATTCCATATGAAGGCGATTTTGAAAGAAAAATGTTATGATCTATGGCGTCAAAAGCTTTTGAAAAATCTAAAAATATTCCAATAGGTGTTTCGTTTTGATCCATGGATGAGACAATATCTTTTGTTTTTGATTTTCGAAACCCATGTTGGCAATCTGGAAATGCGTCGTGTTTACTAAGAAAGGTTTCCATTCGTACGTAAAACTGTCTAAAACTTTTTGGTGAAAAAAAAGAAAGAAAAAAAAAACCGCAAAAAGAGAAATTGGTCACGGATTTTGAATTTCATTTTCGTTGCCTCTTTTGAAAGGTGTCTTAATCTTAACTGTTTTAAAAATATATGGAAAAATTCCTTTGCATAAGGATACATTAAATATGTGAGTTAATAGGTGTATAATGACGGGCACACAGGTATTTAACAGACAATCCGGAAATTCATCTAAACGGACCGAATACTTATTTTTTAGTTTACCAATTATTTTGGGAGTTTCGGGAACGAATATCGAGCCTAAAACTTTTGGAGAACGTCTAATGCTGATTTTTTTGGCTGAAGACCCTTAGTGACCCTGAAGACCCTTAGTGAGATCGGCAGCAATTCTCGGAAAGCATTGGTTAAAGGGACTAGCCACTGTTGCCGGATCGTTCACATTTCTATTGTTATCTTTCTCTACAAGGTTCTTTACATTCTCTACAAGGTTTCTAGTTGATTTGGTCGATTTAGTTAACTTGGTTTTATTATTTGAGTTCAAAATATCCTGATCATGTTTTATGATTTTAACCTGCCTTATAACTTCTTAACGATTTGTATTTATTAAAGTAGAGGAGGAAATTTTGAGCTACGTTATTATGCAAAGTTTGCCAACTGGCGGAGAAATGACGTCGGAGGTTTGTTTTCCCTTGCGAGCGCAGTCTCGGAGAAGGGGTGCGTGCAAAGGGGGGGAGGAGGGACAGACGGAGGTCGCCGATAACGAAAACCAATGGGTTTTTGCCGGTGTTTCAGGGAACATGAGTGGGAGACCATCTACACCTGTTAATTTTCTTTCGGTTTCAGAAGGAAGGTTTCCTTTTGTAGATACCGTAACAATGGCTGTTTGTACAATGAGTGTTTAGGTATTCGAAAGAACTGCAGTATGTTAAGGAGATCAACCGACAGAGGCATTACACAGCTTTACAACTCTGATAAATCCGCGAGATCAATTTCTGAGAAATTACAGATAGCCTGTAATCATGAAATGAGAAAAGGATTTTGCAGATAGAAGATTATGGAAAAGTAACTGAAAATCACGAGGATTTACAACGATCTCAAACGAAACTGTACTGTATAAATAGAGAAGCCTGGAGTCCAAATTCTCCCACGTGACCCCTGCCGGGTATCTATCTGTACCTATTTGTTAACATTAACTACACAAACACACAAAATAAAAAAGTGTTCAGACCCAACGACTTGACAGATGTTTCTCTATGTATGCTGACGCGCTTAATCCTATTCTGAAGCCAGAATTGCGCCACCAACCTCCGTTTTTTTTAAATCGCGAAAAACCACCGTGAAATTGTAAATTTAATTGTTTTTCGCAATAAAAGAAACTGGAAGGTTGTGTGGCAACTCTGGTTTCGGTTTCAGCGCTTTGACATATATAAAGAAACATGTGTCAAGTCTTGGGTCTGACAACAACCCCCGAAAACGTTGGTCTACAAATGTCACGGTGTTTTTCCGCAAATAAAAAACTGGAGGGTGGTGGTGCAAGTCTTCCTTCAGATTCGGATTCAGCGCGTATAGAAACGTGTTAGGTCTTTAAGTATTTTTTTATTTTACTTATTTACAACTTTTGTATTTTGTGTGACTGTGTTATTGGCTCGGGATCAACTAAAATTGTTATATTATATAACATTGTATACAGTATTGTATTAGAATTAAAACTGTCTTCTCTAAAATGTTATGTGTTAGAAGAATGGAAGTGGAACTACAGTACTGGTTACGATAGAGTCGGATATTGCTTTGTGTTATGAAATAATCCACGTTCCATTTTTTAATTTTTCATCTTTTTACTTATTAATTAACATTTAAATTATAATTATCATTTAAAAACCTAATTATCGAGCTAACCTTTTCTCCCCACTTCCGTACCATCATTTGAACACTCTACGCCCGACGCCGCGTCCGGCATTGGCTTTGCTCCGAGGCTCGCTTTTCGCGCAGGAGAGCAGATTTTTGAGACGTCACGGAGCATTGAGTTGGCAACCACTGTTTTTATGCTTAGAAATGAAAGAATGAATTCGTTTATTTTTACATGATGTCCTAATCCTTTGTGTTATCCAAGAACTGATTTTCTCTGAAATATTTAATTTTCTTTTCTGAAGAGGAAAGCAAATGTTAAAATCAAACGAACGCGTGAAAAAAAAAAGAATTATATTTATTGTTTGTATCAACACTATTGTAAACCGCGCCCCACGACTCTTGCAGTAAGTAATTGATGAATAATTTTATTTTACTTTTAGTAAATAATCCACTCATACGTGTATTATTTATTGTGTCAGTATTCCTTATAATGGTAAGCAGTGCCGCTTTAACGGCGGTAAGCAGGGCCGCTTTATGGGCGAACCCGGCGGCTGCAGGGAGCCGCGGTCTCTTAGGGGGCTTCAAAATATTAAGAATTGGTCAATGCGTTAACCTGCAGCTCGCTCTGAAATAATAAACGCCAGCCCAACTGGCTTCAGACAAGCGCGAGTGCTCGGATCTCCGTTCCCAGCTGCGGCGGGAGTTATCGCGGGAAGTGTCACGTGTGGTGCGAAGGGGAGGTGGAGGGTGAGAACTGGGAAGGCAGCGCCTTTGGAGAAAGGAAAGCGAATTACTGAAGGTATGAATATGCGAATATGAAATGAATCCCGAAAATAATTATTTCAGTTATACTGTCAACAAGAAGGATAATACAGCTTATGATAATGTACCGACAAATGACATTCCTGGCCCATCAACTTCGAGTTCACAGAAAAACAATTTACAGAAACAAGGAGAAGTAACAGTGTGCTAGAACGTAAATATTTTATGACGTACAATGGCGTAACGTTGGGGCCAGCAAGGCCCGCAATGCGGGCGAGCCCAGGTACAAGAGAGCTATTTTTAGAGAATATTTTTACTATTTAAGGCAGTAACACTACTTGTGTTTACTGTACACTTTTATAAAGGGGGCCCGGATAAAAGTTTTGCGGGCGGGCCCGCGCTTATTTCCTTACGCTACTGATGACGTTAAATAAAGTTATTCAAGAACATCTGACAGACTGTGCTTCAAGAAACTAAGTAAGTACCATTGTTTCATAAAAGTCACTATGCAACATCCGACCCCGTCTTTGGCCACATACTGATGACATTTTACAGGATGATTGGGTAGACAAAGGACCTTCTGCCAGGCAAAATAAAGAAAATAATTTTGTTAAATCGACCCGTATAGGCCTGTATAATCTGGAGATAATGTGGAAGAAAGACGACGTACTCAATGTTCTTGCGACAATTGTCAATATCAAAGGAATTGCACAGAGAGAATGCGTCATATATTCATCTGCGAAGAGAAAACTTTGTTTTGCGTGCAAATCATTTTCTCACTCCAAATTTCCATTTAGCGGAAATGCATTTAATGATAGGAAACATGCTCTGAAAGCTTCATCAGAACATGAAAATAGTCAAGTACATAGAAATGGCATGGTAGCTTATTTAAAAACACTCGGGCGAGTAATTACAGTTGATCACCCAATATAATAATGAGCGACAATACTGGAACGACGTGGTGAAATTACTGCAGTAATTCAATTTTTAGCATCGAGAGGACTTGCTTTAAGGTGTTCTGACCTTTACTGGTTCAGTAAAATATGGAAATTATTTGAGTATTTTGGAACGTATAAGTCAGTTTGAACCAGATTTACATGAACACATGACGAAATATGGCGGGGAAGGCGATTTCAGCATACCCTGTCAGCCACCATTTGCGAAGAGTTCGTAGAAATAATATGCACTAAAGTTCTTTCAGTAATCAAAAAGCAAAATATTACGCTATTTCTGTAGAATCCACTCCAGATGTGACTCATATTGATCAACTTACTTTTATAAGATTGTGATAGACGTTTTTCCAAAAGAGCGGTTTGTGCAGTGTATTCCGATTCAAGGTCATAATGCAGAACATCTTACTGAAGTTGTGACAATCTTAATTGACTTAGAAACCAATAACATAAATATCCTGAATCGTAAGGGTCAGTCTTATGTCAACGCAGCAAACATGTCAGAGCGATGGTCAAGGTTACAAGCGAAGATAAAGGAACTAAATACGTTTGCTTAGTGTGTACCATAAGCTGTACACTCACTCAATTTAATAGAGGTACATGCTGTCAAGTGTGTTTTAGCTGTGACAATTTACTTTTATTTGGTACCAAATCTTTACACCTTTTCATCGTCTGCACACCTCTAGAAGATACTTTGGTCATATTTAGGTTCTCGTCATAAAGTGGTGAAACAATTTTCAGATACTAGATGTTCTGCGCAGGCAGATGCAGTAAATGCTGTATGTGAAGGATATAATGAAATCAGATTATGTCTTCAGTCTATAAGAAATGATGTGACAAATCAGAGACACGTCTTAAGGCTCAAAGATTAATGAAAAAACTTAAAACAACTTTTAAACTATATTGAGGAATTAAATCCTTAGTAGATTTAATGCAGCAAGTAAACTACTGCCATGTGAAAAAGTAAATTTGTCTGTAGCAGTGAAGATGCTGAAGTCATAATAAGGATAAATAAATAGGGAGGAATAATTAGGGAGAAGAGGGATGATTTAGACGACTATGAGTCCAAAACAAAAGCGAAATCAGTTGTGCAAGAATACCATGATACACAAAGGCATCAAATAGAATGTAGCTCCATTCTTGAATTTGCAGAGAGTGTATGTAGTAATGAGGAACTTCTGGGAAAAGAAAAGTTCAGAGTAGAGACATTCCTACCAATAATAGACACTCTGGTTCTAGTCTAGAACTCCAAAGTAAAGCATACGTAGACATTGTTGATAGGTTTGGTTTTTTGAAATGTCTGTATGAGTTGAAAAACTCAGAAATTTCAAAATATTGCGAAAACCTTGTAAAGTTTTATAGTGAAGACTTGATAATTGCAGATCTAATATCCTATCTGCATAAATATCCTCTGACACGTAGTGCAAGGTCTATTTGCATACGGAGGGAAATGAGGATGCAAGGAGGATTTATCTAGAATATTTGAAAATGGAAAATTTGGTATTATTGAAGTATTGAAAAAACTTCATATTGATTTCCACTAATATTTTTTTACCTTTTATTTTCAAGTTAGTTACACAACTTAACAAATAACAAGAGCCTTCACTATTGATGGTTAAACAATATTGAGAAGGTTAAAGTGCATCTTTAAGCTTGATATTACATGCAAGTTAAATGAATTGATATTTGAAATGTTGAAGGTCTTGTGGAGATCTGTACAAAAAAAAGAAAGAAAGAAATTTAACTCAAGAGAGGTCTTGCTCATATGTCAAATATGTTACTGCGAGAACAATATCTCTTATTCTTTTCCGTAAGGATGTTTTTTACTTCTAATGACAATGATTTTTTATTTCCTTCAGGCAATGCAGTGAAAATAATTCACAACAGAAAACTGAAAGAATTCCAAAAGTAGGATTTTCTTTTATAAGTTTTCTTTTCTATTATATGTTGAAGGTCTTGTGGAGATCTGCACAAAAAAAAAGAAAGAAAGAAATTTAACTCAAGAGAGGTCTTGCTCATATGTCAAATATGTTACTGCGAGAACAATATCTCTTATTCTTTTCCGTAAGGATGTTTTTTACTTCTAATGACAATGATTTTTTATTTCCTTCAGGCAATGCAGTGAAAATAATTCACAACAGAAAACTGAAAGAATTCCAAAAGTAGGATTTTCTTTTATAATGATTAACACTGCATTGATACTATTGTAAATATTTGCATATTGTAAAGTATCTATTTAAAAATGTATTAATCCAATGGTGGTGATTCTCTTGTCTCCTCTAGCTGTTAGTTTTTTATTGTAAATGAATATGTTTTGTAACAAAAACTTGTGATATAACAAAAATGTGTACCGTAACGTTTGTGGTGTTGTTAAATAATCTGTGTACAATTTTTGGAATTATGAAAACAATTGTAAATATAATGTGTATTGTGAAAATAAGATGTCAGCATTTGTACAACTTTGCCATACAGTTAAAAACAATAATGGAGTTGTAGATTGGTGAGTGCCTTGTACATTTAGTCACTATATTATGTGAATAATCCATTTATGTATTTTAACAATAAACTAAAACAGATAAGGGTTTTTTTATTGAAGTGCCACAACAAAAACAGTCATGAAAGTGATCAATATTGTCCTTTCAAATCAATATACAAATCCTCAATTTCGCCAACTAGGCAATTCCCAACTGGTGGCTTATGTCAAGAGTTCAGTGGTCTTCAGGTTGGGTTGTTATAAAAACAACAAATTAATATAAACAATAAATAAATTAGCACTGTTTGATAAACTATAGGTGGCACAGTCAAGTTGATGCAATTTTCATTGAAAGACAAATTGATTGACAACTACAGTTTTAATCTGACCGTAATGAAATTTTGTATTCATCAAAACCAGAGAAATGTTATGGTTTGCATGAGGTTTTGTTAGGAGTAGTCGGTTTTTTGCGAAAAGATGAGGGCATGTATCGGAGAGCAAAGAACATTACATGTTTCTAGAGCCCACGAAATTTAAATTATTAATTTTCAATGCAGAAATTGAAACACCTATGCCGCACTTGGCCATAGAGGTTTCGTTTCCTTAACCCAATTCCAATGCTGAGCTCACGCAACTATGTATATTCTTAGTGACTGTTGCACTGTTGCTATTTGATCAGTTTTTGCTCTTTTTCATTCATATTTGAGAGTAGACTTGGCTTCGTTTAATTTTGAAATTTGGAGATAATGTAACGATTGTGTTATTGATCTTCAATTTTTAAATTTCAAGCAATACTTTACTAACTTGCTTGAAATTTCTTTTATCATTTTAGAATATTTATTATGTAGATAAGTCCTTACATAACATATTAATAATTTACAATTTTACATTTGTGCAACTTTGGCATTAGTAATGATAGAACAAATGCAAGTGGAATGTAAGCATTGAGAAATAGACATAACTACAGTATCATTTTCCTGTTCCTGATATAATTACTTGATCTTGAAGATAGTGTCTTATCCTGCGTTGTTGCAACTTTATATAAACAATGCTTCAAGAGTAATAATTTAACTTCTATAAAATTTGTGCTTATTTTGGGAATGATAGTTGAAAATAAAATCCTCTATCAACTGCTGAACTTCTTTCAGTTTTGGAGGAAGATTATGACCTTACCACTGCGGGTATGATTGATGCTTTACATTCCTCCTAATGTACACAAAATGACAGTTGAGGAAAATATAAATGATAAACTTCTAGAGGAAGAAGAAGAAAACTTGCAGTTGTATGTTGTAATATGTTGACAGTGCAATTGTCATCATATGGAAAATATATAATATTGCAAATGAAGAGAAGATGTCACAACTGGAATTTTGCTCTAACTTAGCCATGTCCCTAATGAAATCGGAAGTCTGGGAAAAAAAGTGAATGCAATAAAGAGGCAATGAAACATAGGAAACTGAAAAAATCCCATTTGTCTAACTCGCAGAATATTTCCCACCTAAAGTAAAGTCCTTTCTTCTGTTTCAGTCTGTCAGATGTTCTTGAATAACTTTATTTAACGTCATCAGTAGCGTAAGGAAATAAGCGCGGGCCCGCCCGCAAAACTTTTATCCGGGCCCCCTTTATAAAAGTGTACAGTAAACACAAGTAGTGTTACTGCCTTAAATAGTAAAAATATTCTCTAAAAATAGCTCTCTTGTACCTGGGCTCGCCCGCATTGCGGGCCTTGCTGGCCCCAACGTTACGCCATTGTACGTCATAAAATATTTACGTTCTAGCACACTGTTACTTCTCCTTGTTTCTGTAAATTGTTTTTCTGTGAACTCGAAGTTGATGGGCCAGGAATGTCATTTGTCGGTACATTATCATAAGCTGTATTATCCTTCTTGTTGACAGTATAACTGAAATAATTATTTTCGGGATTCATTTCATATTCGCATATTCATACCTTCAGTAATTCGCTTTCCTTTCTCCAAAGGCGCTGCCTTCCCAGTTCTCACCCTCCACCTCCCCTTCGCACCACACGTGACACTTCCCGCGATAACTCCCGCCGCAGCTGGGAACGGAGATCCGAGCACTCGCGCTTGTCTGAAGCCAGTTGGGCTGGCGTTTATTATTTCAGAGCGAGCTGCAGGTTAACGCATTGACCAATTCTTAATATTTTGAAGCCCCCTAAGAGACCGCGGCTCCCTGCAGCCGCCGGGTTCGCCCATAAAGCGGCCCTGCTTACCGCCGTTAAAGCGGCACTGCTTACCATTATAAGGAATACTGACACAATAAATAATACACGTATGAGTGGATTATTTACTAAAAGTAAAATAAAATTATTCATCAATTACTTACTGCAAGAGTCGTGGGGCGCGGTTTACAATAGTGTTGATACAAACAATAAATATAATTCTTTTTTTTTTTCACGCGTTCGTTTGATTTTAACATTTGCTTTCCTCTTCAGAAAAGAAAATTAAATATTTCAGAGAAAATCAGTTCTTGGATAACACAAAGGATTAGGACATCATGTAAAAATAAACGAATTCATTCTTTCATTTCTAAGCATAAAAACAGTGGTTGCCAACTCAATGCTCCGTGACGTCTCAAAAATCTGCTCTCCTGCGCGAAAAGCGAGCCTCGGAGCAAAGCCAATGCCGGACGCGGCGTCGGGCGTAGAGTGTTCAAATGATGGTACGGAAGTGGGGAGAAAAGGTTAGCTCGATAATTAGGTTTTTAAATGATAATTATAATTTAAATGTTAATTAATAAGTAAAAAGATGAAAAATTAAAAAATGGAACGTGGATTATTTCATAACACAAAGCAATATCCGACTCTATCGTAACCAGTACTGTAGTTCCACTTCCATTCTTCTAACACATAACATTTTAGAGAAGACAGTTTTAATTCTAATACAATACTGTATACAATGTTATATAATATAACAATTTTAGTTGATCCCGAGCCAATAACACAGTCACACAAAATACAAAAGTTGTAAATAAGTAAAATAAAAAAATACTTAAAGACCTAACACGTTTCTATACGCGCTGAATCCGAATCTGAAGGAAGACTTGCACCACCACCCTCCAGTTTTTTATTTGCGGAAAAACACCGTGACATTTGTAGACCAACGTTTTCGGGGGTTGTTGTCAGACCCAAGACTTGACACATGTTTCTTTATATATGTCAAAGCGCTGAAACCGAAACCAGAGTTGCCACACAACCTTCCAGTTTCTTTTATTGCGAAAAACAATTAAATTTACAATTTCACGGTGGTTTTTCGCGATTTAAAAAAAACGGAGGTTGGTGGCGCAATTCTGGCTTCAGAATAGGATTAAGCGCGTCAGCATACATAGAGAAACATCTGTCAAGTCGTTGGGTCTGAACACTTTTTTATTTTGTGTGTTTGTGTAGTTAATGTTAACAAATAGGTACAGATAGATACCCGGCAGGGGTCACGTGGGAGAATTTGGACTCCAGGCTTCTCTATTTATACAGTACAGTTTCGTTTGAGATCGTTGTAAATCCTCGTGATTTTCAGTTACTTTTCCATAATCTTCTATCTGCAAAATCCTTTTCTCATTTCATGATTACAGGCTATCTGTAATTTCTCAGAAATTGATCTCGCGGATTTATCAGAGTTGTAAAGCTGTGTAATGCCTCTGTCGGTTGATCTCCTTAACATACTGCAGTTCTTTCGAATACCTAAACACTCATTGTACAAACAGCCATTGTTACGGTATCTACAAAAGGAAACCTTCCTTCTGAAACCGAAAGAAAATTAACAGGTGTAGATGGTCTCCCACTCATGTTCCCTGAAACACCGGCAAAAACCCATTGGTTTTCGTTATCGGCGACCTCCGTCTGTCCCTCCTCCCCCCCTTTGCACGCACCCCTTCTCCGAGACTGCGCTCGCAAGGGAAAACAAACCTCCGACGTCATTTCTCCGCCAGTTGGCAAACTTTGCATAATAACGTAGCTCAAAATTTCCTCCTCTACTTTAATAAATACAAATCGTTAAGAAGTTATAAGGCAGGTTAAAATCATAAAACATGATCAGGATATTTTGAACTCAGATAATAAAACCAAGTTAACTAAATCGACCAAATCAACTAGAAACCTTGTAGAGAATGTAAAGAACCTTGTAGAGAAAGATAACAATAGAAATGTGAACGATCCGGCAACAGTGGCTAGTCCCTTTAACCAATGCTTTCCGAGAATTGCTGCCGATCTCACTAAGGGTCTTCAGGGTCACTAAGGGTCTTCAGCCAAAAAAATCAGCATTAGACGTTCTCCAAAAGTTTTAGGCTCGATATTCGTTCCCGAAACTCCCAAAATAATTGGTAAACTAAAAAATAAGTATTCGGTCCGTTTAGATGAATTTCCGGATTGTCTGTTAAATACCTGTGTGCCCGTCATTATACACCTATTAACTCACATATTTAATGTATCCTTATGCAAAGGAATTTTTCCATATATTTTTAAAACAGTTAAGATTAAGACACCTTTCAAAAGAGGCAACGAAAATGAAATTCAAAATCCGTGACCAATTTCTCTTTTTGCGGTTTTTTTTTCTTTCTTTTTTTTCACCAAAAAGTTTTAGACAGTTTTACGTACGAATGGAAACCTTTCTTAGTAAACACGACGCATTTCCAGATTGCCAACATGGGTTTCGAAAATCAAAAACAAAAGATATTGTCTCATCCATGGATCAAAACGAAACACCTATTGGAATATTTTTAGATTTTTCAAAAGCTTTTGACGCCATAGATCATAACATTTTTCTTTCAAAATCGCCTTCATATGGAATTCATGGTATTGCTCTTGATTGGTTATGTTCGTACCTTAAACAACGATCTCAGAGAGTAGAAATTCCTTTCTAGAATAATGGAACATTATGTACACACGTTTCCGATTCTTTGCCAATTTCATCTGGAGACCCGCAGGCATCGATGTTAGGCCCTATTTTTTTCCTACTATACGTAAACGATATGCCGTCGACGATTAGAAACGGCACAACAGTTCTCTTTGTGGATGATACGATTCTTTGCAATAAAGAAATCGTAAATAGAACAATATCAGATACTTCAAATTGGTTCCATAATAACAAATTGATGTAATGAAAAGAAAACTGTGTCAATGCAGATTTCCATTTCAAATAAACAGCTCTGTATTCCACTGAAAATGAACGGTGTGACATTGACTGAAGTTAAGGTAACAAAATTTTTAGGTCTTTCAATTCAGTCAAATCTTAAATGGAACGTCCATTTAAATGGATTGAACATTAAAAGTTCTTTATGCTACGCTTTCAGAATTCTTTCAAATTCAGTCAGTCTCCATTCTGCTCGTTGTGTATATTTCGCGAATGTTCATTCCCGCCTGAAATATGATATACTATTCTGGGGTGATCACAATACATTTTATAGCTCCCAGACTTTTAGATTACAAAACATAATTGTACGAATAATGAAAGAATCCCATCCACGTGATTCTTGTAAGCCTCTCTTTATTTGATGATGATTACCTAGATTAATTTAGGTATTTTACCATTACCTTGTCTCTTGATACATGAATCAGTGATGTTTGTCAAAAATGACTTACTTAAGGGCGGAAATATATTTTCAGCAAACGCCGATGTCTGTAACTACAACACTCAACGTAGTAATCATATTCATCAGGTGGCAGTATCAATAGCTCACTGCAAAAAATTCACATACAATACATGAACATTATTTTACAACACCTTGCCAGATGACATTAAACGATAAAATTCAATACAAAATTTTGTTCCAAGTAAAATATTTTTGCTGCAAAAACACTCTAATACTGTAACGAATATTGCATCACCTGCCGGAATTCGCTGCGCGCGGATTGTGTCATCTGTCGGCGCCCCCCCCCCCCGAACTGGACGGTTCCGGACTATTCGCGAGTCGCGTGGAGAGGTGAGTCAGTGTGTGTAAGTATGTCAGTGTAAGTAGTAGTCGGAAGTAAGCAGCCGCGAATCAGTTAATGTATGTAATCAATGAATAAGCAGTCAGTCCGTCAGTGTGACTGAAGTGGAAGCTGTGCTGTAAAGTGTGCATTGCGATGAACAGTGTTGAGTGAACAGCAGTCTGAAGTCTGCAGTGGAAGCTGAGCTGTGAAGTGTGCATCGTGGTAAACAGCAGTGTAGTGAATCGTGGTCTGCGCTGTGAATTGTGGTCTGCGCCGTGAATTGTGGTCTGCGCCGTGAATTGTGGTCAGCGCAGTGGACCGTGGACTGCAATAGTGTAGAAGTAAACTGTGTAAATAAATAATCAGATTGCAGTGAACTGTGTAAATAAATCAAGAGAACGGAATTGTGTGTAAGGAAAATAATCAAGTGGAGAACACAAAGGCTGTGTAATATATTTGTAAATAGATCAAGTAATTTTAGTGTATAATTGTTTACAAATAAACCTCTGTGTTAAATTTTAAATACCTGTGTGTGTGTGTGTGTGTATTAATTCGCTACCGAGAAACGTTACAATACAATTAGAGACTATACCAAACATCCAAAAGGAAAGTAATATTAATTTTAACAATGACATTTAATGTATTATTTACTATTTCATTGTATAATTTTAAAGAACCTGTAACAAGTATTGTACTTCAGCTTCTGGGTCAATGACCCTCATCTCGATCAGGTTTTCCTCCAGTTTCTCTTATCTTTGAGCAAATGCTGAGGTGGTCCCTTGTTTTGTTCTGGACGAATATGTAACTTCAAATTAACTTCTCCCCATAGCACGTCACACACATTTTAATTGATTTTGACGTAAATAAATAAATAAACAGTTTATAAAAATATACGGAAATAACTTTTATGATTGCACAGGAACTCGAAATTCGTTGGCACTTTACATAACCGGTAAAAGATCACGTGGAACCATATGTGTCATTCATTTCATTTTAGAAGCAACTTAACATCATCGCTAAGGTCGTGATAACGAACAGTTTTCGAACAGTTCGAAAAGGAAAGGTAGCGACTTGCTGTGTGTTGATAAAATAGTGCTTTTTAAAATCCAATGGGTCGATGAAATTCGCAGCTAGAACCTAAATATACGAAAGAAAGCAAGTATTACTGTAAATAACAAATGTAATAAGACACATGTAGGCAACGACACAATACAGCTAAAACCTTGGCTCTTCTTCTTCTTTCGAGTCGACGACAGCTTAATTGTTTTGCAGGTAAGTAGAGAGAGCCAAGGCTCTCTGGTTTTCTAGGGCCAGGTCATCTCTGGATACATTAGGGCAGTCCGGGCAGGAATGTAGATGTTCCATCGTCTCTTCAGCACCGCAAGAGCACATCACTGAGTCATTCTGGGCTAAGAATCCCCATTTTTGCATGTTGTTTTGCATCTACCAACACCCGTACACAGTCTGTTTAGAGTTCTCCATATGGTCCACGGTTGTTAGGAACCTCGTGGCAGGGACTAAGATGGTTTTATGAAGTGGCCTGGTAAGCGGTATTCGTCCATCCACAGGTCAAGCCTTTCCTGCTCGGCTGGTTTCTGGAGAGGGGCTCTGGTCTGAAGGAAACTTTTCCGGGAACGGAGCCTTTGATGGGCAGGAGATTGACCATGCAGAAGGTGGGGTTTGTCGTTGACCTGTCAACTTCTTTCCGCTCTGCAGGAAATCTCCCTGCGGATTTTTGGAAAGGCGATGGCCGAAAGAACACAGTTGTGGAATGGTTGTGGACTTAAGACAGCTGTCACGTGGCGGCAGGATTGATACAAGGCGGTGTCAAACTTCTTGGCGTGGGTGGATTTATGCCAAACTGGGGTGGCGTATTCACGTGCAGAGTTGCAGAGAGCCAGAGCGGATAGGTGGAGGACTCTGGGGTCAGCTCCCCAGTTAGATCCAGACACTCTTCTGAGAATGTTGCGAGTTTCAACTTTCATTTTGGTGTTAGTACAGTGTCTCTTGTATGTAAGGCTCCTGTCGAGAACGACTCCAAGGTACCGGGGCTCGGGATTGTGTGCGAGGAGTTCGCCGCACCACCGTACTTGGAGTTTCCTTGAAACTTGCTTGTTGCGAATGTGGAACGCGTATACTTCAGTTTTAGCCGGGTTCGACTTGAGATCGTTTTCTTTGTAATAGCAAGAAAGCTTGTTTAAAGCTTCAGTGAGGATTTTTTTCTACCATTGCAAAATTGACTGAGATGTCAGAGCGAGGTCGTCGCCGTAAATAGAGGAACGGCAATTCCGGCTGATGGACTAGTCATTGGTATATATGTTGAAGAGTATGGGGGCCAAGATACTGCCCTGGGACAGGCCATTTTTAAGATTGCGCCACCTGCTGTTCTTGTTAATCATGGAGACCATAAAGCTCCTGTTACTCAGGAGGGCTTCTGTAATACGGAAAAAGTTAACATCTCGGGTTAGGTGGTATAACTTGGCTAGTAACTTGCGTACATTGACGGTGCCGTAGGCGGAGGACAGGTCGACGAAAGCTACACCCTTTATGAAACCTTTTTGAAAGCTGTTCTCTATGTGTTGGGTTAGGTTAATAAGCTGTCCCGTACAGGATCGCCCCGGTCTGAATCCTGCCTGTTCTGGAATGAGTTTCTCTTTTATGATGGGGGTTAGTCTAGTCAACAGAATCCTTTCGAACTGCTTGTACGTATGACCTACAAGCGATATTAGGCGGTAACTTTTTGAGTTATTCGCAGGTTTTCCGGGTTTTAGCAAGGCAATCACTTTAGATTTTCTTCAGTTTTGGAATTTGGTTTGTTTTGAGACAAGAATTGAACATATTCGTGAACCATGTAACTGCTTTCCCGCCAAGATGTTTTAACTGTTCTGAAAAAATGTTGCTTATGCTAAAAACTTGGTAATTCTCTAGGACTCGCTTACGCTCACAGCAGAGGTTACCTCTCAACACTTTCCCGCCAAACGTTGTGACGTAATTCTGGACGTCTCTGTAGTACTCTTTGATCAGTACCGTACTGTGTACTCTCTAATTCAGCACATGAGCTTTGATTCTGGCTGTTTACTCTTTGTTTTGGTCATCTTGCGTTTGACGAGGTAGTGAAACAGTGGCACGTGGGTGAATAAAATATGGTTAAGTTGAAGGCAATACAGAATACTAGCGGGAAGAAAACAGCAAAAACTGACTTATTAAAAGTGAAACATGGAAAAGTGAAGAAAACAAAAAATGTTGCCAATTTGGTGCTGAATTCTAATCAAAATGCGAAGCGAGTTCAAAACGTGATACATTCGGTAAAAGATGATGGTAACATTGAAGTATCTAATAAAGAAATTGTGAAGCATTTGAAACATCTTAAGAAGGCAGCAAATTCTTCGCATTTTTCGAATAATATTTTTACTAAAAGTACACCAAAAGAAGATGAGGTGGCTTCAAAGACGGAGGTTACTCACAACCAAGTCAGTGTTAAAACCAAAAAAAATAAAAAGAAGAATAAAAAAAAAGAAAAGGAGTTGAAAGTAAATGAAAAGGAAGTTGAGGAAGTTCTTCCTGTGTCAAGATGGTCTGATGATCCAATTCCCAAGAAAGTTAGTTTTCTTCTACCTCTTGTGTAGATTTCTATAATATGTTGTATTAATTTTCATACTATTCTGTATTTAAAGGTACATTGGAAAAACAGACAAAGACTCCTTATCTTTGGTTGTCGTGGTATTGGTACAAGGGATCGACATTTAATGAAAGACATACGAAGATTGTTGCCACATTCAAAAAAGGAAAACAAAATGGAAAGAAGAGAAAATTTAACCGTTGTAAATGAGGTAAGTTGCCCTTGCTTAATTCTATATTGCATTGGATTACTGTTCTGTATTTTAATTTGTATTTTTGGGTAGGTCTGCACAATGAAGCATTGTAACCAATGTATATTATTTGAAGGACGTGCAAATCGAGATGTGTATATG